>JAOUQX010000043.1:14322916-14340320 GCA_028566295.1 Liobagrus marginatus | reverse complement strand
AAATTTTCTTTTGATTTATTTATTTTTCTTGAAATGATTTAGAAAAATTGGGGGTCATGTTATATTCAGGCCAATACGGTATATATTACGGTATACTTTTTTTATTTTCTACTTTTTTGATGTTTCTGATTTTTTTTGAAATGGTGTTGTCTCAGAAGGGGGTCGTCTTATATGGCAAGTATAGCACAAAACCCAATTTTTCACTGGAAAAATAGGGGGGGTCGTCTTATACGCCGGAAAATACGGTAGATTAAATATGACATTGCGCCCTATGATATACTGGCATCCCACCCAGTATGTATGCCACAAGCACACCATTCCAGGGATAGGCTGTGGATCCACTGTGACATTGACCAAGATGAAGCAGTTATGGATATTAGCAGCCATAACTGAATATGAATGAATGAATACTGACCTTAATATTCGGATTATAAGTAGCCCTAGTAATGATTATAATAATTATTGCCATCCCTACATATGTCGAAATTACCAATCTGGACCCAAAAACTGTTTAAAAGCACAGTTTTGTAGAAAGGTTAATATAATGATGGACATCTGCATAGAACTGAGACATTTCTTCCAAAATCTGAGCAGATTTGTCGGTTTGGGGTCTAGATACAGATGTGTGTAATTTCATTACAGCTCTTTACTATGTGCATTTAACCCTGAAAACTGAATTACTGAAAACATTGAGCTTAACTCAAATTATTTGACATATTTTGATATACTTTATGATATAAAAATGTTTTAAACATTTATCTTTGTTTCTGAAAGAAACAGGCACATAAAAACCATAAAATAGCCCGTCGCTATCAGGAACATAATTTAGTATGTATTCTATGGTAACACGAACACGTACCTCTTGCTTTTTGTCTTAGCGCTGACTTTAGTAAAGCTGCTTTGAGTGCTGCTTTGGTATCATCAGAAATTGCTCCGTCCTTTCTAGTGGTTTCCCATGAAGTTCCTTTCCCCCCTTTCGCAAGTGACCGAGACAGTGACTGAGAGAGAGACTGAGCTTGTGTCTGAGATAATGAAAGAGAGACTTTGGATTTTGAAAGACGGGATTGAGATGCTGTAGCAGCTAAAGGCTGGTCGAGTACCTGGCTCTGACGTGTCTGTAGAGCAGGAAGGTGATTCGCAGGAGCAAGATCCTCTCCCTTAATGCAATCACCAGTTGGCTCACAATGTGGTGTTCCTTGGCTGTATGTGGGAGTGGTAAGGTCTATGGTCTCTGGTTGTCCATCTGAATTTGCACTGGGCATGTCCACATCCTGACAGATTTTTGTAAATGGTGTTGAATAATTGTCAAGATGGGTAAAATCTGGAAGAGCTTCCTTATTTAATGATGGAACCATTGAGCTCTGTGCTATGACCAGAGTTTGACTTGCTTTCTGCTGCTGAGAATGTGTCACGTTTTGTTGGTTTTGAGAACTGGGCACCACTGGACAGACATAATTACTGCTGCTCCCTGCCCCTTGTCCCAATCTCTGGAGCGGTTTGAACTGGATCTTCCGGCCACCCTGTTTATTCTTGTGGAAGTCCTGTATTTCAGCAAGTATGGCCTCCTTGATCTGCTCTCTCCCCATGGGCTGTCGGTCAAACTCAAAATTAAAGGCAGGTACACACACAGGCTCATCATCTGGGTCATGGTACTTGGAAAGGTAAGGATGCTCTAGTGCCTGGCACACACTAATCCGTCCACAAGGGTCAAAGTGCAACATGGCATTTAGAAGGTCCAGTGCAACAGGTTCGGCCTGTGGGAACAGTTTGGTGAGGGGCACAGGTGCCCTGGAAGGCAAGCTCTGGATGTAAGAGCGCACCCTTTCAGCTCCAATAGCAGCCACCACACTCTCAGATGGAGTACCCAGGACAGAGAGAATCAGCTGCAGCTGGTGCACATAGTGTCTGCCTGGGAAGAGTTGCTTACGAGCCAGCATCTCGGCAAAAATACACCCCACTGACCAGATGTCAATGGCAAGGCTGTAGTGGTGAAGTGAGAGCAAGAGCTCAGGTGCTCGGTACCAACGTGTGGCCACATACTCAGTCATGAAGGAACGCGATTCCTCAGCATGGGCTGCACTCAAACCTCTGGCCATGCCAAAGTCCCCAATCTTTAGCTCACAGTTCTCGTTCACCAACAGGTTGGACGGCTTCAGGTCACGGTGAATTACATTGGCTGAGTGGATGTACTTGAGACCACGCAACAGCTGGTACAGAAAGTAACGTGTGTGCTCAGAGGTCAGTGGTTGCTTTGAGTGGATGATCTGGTGTAGGTCACTCTCCATTAGGTCAAGGACTACATACCTACAAAAAGGAAACAAATATTTAAAAAAGGCCAAAACAAGAAAAACAAATTGAAAGAAAATTGACATTTTATTCATCCATCCATTTTCTGTACCATTTATCCTACACAGGGTCAACAGCCGATCCAAGGGACTTCAAGGAACAAGGTAAGGGACACACTGAACAAAATGCAAACTCTTCACAACGCAAAATTACAAATGCAACATGCACACAATACAGTAAATTTGAAGAAAACGAGACTGCCTGAGGAAACCGCCAAAGCATGGATAGAACAGGCACACATGCAGAGTGAAGGCAGGATTCAATCTCCGAATCCTGGACAGGCAAATGTGCTAAACACTAAGGCTAAATCCCATTTCTACCCCTTGCCCCTTCACTTACCCCTTCCCCTTCGTTTCGCGCATTCACGTGAACGGTTGGGTCGTCTCAATTCTCTTTCGACTGGAGGGGATGGGGTAAGGGGAAGGGCTACATAGCCTTTTTTACATAGCCCATATATTTTTTGAGACCACACTACAAATGAAGGGGTAACGTACAATTCGCGGCGTATGGCACAATGGCCTGCCGTGCGAGCGGAGAAACATATAAATCTAAATATTTTTTGCCAATAAAAAGGATTTTAATAATGGATAATCATTAGTTTTATGCTTTATGCATAGTTTTATGAAGAAAATTTTGTAACAATCACTATGATAAACGTTTGCTAATGTTATTGACTGTACGATAGTTTCACAACACATTTTATCGATATTTTATTGAGACACGGTGATGTGGAAACAAATACAAGTCCGGCAGCGGTAACTTAACTTTTACCCCACGTTTGAATTGTTTTATTGTGGTTACATCCATGAATACGTCAATATGATGTTAACAAACAGTGTTTTCAGTTTTGTGTTTCCGTGTAAGTTCTGAGAAAATAAACTGTAGTAAATAATAACGGTCACACGCGCAACTGAAATCACTACAGCTACCAACGGCATGTTGGAAGTGTTTGATGAACATCGGCGCATCTTTGACGTAGGAGCTGCGACGACGTATGATGGCCTGCAGCGGTGTAGTAGCAGTGTCCCATTTCTTAGGGGAATATTTTCAGCCCTAGCCCTTGACCCTCTGTTTCAAGGGGAAGGGGTAGGCGTAGGGGTAAAGGGTAGAATTGGGATTGGGCCTACGTCACAATGGCCCAATTTGCATATGCAAATAAGCGCCTGAGACCATGCTCACACTTACACAGATTTGAAGGTTGAAGGAGGCACCGCAGGCTGAAGGATGTCTTTAATTGCAATAATGTTATCATGTTTAAAGTGTTTTAAAATCTTGAGCTCTCGAAGTGTGCGTTTCGCATTTGTCACAACTTCAAAGGCATTGGGGATCTTCTTTATTGCAACCTGTTGCCCTGCATAAATGATTAGTGAAAAAGAATTTTACAAACATTTAATTTCCAATGGAATACAAAAATAAGAGACCCGAAAAAATCAAATCATAACATGTATGCTTATTATAAAATTTTCCTTTTTAGACCAAGTTTACTTTATTGGTAGGCCAAAAAATTTAGCATTGTCTCATTTTCACATTTAATAAAATGTACTAAATAATGAATATAAATAAATGTGTTACAAATGAATGAAATAAATTTTTTACTTCCTACCGTTGTCCCGCCTTCTGGCAGATGAGACGACACCATAGGCACCTGTGCCGATGGTCTCAATAATGTCATACTCTTCACCCACGTCAAATTTAACATCTAAGGAATGGGCTTTAAGAAATTCCAGGTTCTTTGCAGCCACAGTGCTTGCATCTGCACCAGTGGATGCATCATCAATGGGCTGGGAGTTATGGTCCAGCTCAGGTACCTGTTGATTCTCATCACTGTTACTCTCCCTCTTTGTTTTGACTACAGACTCTTCTGATTTCTCAACTTCACTGGATGACATCCTGGACCTTTTAAATGCAGAACACACTAAAATGTATTACCCATGAAAATGTCCGACTGGTCAAAAACGTCACCATTTACAGTTACCTATGCAAATAGGTAAGTCAATCTGCCAGGACCTCTCATGGGAAAGCCTCAAAAGTGTGGATAAATATTATATCAAAGCTGTTTTTCAAATTATTGTAATAAACTAGTAATACAGTAATAACAAACTGTAAAAATAAAACTTGCATGCAAGGTGTCACGACCAATATGACTAAGCATGTTGGCCGTGAGTGCTGAGTGCCCTTCATGATACCATTGAGAGTCTGTGCTGAAGCAGGCTTTATGCCGCAGCCTGACTGTCCAAGTATCTCATACACATTCCTCACAAGAATTAAAGGCACCCCTGCATGAAAATTAATCTTGAAACATTGCATAAACGTCAAGGCAAATAAACATAGCAAAATGTGGTCCAATGAAAGATTAAAAGGTGTACCCTTCTTGCCACATAGCAGGCAGTGTATCATACATTTCTCAGGGACCTAAGAATGGAGTGAACCATGAGCATAACAGGTATGGTCTAATAAATATATGTAAATAGATAAATGTATAATTTAATTTGACATAAATTAGTCATTATCTAGTTAGAAAACTAAAAAGAGGTGAAACTGAGCAGGTTTTTGTATTTTATTTCTAGACTGAAATTTAGACACTAAATAATTATGTTTAAACGTAAGATCAAGTAAATTGTAATAAAGCTGTTTTGAACACGATAATATTATGCTGAAACAGAAGTGATGCTGAAAAAACACGTTATATGATTTACAGGATTTATAATACAAGGCGAACGAGCCTTGTTCTTATTAACACAGTGGCTGGATCTCCCACTGAACCATTTTCTTTATTTTAATTTGTGCTAAAATAATAATAACTATCGTGATTCAAATACGATTCATAATTTTTTTTTTTTTAAAAAGGCAATTTTACCGTATTATTATCAGGATAGACGTTATCCTGTAACGTTTCGTTCAAAGCATGGCTGCTTGCCTCTAGGCTGTCTAACGCAAATCTTTGTGACTTCCTTGTACTCTTCCGTGTTGCGCGTGAGTGGCAGTGCGATTGTCCGATGAGATGTAATATGTGCAAGAACGAACCAATTGACTTAAAGATAGCTCTGAGAGGCGGGACCTTGTTGCTATTGAATAGAACCATTGTTTGGGCGGTGCCGACCTGAAACGAGCCGCGGGCAAACACTTTCAAAAAGCAAAAACGTGTTTTTACATACATGTGTTCTGACGTCGGTTCAAAGTACGTTAAGGAATTCGTGATAAGCGGTGGCTTTTTAAAATCCTTACCACACTAACAAATCTGAGCTATTCACACTGTTTACATCGCATGCGACTCATCTTACAGTGAGACAGAGCTCCCCCCGCCCGTCTGCTGATAGTGCACTGTAAACACAGTACACACACACGCACACACCCTGTTTCAAAACAATGCACACCGTGTTTCCAAACAATGCATCAGATGCATTACCTGTAGCATGTAGCTGATTCCATACGATGGGCATTTTTAACAGATTGAGCAGTAACATCAAATTATGTAGCCAAAATGCTATGTGTTATTTACATCTGATTTTATACTGCACTGCTGCAGGCTTTTACCAATCATGGCAAATAGGCTAATGAAGATTTATTTACATTCTCAAAAGATGTGTAAGTTATTTCTGGAAATTTGTCCATGTATTAAAAGTTTAGTACCATTTAACTTTTATTCTTCAGATTTTAATAGACCATAATTTATTTCTTTGTTTATGTCTATTTCTTTGTTTTGTCTATTTCTATGTTTTAAAAATGATATTTTACTTCCATATAACCAGTGACTTGGTTCAGATTACCGTAGGCCTCCCGGAGCGCAGCATCGTTCAGCTGGGCTGACCAGCCCAACCATGCTTTTCCCGAAGAGGACATCTTCGTGGGAAACCTCCTGGGAAACTGGCTGGTTCGGGCGACGAGGACGATGCGGGCCTACTAAGAGCCGCGGAGGACGAGGGGACCTTCCCGCCCTCTGGTATATCCCTGGCTAGCGCCCCCGCTGCTTTACCCCAGTCTAACGAGCGGCCGCTCGGCTCAGCATTGAGTGGCTGGCCCCACAGAGCGCCACCGACCAGGAGATGGACATTTATGACGGGAAATTGCTGGGACCGCCGCCCGGCCCGAGAAAACAACTCTTTCCCATTCTCCCAGCGTGCGTGAAGCACATAAGGCACAATTGGTGGGAGTCACTAGACCTGAAACAAGGACTCATGGGCATCATCATTAGATAGTTTGCTAACCAAGCTGAGATTCTGGATGATTTGGGCCAGCAGCTGGACAAGGGAGCTCCCTCCCCCAGCTTGTGGAAGGAGATCGTCACGGTGAACAACCTCGTGCGCCGCAATGCCTGCCAGGCCGTCCAAGCCTGCAGGCGCTCCATGGCTCTTTCGGTGGTGGGAGAGCATGCTCTGTGGCTTAACCTATCAGGTCTTCTCAACAGTGAGAAGAGACGCGCTGCGCACTTTGGTCCCGCCGTAGGCCTAATGCAGCAGCGTTATGACAACAAAAAGAAGGAGGATGACGCCTTCAAGCTATGCCTCCCCAGGAGGGCTGCTGCACATCAGGCACCTCCTGCGTGTTTGTCCAACCCCCCGCAACGGTAAGGAATACCCACCAGAGCAGGGAGAGACTCCGCCATAAGCCACAGCCGAATAACCCACCCCCTGCTAGGCCTTGGGTTAAGTCTGTGCCCACCGCGGTGGCGGCCGGTAAACCCCCGACCGCCACTTCGACTCGGAGTCGAAGCGCAAGCGGCCAGCCTGATGCTCTACCGTTCCAAACTCGGAGTCTGTGTTGGGCGGCTCTGGGCGGGTGCACCGTTCTCATAGCGTTCAATGGGCGTTTTGTGTTCGCCCCCCACGTTCTGGGGGTCCGTTGTGAGAAAAAGTTTGCATGCAGTGTTACCACACACTTTGTTCCCCTCACCCAAATAATAAAGGCTACGGCCCCAGTGTTGCCCGACACATAAAAACACAAAACAAACAAAAAGAACACGTTAAATCATATGAATTCATGTCGGAGATCGCACAGCTCTCTGAACCCACACGGGTCTTCTCCAGTTTGTCTAGTAGATGGAGCCATTGTACCACAAATTAGCCGGCCCGACACATGAGTGTTTGCCCGTTTCGCTCTGGCGTTGGGGGGGGTGCGCTCGTGGGTGATGCATCCTGTAGCCACAGGTTACAGATTGCAGTTTGCGATCAAAAGGCGTTTCAAAGGCGTGCTTGCTTCGCATACAGCGGAAAGCACAGCGCACGTTCTAAACGAAGAAATAGCTTTGCTTCAGTTAAAGGGAGTTATCCAGGTGGTGCCCCCCACTGGTTAAATCGGGGATTTCTTTCCCGCTATTCCCTGGTTCCAAAGAAAGACGGTTCTCTCGGTCCCATTTTGGACCACAGAACATTGAACAGACACCTGAAGAGGTACGGATTCAGATTTTATGGAGAATTTAGGTACGGATACAGAACACACACTTTGTTCCGTGCTATAAAACAGAACGATTGGTTCACATCGATCGATCTGAAGGACGCATTTTTCCCCACATAAGCATTTATCCGCCATACAGAAAATTTCCTCATTTCGCATATCGCGGCATATTTTACGAATTCTCAGTTCTCCCGTTCGGGCTCGCCCTAAGTCCGAGGACTTTCTCTCTGTGTGTGGAAGGGGTCTTACGGCCCCTGAGACTGTCAGGTCTGTGGATCTTGACTTATTTGGACGATTGGCTCATCATAGTTGAATCAAAGGTCGGAAGTGATATGGGACACATGTCGCCTGCTCACGCACATCATGTCTCTCGGTTTCAGAGTGAATGTGGACAAAAGCAGCCTCACACCCAGTCAGTACATCACATTCCTTGGCCTGGAATTGCGCTCAACCTCTATGCGTGCGCATCTCTCTCGAGAGTGCGTTAGCGCTCTGCTGAACCGTGTGGCTCGGTTCACAGAGGAGGCGTGGGTGCAATCACACATGTCTCAGACTACAAGGTCTCATGGCGTCATAGATCTGGGTTATGCCGCTGGGGCTTCTGAGGATGAGAGCATTAATGAAATGGGTTTTGTCACTAAATTTCATTCCGTTATGCAATCTCGACCGCTCTGTAACAGTGACGCGCGCGCGTGCGTGGCGGCTGTACGCCACTGGTGGAGTGAGCGCTTTTACGCAAACGGATCCCCGTTGGGGACGGTTATGTTGAGGAAAGTCATAATGACAGACGCATCCCTGACAGGCTGGGGTGCCACCCAGGAGGGGAGAATGGTGAACGGTCTGTGGCCGAGTACATAGCGCTCAGTGCACATAAATTACTTTTAGCGCTTTACAATACTGAAGGCTCTGATGTACTTTCGCCCTCGCCTACAGGGACATCATGTGCTCGTACACTGCGACTATTGTCACCACAGCGGTGTCATATATAAATTGCCAAAGCGGTTTGCACTCTTCAACCCTCTACGCTCTGGCGCACAAGCTTTTAGTGTGGAGCAGGCGATTCTTCCTGTCGTTGCGTGCGACTCATTTTCCAGGCATCCTGAACAGAGGCATGGACCTCCTATCACAGGGGAACCCACTCTATGGAGATTGGCGTCTCCACCCCCTCATTATGGATGAGATTCGGAGAGGCAACCGTAGATATATTTGCCTTGCGCAAAAATAGCCACTGTCCTATGTTCTTCTCGTTAAAGGACATGGGCACAGCCCTCGAGGTGGATGCACTGGCACACCCGTGGCCCAATGTGTTGCTTTACGCCTTTCCTCCCCTGTGCCTGATAGTGCCTATGCTGGCCAGGGTGAGGGAGAGGAGCCTGTCTCTCATTCTGATAGCCCCACAGATGGCCCAAGGCACCGTGGCTGGCGGAGATGATCCCTCTGTTATATTCCCCACTGTGGCACCTCCCCAAGCACACAGATCTGTTATCACAGGCGAACGGGGAGAGCTATCACCCACATCCAGACAGGATGGACCACATGAAACATAGGATCACCGTGAATTCCAGCACGCTGGAAACTACAACACTCCTGGTTAGTAGCCAGAATGAACTGCAACCACTAATCGGCGTGCACTTCCTAAATACATGAGTTAATTATTCCCTAATACCAATCAGCTGTGTCTAATCACCTAATTACCCAAACCAGAACTAAACCGTGAGTATGAGCTTAACTGAAACACCTAATTAACTGTGACAATGAGCGTGTGAGTGTGTGTGTGTGCAAAACAGTGAAGCATGTGAGTAAACATACACAAATACATGAGCATACACATACTTCCCCGTTACATGCTTTCATAGCTACAGGCAGTCTCTTCCTGCACTTTGCACACAATGTACATTGTCCTTACTCATTACATGTTCATAAGCCTACCTAATACTTGTTGTCACTTTCTGTCTCTCTACCAAGCTATACATGCTGATCACAAGCTCCTAGGGTTCCTTTCTGTGTTTCGAACCTTCCAGATCCATGCTGATGCCCTGCATCTGGTTGGAGTATCATCAGTTGGAAGTGATCACTGCTGCTGAGGAACTCTGATCTGCGGCGGACAGTCATGTGCTCAGGTTTTCCATCATTTTGGACATTTGATAGCTTCCGCAAGAAGAATTGAGTGTTAAGCCTGCAATCAATTTCGAACTTCACTGATTCTTGGTTGCTCAAAAGCTCATGGTCATAAATTTGCTTGATATAGACATTTGTAGACAGTACATCACTTATGCACACATTTCGCTGTCAAACAAATGGGGATGGGTTCCCCTTCTGATTTATTTATTTTTTTTATGTTTATTTTTCAGGAATTTTTTTTTTGCGTTTAATGACAGGATAGAGTGAAGCGGGAGAGAGTGGAGGGTAGGGATTGGGAAAGGACGACGAAGCCCCCGGAGCACAACAGCGCTGTGTATATTGACTTGTGCTTCCGACTGCGCCACAGCGCTGACTTGAGTATGATTTCTATGAAGGTTTATTCCTAATATAATCTCAGGCAGTTTTTCCTTGCCACCATTTTCACAGGCTTGCTCAGTGGGGCTAAATATGAATTAATTTTTTAAATTATTATTTTAATTTAAATTTTGTATATTCTGTAACACTGATTTGAGACAATGTCAATTGTAAGAAAAATAAAATTTAGTTGAACTGAATTCTTACATACATATACAGCGATCAGTGGTGGACTTAACCAATAAGCGAGGTAAGCAGCTGCTTAGGGCCTCGAGAAATATATAATATATATACAGTATAAATAATATATATACAGTATCTAACAAAAATAAGTCCACCACTTACATTTTTGTAAATATTTTATTCTTTTCATGTGGCAACACTTAAGAAATGAAACTTTGATGCAGTATAAATTAGTGAGTGTACAGCTTGTATAACAGTGTAAATTTGCTGTCCCCTGTGGTGGAAATGTTCACCTAACTCAATTTATTGAGACAAGATCAGTCAAAGTACAATTTAGAAAAAGGTTTATTAATGCTTGATATCAAGGGTCCAGTCTGAGACATCACGGAGCTGAGTACAGAGTGACACACATACATAGGTGGTAATTCTCCTTTTAAAGAGAATCACTTCAAAGCCATTCCTTCTTGGTTTCTTATTGAGCAGGACATTCCTTTCTCGGACTTTACCACCAATTACCATGAGAAATCAGACCATTATGCTACTAGCTCACATTTGGTCTTAGGTCTTATCTCGTCCAGGAACCTACTAGTAGTAACACTCACGGTTAGGGATTACTTCCCCTAGGTCGTAAAGTTAAATTATCCTTCAGACCCCTCAAAATACATCCATTAATGTGTAAACTACTTCTAACAAAAGTAAGTACACTCCTGAGTAAAAATTTCCAAATTGGGCCCAGTTATTGCTCCACATAAAGATGGCCTAGGCTATAAGAAGATTGCCAATACCCTGAAACTGAGCTGCAGCATGGTGACCAAGACCATACAGCGGTTTAACAGGACAGGTTACACTCAGAACAGGCCTCGCCATGGTCGACCAAAGAAGTTGAGTGCACGTGCTCAGCGTCATATACAGAGGTTGTCTCTGGGAAATAGACATATGAGTGCTGCCAGCATTACTGCAGAGGTTGAGAGATGGGGGTCAGACTGTCAGTGCTCAGACCATACCCAGCATACTGTATCAAATTGGACTGCATGGATGGAGTCCCAGAAGGAAGCCTCTTCTAAAGATGATTCACAAGAAAGCCCGCAAACAATTTGCAGACTAATGAGATGGATTACTGGAACCATATCCTGTGGTCTGATAAGACCAAGATAAACTTATTTTGTTCAGATGGTGTCGAGCGTGTGTGGCCGCAACCACGTGAGGAGTACAAAGACATAACCCCTATTGAGCATCTCTATATATTACACATACATATATATGAAAGACTGTTTTGAGTTCAAAGTTTTTGACTGGAATCGCTTAGGGCCTCCGAATCACTAAGTACACCCCTGACATTGTTCAGGCATAACATTATGACCACTGACAGGCGAAGCAAGGCAGCTGGTGAACATTTTGTCCTCAAAGTTGATGTGTTAGAAGCAAGAAAGATTGGCAGGTGTTGGCCAAATTGTTTTCAAATTGTGATGTCGACAACTGAGTCAGACCACCTCAAACACTGCAGCTCTTGTGGAGTGTCCCAGTCTACAATGGTCAGTATCTAACAAAAGTGGTCCAAGAAAAGAACAGGGGTGAACCGAAAACAGGGTCATAGGTGGGCAAGGCTCATTGATGCATGTTAGGAGCAAAGGCTGGGTTGTGTGGCCTGATCCAACAGATGAGCTACCGTTGCTCAAATTCCTAAAGAATTTCATGCTGGTTTTGATAGAAAGGTGACAGAAGACACACTGCATAGCAGTCTGTTGAGTATGGGGCTGCTTAGCCGTAGACCAGTCAGGGTGTCCATACTGCCCCATGTCCAATGCCAAAAGTGCAACCAATGAGGACATGAGCATCAGAACTGGACCACTGAGCAATGGAAGAAGAAGGCTAGGTCTGATTAATCATGTTTTCTTTTACATTATGTGCATGTGAGTAATTTACCTGGGGAACACATGTCTGACTGTCAGTTTTACAAATATATTTAGCCAATGAAAGGTATTAAAACGAGCTTGTAAATAAAAAGTTGTTGGATCTGCCTAAACTATCAGTCAAACCTCATAACGCCACCCTATGTCTTGACAGTAAACCGAAGTTCTACAGCAGCTGAACATCTTGCAAGGGTAAATAAAGATATTTATGTTTGAATAGGTACTGCGTTGTCTTTATGCAATATGCAAGAAACACTTAGTCTGTAAAGGCACATTGGTTATGGTTATGGTTATGGTTATGGTTATGGTACATGGTTATGTATTTGAGGTCTGAGACGTGTGTCCGGAATGGATTGAGTGTGCTAGCATTTGCCACCAAATAATACCCAATAGTCTATGCTTGATTTATGATTTATTAACATTTAATCATAGTATATGGCCGCAGCATGGTCAATTAAAGTTTGCTTTGTTAATATGCATATAGTATTTGTTAGCTAGATGTTACGTCCACGTACTCAGCCGGCTGGTCACCAGAGGGCGCCGCAGGACCAACCGTGGAGGTTCCGGGCAAGGACCAGACTGTGTGAGGATGTTCCACCAATCTGGCAGCGCACACACACATATACAGTACTGTACTGTATATAAACACCATGCGCACACTCTCGTATGTGTCTGTCATTGTTTGATCAGTGTTGATCCGTGTGTTTGAGTTCTTGGTTAAGTGTTTGGTTTCGTGTAAATAAAGTATGTCCATTGCGATTGCCTCACCTCGGCTGCGTTATTGCCGCGACACGTATAAACGTAGTAAAACATGGTTATACGACAGTAATGTTATAGTAACTAAAAACATGACACATCACTGAAATATTTATATATATAGGGAAGAACTCTGGCACAATTAAAACGTTTTAATGTACTTAACGTACTACACAATATTTTATTCATTTTTCATTGCTGGCTTATTTTAGGAAAAGTGTAGTGCATGAGGGAGAGACCAATGTTAGTATTTTTGCCAGATGGATACATGTTGGATCTATCCCAGGGGATCTCACTTAAGTCATAAACATCTTCAAGCCAGACATTAAGGAAACTAATAGCAGGTTTAATGACTTTAAAATGGCTTTACTTATAATAATACAGAATTGTCCAACCGACCAATCAGAACACGCAGCTGCACCGACACACGCCCAATCACAGAGCGAGCTCCGGGCTTTTCCACGTAGCGGACAGCAGTTTCCTTTTGCTCAGCGACATATTCCATTCCGGCATGTCTTCTAGTAAATCACCTGCCAGTGTTCCAAAGTGGGAAAGATGGGTTCGCGTCGTGCTTTGTGTTTTAGGTTTATTATTGTCGGTTTATGCTCTCCATGTGGAGTTGTCCCGCGAAAACGACCCAAATTACAGAGCTATGTGCGACCTCGCTGAATCGGTGAGCTGCTCCAAGGTTTTCACCTCCAGGTAAAATTATCTCGCAGTGTTTAATTTACAGAATTTTCAAAAGATACGTATTTGTACATTTTGAGCAGCCAAGATTCAAGACCCATAAGGCAGCTTATACGTGTAACATTTACTGGTTTAGTGAAAACGACACAACACTTATGTACTAATGTTACAACACTCCTGCCACGTGTCTAGTTTTCAGTGATTTCAGAGGAAATGAGCTAGTGCATGCTCAAAAAGGCAACCAACTGACGTCATCGACTAATTTGCATATACTGTATATTGAATCGCTGTAAACGTTTGCCTGTCACGTGCATACCAGATTGTTTAAGTAAGCATATTATAGAGTAGGAAATGGTTTTACGAAAAGAAAAATAATAGATTTGCATTATACAGTGGTGTGAAAAAGTGTTTGACCCCTTCCTGATTTCCTGTTTCTTTGCATGTTTGTCACATTTAATGTTTCAGATCTTATAACAAATTTAAATATTATTCAAAGATAACACAAATAAACAAAAATGCAGTTTTAAATGAATGTTGTTATTATTAAGGGAAAACAAAATCCAAACCTACATGGCCTTGTGTGAAAAATTGATTGCCCCTAAACCTAATAACTGGTTGGGCCGCCCTTAGCAGCAACAACTGGAATCAAGCATTTGCTATAACTTGCAATGAGTCTTTTAAATTGCAGTGGAGGAATTTTGCAAAATTGATCTTTGCAGAATTGTTGTAATTCAGCCACATTGGAGGGTTTTCGAGCATGAACTGCCTTTTTAAGGTCATGCCACAGCATCTCAATAGGATTCAGGTCAGGACTTAAGACCTAGGTCTTTGACTAGGCCACTCCAAATTCCTCATTTTGTTTTTCTTCCATTCAGAGGTGGACTTACTGGTGTGTTTTGGATCATTGTCCTGCTGCTGAACACAAGTTCGCTTCAGCTTGAGGTCACGAACAGATGGCCAGACATTCTCCTTCAGGATGTTTTGGTAGACAGCAGAATTCATGGTTCCATTTATCACAACAAGTCTTCCATGTCCTGAAGCAAAAAAAGGGCCCCAAACTATCACACTACCACCACCATATTTTACTGTTGTTATGATGTTCTTTTTCTGAAATGCGGTGTTACTTTTACACCAGATTTAATGGGACACACATCTTCCAAAAAGTAAAATTTTTGTCTCCACAGTCTACAGTCCACAATGTCTTGGAGATCATCATGATGTTTTCCGGCGAAACTAAGACGAGCCTTAATGTTCTTTTTGCTCAGCAGTGGTTTTCGTCTTGGAACTCTGACATGCAGGCCATTTTTGTCCAGTGTCTTTCTTATGGTGGAGTCATGAGCACTGACCGCAACTGAGCCCTGCAGTTCTTTGGATGTTGTTGTGGAGTCTTTTGTGACCGACCTCTTGAATGAGTCTTTGCTGCACTCTTGGGTTAATTTTGGTTGGCCGGCCACTCTTGGGAAGGTTCACCACCGTTCCATGTTTTCGCCATTTGTGGATAATGGCTCTCACTGTGGATCGCCGGAGCCCCAAAGCTTTAGAAATGGCTTTATAACCTTTTCCAGACTGACAAATCTCAATCATTTTACTTGTCATTTGTTCCTTAATTTCTTTGGATCTCAGCATGATGTCAAGCTTTTGAAGATTTGGTCTACTTCACTTTGTCAGGCGGGTCTGATGTAAGTGATTTTTTGATTGAGAAAACCACAAGTTCATTTTACTCAACTGGAAAATAACATTGCACAAAAATCTAAAGATACAAAGAAGGTTCACTTCACCAATCGTAGTTCAGACAGTTATATAACCAGCTAACTTGTTTTGTCACACTGCATCACTAGTTTGCATCACTAAAAAGCATGTGGTTCTTTGAAAAGTTACATTATTTTTAAAAGAGCTAATCTACAGCTTTGCTAGTAGTTTAACTAGTAGCCTTGCTACTTAATGCTAGCTACTCTCCCACACAGAGTCATAGCAATAAGGCAGGCAAGGCAGGAAATTTTGATGGGGTCCCAGAGGCTGATCATTTAAGCAACCAGAAATGTTAATATCAATATAAGTTTTTTTAGGTTAGGATGACAATCCATGGAGATGAAAAAATATGAAGATCTTGAAAATTGTATTGTTTTGAATCTTGATACAAATTGAACATTGAAGATGAAGATTCAATGATGAATTTTGTAAATAAAAAAATGCACACTTGTTATAAACAATTGATGTTCAGTTAGATGTGTTTTGACTACTTTTTGCATGTATAATTACATCACTACATAACGAAGATATTTTAACAAAAAAGAAATTTTTTTAGAAGGGCCTCATTTATTAATTTTGCCTGGGGCCCTTACTTAGTGTCGGATCGCCTCTGCTCCCACATTTAAGCCTGTGTATGTTCTGACAGGTGGGGACGTGGATTTGGACTCGTCCAGCTGTTTGCTGAAAAGGAAAGCATTCTGAACCAACCAAACAGTGTATTAGGCATCATCTTTTACACTCTGCAGCTAGGCCTAGGTGGGTCTTTATGTTTATGTGTAGCCAAGTTAAATATAAGAGCATCTATGCTGCTTTATGATTACTGTTTAACTACTGTATAACTGATCATGGGACAAGATCCTTATTTTGGGAGAAGGCTAATTTCTTTTCACTTTTGCAGGACAAATGGCGTCTAGTACACCAGCACTTTTCCTAGTTATGGCATCCTGGGCATCAGTAGCTGGGTCGCTTTATCTAGCCTCTATTCTAATACTAGTACTGGGGGATTTCTGTACGGTGTGTGTGTCAACATACATTATCAACTTTGCTCTCCTCTACACCAACCTGAAGAGAAGAACAGGCCTTAAGGGAAAGCAGAAACAACTGAAGACAAAATGAGATCTGTGTGTGTGTGTGTGTCTGTCTGTTTATCTGATTACAGGTGTCTTAAAATGCAATGACTAAAGCATAAAATAATTTTTGTTTTCATTAGAACTGGGCCTTTCTGCTCTATCAATAACACCATAGAGCACATGTGTCAATTTCAAGGCCCGCAAGCCAAACATGGCCCGCCATGACTTTTAATCAGGCCAGCCAAAAAATTCTGGTTGTCAATTTATTGTGGCCTGTGCACTGTTTAAAACAGGGGTCACCAACATGGTGCCCGCGAGCACCAGGTCGCTAGCAAGGACCACATGAGTTGCCCGCGGGCCTGTTTAAAAATAGCCCACCATATCACCACTAGAGCTGCATCTATTTTTTTCGATGCTATTCTTTTTTAAATCAGGCTGTGACTGTCGGCGTGGCCAAGCGTAAGCTCCATAGCACCGGGGAGCAGTTGACACAAAAGCAGTGTTTATCTTGTAATACTTTATTAAAATGAAGCAAATAAAATAAATATACGGTGTACGCAAGCAGCTCACGTGAGCGTGTAATCGATATTGGAAGTCAGAGAGCCCTGGCCGAGAGTTTATTTAAGCTCTGTGTCTTATTACAAAACCTAGCTTAGGTGTGTGTCTGGGTGCGCGCACGTGTGTGTGAAGCGTCCGCCAAACTCAGTCTGTTCACGCCCCTATTTCGCCTCTCACTGCTGTGCTCCGGCGGCTGCGTGGCCACAGTCTGTGGGCGTGACACAGGCTTGCATTAATGTAAATTAAAAAATATAATTA
>JAOUQX010000043.1:14260608-14279451 GCA_028566295.1 Liobagrus marginatus | reverse complement strand
TAGTGAACTAGTGATGAAGTCTCTTACTAACCTTTTGAAGCACTTCATCACATTGGAGGTCAGAGCTACTGGACGATAGTCCTTAAGACAGACAGGCAGGCTGGGGTTTCTTAGGGACAGGAACAATGGTGGACTTCTTGAAGCACGCTGAGATTACAGATTGCTCCAGGGAGAGGTTGAATATCTAGATCAAGAGAAGATAATGTTTTAAAATGATCAGAATACTGTCTGTATTAATTCATTTATTTAGGTTTGGCATATTTAAGTGAAATTGTGTTAGTTAATGCTTTTAGATACTATTTTGTTTTTGGACTTCCGGCCATGGAATGATCGACACGATCAGAGTTTTCACAACTGTCCAAACCTACACTACCAGTAAAACGTTTTTACACGTTAACATTTTAAAAGTTTTTTCAATTTAAAAGTTTAAAAATTATTATTAAATTATTATTTTAAAATAGTCTCTTCTGCTCACCAAGTCTGTATTTATTTGATCTAAAGTACGGCAAAAACAATAACATTTTTGAGATTTTTACTATTTTAAATAATTATTTTATTTTTTGTCGTAAGATGTAATTTATTCCTGATTCAAAGATGAGTTTTTTTCAGGTTTCTTTGAATATAAAGTTCAGAAGAACAGCATTGATCTGAAATATACATTTTTTTTTTTTGTAACAAATGTCTTTCTCACTTTTGATCAATTTCAAGCACTCTTGCTCAAAAGTTTTTTTAATTTTTTTTAATTAAAACTTTTGAATGGTTTAGTTTAGAATGTTTCAAAATCTTCTTTGTTCAGATAACTGTTTTATATATTGAGAACAAGAATAATGATTGTTTCTTTAACAGCAAATTATCATTAAAATGATTTCTGAAGGATCATGTGACACTGAAGACTGGAGTAATGATGCTGAAAATTTAGCTTTGCTCAAACTGATAAATTACATTTTAAATTTTATTCAAATATTAAAAATATTACTGGTTTTTGCTGTACTTTGAATCAAATAAATGCAAAGCATTTTGTTGGACAAAAGAAACTTATTTTAAAAATTCGACTGCTAGTGTGTACAAGTATTTAACTGGCAATTGTATCAAGCGTCTCATTTACAAAAATAACACTGTTATTGGAAGATTAAAGTACATACATACTGCATGAAAACACTGCTGTAAGAATAAAAATTTGTTTTAATCGGCATGTTTTTGTTTGTGCAGGTGGGTGGCGATGTTCCAGAAACAAACTACCTTTTCATGGGAGATTTTGTGGACAGAGGCTTTTATAGTGTTGAGACTTTCCTTTTGCTCCTGGCTCTTAAGGTTTGTAAATGTTTGTTTGTTACTTCTGTTTTTATTGTTGGTGTAGTTCAGTTAGTTTGGCTGATTTGAAGTAATATTAAGGCAAAGGAAGTTGAGTAAAACATGACTGAGCTAGCCTGTTGTTTTGTCTAATTAATAGCACTGAGCTAGTACAGTTATGGACGCATATCAGGAGGTTTCTCAGTGCTTTAGAATCTTAGAGCCTAAGGTGGGTAGTCTCGCTGTGAGGGGAAGTTTATTGTTCTGAAGCTTTCATTCAGACTATTGGTTAATAAAAATGTGACATGAGACTGTAAAGTGAATTATCGTTTTACCTCAGGTGCGTTACCCTGACAGAATCACACTAATTCGAGGCAACCACGAGTCCAGACAGATCACGCAGGTGTACGGCTTTTACGATGAGTGCTTGAGGAAGTACGGTTCTGTCACAGTTTGGAGGTACTGCACCGAGATCTTCGACTACCTCTCCCTGTCGGCCATCATCGACGGCAAGGTCAGTTTAAAATGAACTCTGAGGAAAAACGTGCGTCACTGGCTTTCTGTGATTCTATGAGCCACGACTGTAGAGATTTTCCAGACACATAGTATAGCGACTTCCTTCTTTTTTGTTAGACATCCCATTTTGTTAGACCTTTTGGTGTCATAGCACAGGTTCAGCTTTAGTGCCGTGAACTTGCAGCAGAGAAGTTTATATGTCCTGATCAAGAAGCCTGCAGTGGCAGTTTGCCAGTTTTTGCATATCTGTCTGACAACCTGAATAGCAAAGACTGATTTTACTCTTTTGCTAAAGAGAGTGGATCGTGGATAAATGTGGCAGAGTCATGCTGGTGCGCTTTCTTCTTCTTCCCAGATGACCCCATGTCTCTGTGTATTTGGAAATGGTTTGAAACAACCCAGTATATGCTGCTACTAATGGTTACAAGACTGTCAGTATTATAAGTATTGTATAATTCATATTTAATAAGTTATAGTCATATAACCATATGTCATGGTAGTCCATGATCATGACCAGGATCAACTATAGTCATATTTTATAAGTTTTAACTAGCTGCTTCACTGAAACATTCTCGTAGCACCAGCAGCTCACTGTATGTGTAATTCAAATGAACATTATTAGGCGAGTGTGTTCATGAGGGTGTTTTGAAATGGCCAAGTTGCTACAGCCAGATGCAACATCCTGTGTATTTATCTGTTTGTTTCTCAAATGCAACATTAGACCATATATTTCCTTCTGTCATGTGCACAGCCTGTTTTTTTTTTTTTTCTTTTTTAAACTTGCATAAACGGCTTGTCAAGAATTTTTAAGGCTTGGTTCTTTTACACAGCTTTTGCCCTGACAGGAAAACATGAGTAACTTATTTTCCACCACGCATCAGCATACCGCAGCGCTTTCAACCACAGTGTATAATCTTTATTTGCTGTGTTTTCTTTGTTGTGTAAATGTAGTATACATATAAATAACAGTAGTTACAGTGCGGCGAATTTGACAATATTAACCTTACTTAATAAAAGCAGCTAGTTTTAGCATTAACATCTTTACGTCTTATTTACCGCACCTATCAGTCCGGTACTCTGTCCGATTCACAAGACTAAGATACCGACCAAGTCCGGGGATCCTCCCCATTCCAAGCGCACCCTTAACGGAGACCCCACATTGGCCCCCGCTACTAAGCTTGTTCCTACCACATGACTCATCCATTTTTAAGGTGGTCCTGGAAATTTATCTCATGACTTTATGATCGGTTTAACACAATCACTAATGACCTACACTTTGCATCATAGCGAAAAGCTGATATTACATATTTTGTGGTTCCGGTTTGCTCTGTAGATATTCTGTGTGCACGGTGGTCTCTCGCCCTCCATCCAGACTTTGGACCAGATACGAACCATTGATAGGAAACAGGAAGTGCCGCACGACGGACCTATGTGTGACTTGTTGTGGTCAGACCCTGAAGGTAATGTGGGATGTTTTTTTGGTGGGAAATTAAACTAGTGTTACACAATTTCCTTTATCAGATGTTATTATAATAATTTGATCGTTTTCAGAGATTTCCAACAAAGAAATCCTTCATTTAAGCATGTGAAGACATTCTGGATTCTTTCATTCTAATGTTATTAATAAGATCGATGAAATGCCGATGTTTTTTTGTTTTTGTTTTAAACTTGTGTAAACCATAACTTGAAATTTTTACTGATCTAAACATTAGGGAAGTACCAATCAGGATTTTTTTCAGCTGATAGAGTACCTTTTTCTTCTCCTAGTGATTGAATGATCCCGATGCTTTGAGCTTTATGTAACTGATATGTTACCTTTGATCTGCAAAAAAAATTAAAAATATTTCCCCAGATAAAGTAATACAATAGATATTGCCTTTATTTGTATGTATTTGTTACATTTTGACAGTAATAATGTAATTATATACAGGTGCATCTCAATAAATTAATGTCATGGAAATGTTCATTTATTTCAGTAATTCAGCTCAAATTGTGGAATGTATTAGACAAATTCACTGCCCACAGACTGAAGTACTTTAAGACTTTGGTTCTTTTAATTATGATTTTCGCCACATTTAAGAAAACCCTACCAATTCACTCTCACCTAATTAGAATATGTCATAAGACAAAAACATTTTTTGCGAATTGTTTGCCTTCTGGAAAGTACGTTCATTTTCTGTATATGTACTAAATACTTGGAAGGAAAAAAACTCCTTTTGCTTTAATTACTGCCTCAATTCAGCATGGCATGGAGGCGATCTGTCTGTGGCAGTGCTGAGGTGGTATGGAAGCCCAGGTTTCTTTGACAGTGGCCTTCAGCTCATCTGAATTTTTTGGTCTCTTGTTTCTCATTTTCCTCTTGACAATACCTCATTGATTCTCTACGGGGTTCAGGTCTGGCTAGTTTGCTGGCCAGTCAACCACACAAAAACCATGGTCATTTAACCAACTTTTGGTGCTTTTGGCAGCTGGGGTCATGGGTATCAAGGGCCACCGCACACAGACGTGTCCTTGTTAAGCCACTCCTGAAGCACAGACAACATCCGAGGGATCTTACCTGGGCTAAGGAGAAGAAGAACTGGACTGTTGTCCAAAGCCCTCGTTTCAAATGAGGGCATGTTTTGTATTTCATTTGGAAACCAATGTCCTAGAGTCTGCAGGGTGGGTTGAGAAGCTCATAGCCCAGCTTGCTTAAAGTCCAATGTTAAGACAAGTTTCCACAGTCTGTGATGATTTGGGGTGCAATGTCATCTGCTGGTGCTGGTCCACTCTGTTTTTTAAAACCCAAAGTTGCTGCAAAGAAATTTAGAGCACTTTGCTTCCTTCTGCTCAGCAGCTTTTTAAAGATGCTGATTTCATTTTCCAGCAGGATTTGACATCTGCCCACACTGCCAAAAGCATTAAAAGTTGTTTAAATGACCATGGTTTTGGTGTGCTTGACTGAATTCCCTATAGGGAATAAGAATTCCCTAACCCGCCATTCACACACCACTAATGACTAGTGACAATAACACTATGCATAGCAGAATACTTGATGCAAGACAGAAATAATTGCAAAGATCAGTTTGTGAGATTGGCCAATTTTAGTGAGTACCAATTGAGTCACAAAATGTGATTAGCCGATGCTGGTGTAGCCCTACTAAATATTGTTCCTTGTTCTTCCACTCAGTCTACATCAGAGCACTGGTACATTTCTAGATCTGGTTCAGAAAGTGTTGATTTAAGTTTTTACTAGTACATCCTGCATTGTAGTCCAGGCTGCAGGCCCAAGTCAGGTTATATTATATTGTATATTAGTATTTATATATTACATGCATATATTTCCTGTAATATTAGAAGCTGGTTGGTTGGTTGGGTTTTTTTAACCTAAAACTAAATGGCTTTATTGCCAGTATAAGTTACAATAGACAACTAGTCTTATAGCTGTTGTACAACAATAAATAGTGCTTAGAATGAACACTAAAATTAAATGTGTGAAAAATAGTATGTGGTATAAGAGAGGAATAAATCTCCCTGGGGCTGAAAACAAACGGAAATCTAATTAAAGTGTAGTAACAGTGAGACTGTAGCCTCAAACAACCTGTAATTAGTTACTTTCTAATACCAGCTTGCTCTGATTGTTTTGTTT
The DNA here is from genome assembly GCA_028566295.1 of Liobagrus marginatus. Lineage (NCBI taxonomy): Eukaryota > Metazoa > Chordata > Actinopteri > Siluriformes > Amblycipitidae > Liobagrus > Liobagrus marginatus. The sequence goes on along the minus strand of JAOUQX010000043.1, from coordinate 14,274,017 downwards.
CTCATATAATTGGGGTGTAAAGTTTGATAAATGCTGTTGGTAGATAAGTTACCTACTTTATAGCTAGATTCGATTATCAATACAGATGTTTATGGACAGTCATGTTTGCATTAGATGTCTAATTAATCTGTTTGTGTGCATACACAGATACTACGGGGTGGGGAGTGAGCCCAAGAGGAGCAGGATACCTGTTCGGCAGCGATGTCGTGGCCCAGTTCAATGCCGCTAATGATATAGACATGATCTGTCGAGCCCACCAGCTAGTTATGGAGGGCTACAAGTGGCACTTCAATGAGACCGTGCTTACTGTTTGGTCGGCACCCAACTACTGCTATCGGTGTGTGTATGCAGCCGTTTCCAGTCATTAATTTCTTAAAACAGAAAAACCTCATGGGTACTTTTATAAAAATTCTAATTTATTAGGTCAGAATAAATCTCTCTGTGGACGCGGACCTAGTTAGTACAGCGTCTATGTGGAGCCGTTTATACAGAGTTGGGTCCTAGCCATCAAACCTGTTAGCTGCCGTATTAAGAGGCAGCACACGTTTCCACCAGTTTGAGTGATTATGCAACTAGAAGCAGAAGGTTCTTTAGTCATCCTCACAGTTTTGTTCACATTTTTGTTTTTCAAGATGTGGCTGTAGATGGTCTGTTGATTTTGGAAAAGTTGTGCTTTTTATGAACTAAGTTTGTTGTTTAATTGTGTGGGGTCAGTTGTTGAGTAATATTTCTCTCATTTTTGACAGGTGTGGGAACGTAGCAGCGATCCTGGAGCTAGACGAGCACCTTCAGAAAGAGTTTATTATATTTGAAGCGGCACCGCAAGAAACCAGAGGCATTCCCTCTAAAAAGCCAGTTGCCGACTACTTCCTCTGAGCCTGCCATGACTAGGAAAGGAAATGCTGCCTTGTGCAGGAAGCGTCATTATAAATCTTCCTTGTTTTTTTTTGTTTGTTTCTGTTTTTTCCTCTGTCCCAGCCATCCCTGTCCAGCTGTCTTGTCATTTTTTAAGACTTTTTCTACTTCTCTTCTCTCTCGCTCTCTCTCTCGCTCTCTCTCTCTCTCTCTCCTCCCCCCCCCCCCCTTTTTTTTTTTTTATTAATTTATTTTTTCTTGTTGTTGTTCTCCTTATTTCCTTTCTCGGTGCGCACACACACCTAAACATACACCGGGAGAGACTGGCTTTGTAGTTCCTCATTTTGCTGTAAAGTCACTTGCTCTCATGAATACACTGTAGCTGTATGCCATTCTAACCAATGTGAATAGCACTGTGGGTCATCTGAAAGCACCGGGAAATTGTGGTAAAGACGGATACACGGCAAAGTGCCCTCGTTTATGTTTAACGAAAGCTATCGGATATCTGCATCACTTTTTTCCGCAAACTCTCAACTCTGTTTTAGCTGTGTGAGCAAGCGAAAGTGACTATTGCCCATTATTATACATTATGCGTTTTCCCTCTTTCTCAAGCCCAAGTCTTATAGATTTTGACTTGTGAGGGATTGCATACGATCCCTGTAGTGATCAGCAGCCACACTGGAGTATTGGAACAGAACCAACCTGTTTTAAGCAACATCCTTTTTTCCACCCATCTTAAGTCTCAATAGAAGAAATGTTGAATTTTATTATTTGTGACAATAAACTGTATTTTGTATGAACATAAATGCTGTTATGTTTAAATGAAGATGGATGGTTCTCTCCATAGGTTTTAATAATTATTATTACAGGAAAACCTGCACTTTAATGCAGTTATCAGCCAATAATCTAGCAGCTGAACAATATGTAAAATCTTCCAGATTAAAGTTGTTTTCATATCAACCAGTGACTGCTGTGGCTTGAGTGTTGGTACCAGATAGCCCAGGTAAAATATTTAAGGAACTTGTGATCTTTTTGCAACTACCTTGTTGAGGAACGAGACCATAGGAATAGGGTCAGACTGCGTTGAACTGCCAGGAAATCTACAATAATTTATTACTCTTTATAACTGCTGAAGCATTAATAACTTGCATCAGAGCATAAGATGTATGAGCTACTACAGTGAAAGAGCACATCAGGACGCACGATCAGCCTGTGCAATGCATGCAGACTATACAGCTGAAGTCTGAAAATTCTTACTGTAAGGCAGGGGTCACCAACATGGTGGCCGTGTGCACCAGGTAGTCTGCGAGGACCACATGAGTAGCCCACCATAGCACCACTTACCAGTGAGCTGCATCTATATTTTGTGTCTTTTTAAATCAGGCTTGCATTAATTGTACATTTTAAGATATACTTATAAAGATTTATAGTAATAAAATGTTGCATATTGCTATTTATCTACCTTGTTCAATCTGATAATTCTCAGTTTCAAAAAGGTTGGAGACCCCTGCCGTAAGGTATTGATTACCCTATTCCTATGATGTCCCTGGATTGTTGTTCTTAACGGGTAGGGTAGGCGATTTTGAAGAGGTTAACTAGCTTTGAAAGCCAAAGACCTGCCCTGCCTGCATAATCAATTTTCCAAAGTAACGCCTCCTCCAAAACACATGAGCATGCTCAGGCAGAGAAAACAACAAGGCGAAAGAGAGATTACCTCATGTGTAATTCACTAGGTGAGTAAATATTACAGTACAAAGTGCATAATATAACAATTACAAAAGTAACATAGCCTATAGTAATAGTCGGAGCGGCCGTTTTGATTGAACGAAGTTTTTAGGTCCTATACCTTACGCAGATGATATAAATATATTTAGACCACTTCGAGTGCTATTAAGATGTTACCTACCCACCTAGGGAGTAGCTAGTCCCACTCCTACGGCATGAAGTCAATGTGAAACTCTGCTTATATTATGTTATGCTAATAAAGATTATGATTGATTATAAAACTGAAGTGGCCAGTAAATCTTTAGGTTACTAATGTAACCTCGGTTCTTTGATAACATGAGTGAGGTATCTCACTATGGGAACGCCTCAGGCGATTGCGGAAGCACCAATAACACCACGTCTGCCGCCCCAGGCAGAGTCGTTGCTTAGTGACCAGGGAGTCATGCCTCCCTATATATAAACCGCAGCCACCTGCTGGCGCGTCATTCCGCACACATCCTTCCCCGCTGAAGCAGCAAGGAGGGCAGTTTTGTGAGATACCTCACTCATGTTATCAGAGAACCAGGGTTACATTAGTAACCTAAAGTTCTCTTTCAAACATTCGCTCGGTATCTCACTATGGGATATAGACAACTCCCATATTGCTCATATGCCGAACACGCAGACACAGTAACCGCGGTACACACATAAAACTCCTCTATGCAAGCTCCCAATCCCGTAGAGTGGAGTTGTTGTATTTACACGTATTCATTTATTTATTTATTAACTTCGGATCTGACTCGCCCTCGTGGCCTGTCCACTGCGGTTCATAACAGCCCTGCAGATAAACGATTCATCTGGCTGGCCGTCTCCAGGACTGAGTGTGACAAAGAAAGCGCTGTCACATCCAGACGACAGAATCTCCCGAACGTGAGTGTCGTTGACCAACTCTCCGCCGAGCAAATATCCTGCACCGAAATGCCCTTGAACAGCACCCATGATGTGGCGATGCCCCTAGTTGAATGAGCCTGCCGTCCCAACAACTCGATATTCAACCTCCCGTAACACACCAATAGCCTCCACGATCCAGTGTGAGACATGCTGGCGAGAGATCGGCTGTCCGGCGCGAGCCCCATTTCACGACACAAAGCTGATTGTGTAAAGCCCGTAACGGACACAAACAGTGTTGTCCTCGTTCGCGAACGGCAGAGGAAAAAACGATATTAGCTCAATAGCTTGACTTGAACTAATGTCCGTCTTTGGGATGAAAGCCGGATTCGTCTGGAAAGTTACTTTCTCCCCGCCTGGAGCAAACTTCATGCATGAGGGGTGAACCGACAGCGCGTGAAGTTCACCCACTCTCTGTGCCGTTGTCAGAGCCAGTAGAAGTGCTGTTTTAAATCACAGCATCTTCAGAGTGATCCCCTCTAACTGGATGCAGGCATCTCACACCTCTCATGAACCGGCTAATCAAGGGGTGCTTACCCACCGATCCCGAGTCCAGGCCTACGTGGCATGCCGAGATTGCGGCCAAGTATACTTTTACCATGGAAAACGTTCTGTCCTTATCTAGCAGGTCCTGTAGAAAACGTAAAATGTCTGGGACCGGGGTTCGGTATGGAACCAAGTCCCTCTCCTCGCACCATCCCTCGAATACACGCCACTTAAGGCTGTATAATGAAGGTGTGGCTGGTGCGCTCGCGCACTGAATAGTTTTGACGACTCTCGGAGACAGTCCACACTAAGCTAACGTTATCCTCTCACGTGCCAGACCCAGAGAGATAGCCTGTCTGGGGCCGGGTGAAATATCTCCCCCCCGTGCCTGCAAGAGGTTGTCCCTGCGCAATGGCAGGGGCCAAGGCGGCCCGCAGAGTATCAGTGCTATCTTTGTCATCCAGGGCCTCCCCGGCCAATATGGTGCAAGCAGGATCACGGCGTGCCCGTGTTCTCGAACCCTCCGCAATGTGGGCCTGATTAAGCTCAACGGAGGTAATGCATATAGGAGCTCGTTTTGGCCATTCTTGGGCTAGCGCATCGACACCCAATGGTGCATCATCGTGTATTAGGGAAAAGAAACAAGAGCATTGTGCGTTTTCCTGTGAGGCGGAGAGATCTACGGCAGCCTGGCCGAACCTCCGCCATATCGCTGACACCACCTGGGGGTGGAGTGACCAATCTCCGTATAGTGGGTTCCCCCTGGAGAGAAGATCCGCTCCTGTGTTCGCTGATCCTGGAACATGTGTTGCGCCAACGATAAGAGCTTCGCTCTGCTCCATAAAATCAGCCTCTACCCTAACCTGTACAGTTTGCTTGAGCATAATACTCCCTGGCGATTTATATATGCTATCACCGTCGTATTGTCTGATCTGATCAGTACGTGGCAATCGCGGAGGAACCGTGTAAAGTGTTCCAGGGCTAGCTTCACTGCCAGCAGGAAGTTGATGTGCTCGTTTTGCGTGTGGCGGCCAAACACCCCTCACCGATCTAGCCTCGCACACGGCTCCCCAGCCTGTGGGAGATGCATCTGTCATGACTACCTTCCTCGAGGTGACTACCCCTAATTCGTGACCTGTTCCAAGGAACGCTGGACCCCTCCAGTATCGGAGGGCCGCCATACATTCCTGTGAAATGCGCACTTTGCGATTGAGCCGGAATCTGGACCGTATGTTCTGTGTAGCGGCCCATTTTTGGAATTTTCTCATGGGCAACAACCCCAAGGGTATAATTGCTATCGTGGAGGCCATAAGCCCTAACAGATGAAAACACGATCTGCTTGAAATCATTCTTTCTGTCTGGAAGGGGGCGACGCAGTTCAAAAGTCATGACCTGGGCTGTTGACATCACTAAGCTGCATAACGGCGGGGTTTTTTTTTTCGAATTGAAGCCTGTAGCCTCTGTCCACCGTGAACAGCACCCAGGGGTGACTGCGCATGCGCGCCATTTCGCCGTATGAGTAGCGAGCAGGCTTATTTTGTATTCGCTCATTAGTGGCGCAATGGCTCCATCTAGCGGTGAAAATGGGGAAATTTTCTCCGGTGAAGGAGGTATATTCATGTTTTTGTGTTTTTTCTTTATTTTCACCTTTTTCAGTGCCCACGGCCTGGATGCAACAGAGAATTTTTTATTAACAGTGAGATGTTTGTGAACAGTTCGTTGCCTGTCTCCCTCGGAACAGACCCCGTGGGTCGAGGGGGAGGCAGTATTACGGGGGGTATCCGTGGAACATCGGATTCCCCATTGCGCGCTAAACGTGTCGCGTAAACTGTTTTCGTGTCTGGGCATCTCCATTTCCCCAGGGGTGGGAGAGGCGGGACATCTTGGAGGGATGAGACAGAGAAACCCTTGGTGCTGTCTCTGATCCCTGGATCGGCCTGTGCTAACATGTCAGGTAGCCCGCCGTTTCTTATCATTTTGCGGACTCGCAGGCCGGTGTTTTGCCGTGGCTGCTGCGTAAGAGGGTTTAGATTTACCGTACTCAGCCTTGGGTTGTCCCGTTGTGCTTCCAGGCTGATGCGGTGGTGTGGGGTGGCGGGGCTGGTGATCAGCCTGTCCTCCTCTCCCCGAGAGTCTGAAGCTGGGGCGGATCAGTTGGTAAGGCCAAGGCGCAGGCTTTCTGGGGAGGCACGCCTCGAAAGCTTCCCCCCCCTTTTTCCTCGCATCGCACCGTTGTCTCATTGCCGACACCGATGCTCCAAGCAGCGCGTTCGAGTCGACTGGTGCATCCAGGAACTCTACCTTCTCATTTTCAGAGAGAGTGGATAAGCCTAGCCAGAGAAGAGATCTCTCTACAACCACGGCCAAGCCCATGCTGCAGCCGCAACTCTGCACCGCTCCGCGCGACGTGCGCAGGTTTAAATCTGCGATGATGCAGATCTCTTCCCAGAGCACCGGGTTGGGAGATCCGGAGATCTGGATCTTATACATTTTTTGTAAAACAGGCAGTAAAGCGCTCAGATTTTCCCGGCAGCGCGGTTCCTGCCAGTGACCTAGAGATCCTGAGGAACAACAAAGGACGGGACAAATGAGCCAGCATGAGGAACAGGCCAAGGGCACACGCACACCACGCTCCCCTGCCTAGCATTCTGTTAGCCAACCTCCAGTCACTGGAAAACAAGCTCGACGACCTCAGGGCCAGGTTAAGTTCCAGCGAGACATTCGGGACTGCAACCTCCTGTGTTTCACCGAAACATGGCTGAACCTAGCAGTACCGGACCATGCCATCCAGCCGGCCGAACAGAACGATGGAGTCGGGAAAAATAAAAGGAGGGGGAGTGTGCCTGATGGTAAACAACAGCTGGTGCAATAACGCTAACATTTTACCTCTCTCACACTTGTGCACACGGAACCTGGAGCTTCTGACTTTAAAATGTCGCCCCTTTTATCTTCCTCAGGAATTTAGCTCGGTCATAATCAATGCCGTCTACATTCCACCACAGGCGGACACGGACAGTGCCTTATGTGATCTACATGAGGCGCTCACTTCATATCAAACTCTCCACCGGGACGCTGTGCTTATTGTTGCAATGGACTTTAACAGTGCTAACTTCAAACGCGCAGTACCGAACATTCATCAACACATCACGTTTGCCACCAGAGGCGAAAGGACACTGGATCACTGCTACACACATCTCAGACAGTTACAAAGCGCAATCTCGCCCAGCGTTTGGGAAGTCTGATCACGCAGCCATTTTCCTGATGCCTAAGTATAAACAAAGGCTGAAACAGGAAGCTCCGGTTCAGAGAGAGGTTGCGCGCTAGACGGACCAATCAACGGCCGCGCTTCAAGACGCCCTGGATGACGCAGACTGGGACATGTTCAGGCGCAGCTCTGATGACATCAGCGAGTTTACGGAAGTAGTTACGGGATTTATCGGGAAAATAACTGATTGTCAAATGTCAAAATGTTGTTTGTGGATTACAGCTCTGCTTTCAACACCATAATCCCCTCCATACTCACTTCCAAGATGGAGGTCCTGGGACTCGGCGCATCGCTTTGTCGCTGGATCTCTGACTTCCTTACGAACAGACCACAATCAGTACGGGTGGGAAAATACACCTCACCTACACTCACTCTCAGCACTGGCGCTCCCCAAGGCTGCGTTCTGAGCCCCCTGCTGTACACACATGACTGTTTGGCCATTTCTAACTCCACTACTATTGTAAAGTTTGCTGATGACACAGTTGTGGTGGGTCTGATCTCCAGCAACGACGAGACAGCCTACCTTAAGGAGATTAAAACCCTGGAGACATGGTGCCAGGAAAACAATCTCCTCCTGAAAGTCAGCAAGACAAAGGCGATGATCGTGGACTTCAGTTCAAAGCGGGAGACAAGGAACTACCAACCACTCACCATCAACGGCGACGCAGTGGAGAGAGTGGACAGTTTCCGGTATCTTGGTGTCCACATCTCACAAGACCTGTCATGGACACATCACCTTGACCAGATAGTTGAGAAAGCCCGGCAGCGTCTGTTCCATCTCAGACATCTAAAGGACTTTAAATTGCCCTCTCAGGTCCACAGGACTTTCTACACCTGCACCATTGAGAGCATCCTGACCGGCAGCATCACGGTGTGGTTCGGGAACAGCACACAGCAGGACAGACGAGCTCTACAGAGGGTGGTACAATTGGCTGAACATTCCATCCGCACTGAACTTCCTGACCTGCACATCATCTACAATAAACGCTGCTTAACCAGGGCCAGGAAGATCAGGAAAGACCTCAACCACCCCAACAACGAACTGTTCTCTCTGTTACGGTCAGGGAAGTGTTTCCGTTCCTTAAAAGCACACAGAGAATGAGAAGGAGTTTCTTTCCGCAAGCTATCTGGGCCCTCAACCAGAACTCCATAACATAACACACACACACAAAAAATGATCTGCTTCTTTGCTTTTTTGTCTTCTTGCCCTTTTTCCTTTTTGCACACACATAGGCACAGGACTCTCTCTTGGACTCTCTTTTGCACACACATATGCACAAAATTGCACAGAATGTATATGTACACTGTATATATTATATTATAGCACATATACATATTGCATTTAGATGTACATTTGTATTTTGTAATTACTGTACTTATTGTAAATAGTATTTATATGCAACCAAACCCCCTGTACACTTTTTTCTCTTCCTCACCCTTATTTACAGCAAACTTTCGGCCAGTCTTCAAAGCATTTCACTGTATGTTGTACTATGTGTGATGTACATGTGACAAATAATCTTTGAACTTGATCTTGAACTTGACAGAGCCGCTCTGCAATCCGGATGTAAGTGATTCGCCACTGAGGCTTCTACTGGGGGTGGTTCGCCATTCCGAGTTCCTCCATTCCCATAACATCTAGCTTAGAGAAGCCTTTTACCGGTACGCGGTGGGAAAAAGGCTCATCCCAAAAGCGTTTCATCTCAGACATGCATGCCGGTAGCGCTGGTATGAAATGTCTCGCTGGCACCAGGTGGGCTAGGAGCCTTTTGCCATCATATAAATCCCTCTCTGCACCCCTTTCTGCTAGCGGGGCTGGGCAGTCGATGAACTCCCCGCCTGAGCGCTCGGAGGGTGGGATAACACAGGGGGTAGTATGGCATCCTCTTCATCTTCGTGCTCGTCATCGAGGATGGTGGAGAGAACCTCATCGTCCTCCTCCTCTCCCCTTTCTTGGAATTGCGGGGGAAGGAGGGGCGACACGGAGTCCATGATCTCCCCCCACTCCGTTGAGGGTTGCGGACACTCCATGGCCTCCTCTCTGGGTTTCGCAGATAGGCATGGGTCCGCCCTGCCCGTGACTGCTACTCGAAGCCTCCTTTCCCGTATTTTTTTACGGAGCTGTGCGGAGAGTAGTGAGCTCTCAAAGACGGCTTGGCAACTCGAAATGTAGAGTCTCCCAGCAAACGTAAGGTTGCTCTGCGCTCAGGACGTTACCTCGCAGCTTCGTCTTTGAACAGTTTAGCAGTATCTTCAAGGGTCTGCAGGGTGACGGCTTCCGTAATCTTCACGGGGAAGAGAGCAAGAATGACGGGCAGCAGGTGGCTGCGGTTTATATACTGGGAGGCGGGACTCCCTGGTCACTAAGAACGAGTCCGCTTGGGGTGGCAGACATGGTTTTATTGGTGCTTCCGCAATCGGTCACGCCTGAGGCGTTCCCATAGTGACATACCGAGCGAATTTTTGAAAGAGAACTTCAGAGCGATACAAAAGTGCTTTATCTGTCAACAAATACACATAATTATACATAAAAATACACAAATACAAACGTTGCAGACTAAGAATACCATACATCTAATGCACTTGTGGGAGGAAATAAAGGTAGGAGAGCAACTTTTTGTTTCTGTTCTTTAGAAACTGAAACGCAGACTTGAACATTATTGGCCAACCTTCTTTTTCTGTGGTTGTTGAGTAGAGAAAATGTTTTGAGTTTTTTGCATGTGTCTGCTTACGCGTACAGTAGCGCCAGCAGTCTGTAGTATTGCGCGTCTATTCGCCACTCCGCTAGGTGGCAGAGGCTCTTGCAATTTACCCTACGTCATTTCCTCTCTCGGCGGAAATATCCAAAGAGGCTCGGAAGCACGCCGTCGTTTCTGCTGACCAATTTGCCAATCTGGATTTTAAATCAAGTTTAAATAAGAGCCTAAAACAAGAATCCCTTCGTTTTGTTATATAACAGGCAAGTCTCTGTATGGCTTTGTAAACGTTTCCTTTTGTTTATTCAATGTTAAAGTCGATAATGTGTTAGCCGGCAAGATGACGTATTTTAGAACAGCTTCTCGTGTTAGCTAGACTGCTAGTTATTTTCGCGGCGGATCTTTATCCCGTACTTGGTTCAATAGCGGTTATTATTAAAGGTCTATTTATTCGTTTTTACCGAGGAGCCGCTGTGTTGTTTAATGCGATTTCTCTGTAGTTAACTGTTGGTCAAGACAACGGACCTTTACGTGTGAACAATGTAGCGGAGAAAATATGTCAGTGGACGTAACTGTTTATTTGACTTATTTTTATAATACGGCGCTAGACTGCTTTGCTTATCGATTCACTCACGACTAATTATTATTGTATAGGGTAATTTTTTTAGAATTAAAACAGTTCTTAGCAGAATGGTTAGAAAACATCTTCGAGCCCAGCTGCAACTCGGTGAGGCTTTACAGCAGGGATGTCCAAACTCGCCTATAGTAAACCACTGATTAGCTGATTCAGGTGTGTTTAATTAGGGTTGGAGCTAATTAAAGGTAAACTATGCAGTACAGATTTCTTCCAGGAGCAGAATTGGACACACTTGATTTACACGCATGTAAACCTGAACTGAAGCTCCATTTTAACTGGTGTATCCAGCTGCTGTAGCGCTGTTTTGATTAAAGGAAAGTCACTAAAAGGGTCTAAATATCAAGAAGTAGCTCAAGGATGGCAGCACTGCCCAGTTAGTGGCCAAAATCTGCAAGAGTTTCACGACTGTAATTAAAATATTGAAAAACATTGTAGAGCGTTAATGCTTGCTGTTACTGCACTTTCATTTGTTTTACTCCTGAATCTACAGTGTGAACAGCCTTTGTCATGTCTCGTTTCTTCGCCACTGGATCTGACAGCGAGTCGGAAGAGTCCTCATCCAATGATGAGCTCGCCCCTAAAGCAGCCGGGGCTACTTTCAATAAACAGTCAGTGTTCACTTGTCCAAACAATTACATTTTACACACACACACTTCTGTTTCTTTTTCTACGATTGTGATTCAGTATTTGTTTTGTTTTTTCTTCTCAGAGCTTTGTTGTTGAGTGATGATGAAGAAGACACCAAAAGAGTGGTGCGCAGTGCCAAGGACAAGAGGTGTGTGTGTGAGAGAATATACAAGCAGGCCTGGGCGAAGGCAGCCAAAACACTTTTGACCACGTTTCGTAATTATGCATTAGATAAGTAAAGCAGTACAGTTGTATTTGCTATTTCATACGGTGTGAACGAAAGTTGCAATATTACAATTTTTTAGCCGGCACTTTTTATTGAACTATTTTGCTTTAGGTTTGAGGAGCTGACCAATTTGATCAAGACCATTCGCAATGCTATGAAGATTCGTGACATGGCCAAGTGTCTGGAGGAATTTGAGCAGCTATGTCGAGCGTTCCTCAAGAGTAAAGCGATTGTGGATAAAGAGGGCGTTCCCAAGTTTTACATTCGTCTCTTGGCCGACCTGGAGGATTACCTTAACCAAGTATGTGAGGAGATAAGTGAAAAGGACACTTTTTTAAAGGGGGGGTTTAAGGGGGAAGATTTCTAGTTTAGCTTAAATTTCTAGGCAGCATTTTTTTGATTCTGTGTTAAGTTAGTTTTACAGAACCATGTCGTTTGCTGTTGCAGCTCTGGGAGGACAAGGAGGGGAAAAAGAAGATGAACAAAAACAACGCTAAAGCTCTGAGCACACTGCGTCAGAAGATCCGCAAGTACAACCGTGACTTTGAGACGGACATCTCCACCTACAAGGAGGTTAGTACTCACCGTTTTGAGAAGATGGTTTCTAATTAAAATAATCGATGTATATTGTGGCCTTTTGCCTCGATTAATACCAGAGGTTTTTTTTTGTGGTTGAAGAAAATGCCATGGAGCCAGCAACCAAATCTCTGAGCAGTCGATCAAAGATATTGAAATAAATCTATCAATACAGCTATCTTACGAAGTCATTACATGTGTTTCAACAATGTTAAAAGTTTGAAAAACAACATTTTTCTGCTCAAAACTCAAACTAAAAATCTCGTGTGCAAAGCTGTAGCAACAGCAAGCATTTGTTACCCCCCCCAAAAAAAACACCCTAGGAAACCTGCTGGATTTGAGAACACCCTAACCATGGTGGCACCATCTTCCTAATTTTTGTCTTGACCAGAAGCTCACCTTATTTCAACATTGAGCCATTTTAATTGATTAAGTTTTTAAGCGGCACTTCTTCCTTGCCTTTAGAACCCTGAACAGTCTGCTGATGAAGAGGAGGAGAAGGAGGACGCTGGATCAGGTACTTCACACATCTGCTATGTGTTTTTGAATTTATGGCTCGCAAAGCTTCTACTCATTATTCCAAGTTCATTAGGGAAGTCGGTCCTTTTGCTCCCCTACCAAAACAGATTTGCTGTTTGCAGATTTTGCCGATTCATGAAGATGTAATTATCCGTAACAATCTGCAACACTCGTTACAATATGTGAAACTAAAAGCTGCATTTCAGACCAAAGCGTTTAATTCATCAACGTTTAAAAAATACACAGACTGTATAACTGCAGTTCAGACCCTGTGGTTAATGCAGACCTGGCAACCTGTACGCTACTACACAGTTTGACTTTAAAGTACTCCGATATGTTTTGTCGCTCTAAATTACACAAAACCCAGGTGATGCCTCTGCACGCACAGTTCTCAAATCACGCCACAGCAAAAAAAAAGAAACGGTTGAACAATCAGAGCGCTGGGTTCATTCCCCATGTAGCAAGCGGGGAGGATTGACGCATGTGTAAGACCTGTAATTAAAAATAGACTGCAAATGGACAGCCGAACAATGTTTACATGAGAAATGCTAACACAATTGGCTGTATATAAAAAGCTACAAATAGCAGATTTCAACAACATTAAATTAGCAAAATCCACATGGTTGCAAACGGCGGTTAATACAAACACTCCATAGTGGTTCAAATTCTTGTTGTTGTAGAGGAGTATTATGTAGCTATTTATTGTCTTATGTAGCTTGATCCTACTGTTTTCTCTTATGCACTTGCTGAACAGCTGCAATTGTTTTGTTAGGTATCAAAAAATGTTTTGCTATACAGTGGTACCTCGGTTTACGCATTTAATCCGTTCCGGGACTTTACTCTTACACTGAAAGGTTCGTATACCGATAC
>JAOUQX010000043.1:14247425-14260130 GCA_028566295.1 Liobagrus marginatus | reverse complement strand
AATGAACAATACTTCAAACCCGGAAGTGAGGCACTACGCTCGCAGCGTAAACAGGAAGTGAACAGTCTAGAACTCCGACGGATCTCAGAGGATGCGTGGTTTGGGCCGCTGTTAGGTTCGTATATTGAAATTTTTTCGCATACAGAAGCACATTTTTTGACTAGCTGCAATTTGTAAAATGAATTTTACGTATTCCGTGGCGTTTGTATGCCGAGGTTCCACTGTATATTCTAGCATAGAAGTGTGCGGGCTGTTGGAAAATATTTATAACGTTAAGTGTTATCCTAAAGCTACATAATTTGCAAGCTAGCTTGCTTATCCTTCAGGCATTTAAGTTGAAAATTTTCAGAATATATGGAGCCTCTCTCCCTATACCCGGTGTCCTGTCCCATACAATCATACTGATGATACTCAATTTTCCAAGGTTGGCAGGTCTGTTACTGTCAATGTTTGCTGCTTTAGGGATTACTTTGAATCAATACGCATCTCCTCTTGGCTCGGGTGTGTTTGATGTGCAGGCATATCCTCAGAGAGTGAAGAAGATGCAGAAAGGGACGGCGTCACAGCCAAGAGTTTTATGAAGAAGAAGCCCGCGGTTGAGCCGGCTCCTGAGGCCAGCAAGTTCCTCAAGGGTGCAGCTGTAAGCCAATGAGCTTCTTTTCATGCACGAAAACCATACATTTTAAAAACAAAATGTGTATAAAAAAAAAAAATCTTTTTTTTTAAATAAGCATAATAAATGTTTAGGTTCCTTGTAGACTTGATGTAGCCAGACTTCGACTAATGGCAGAATTAATAAATGAATAGAATAAATGGCAGTCTAAATTCTATAGCAACCTTTCTTGGCCAAGAGGGCATCTAACTGAACTGTATAGCAACAATCACAGTTCAGTTAAACTGATGATTCAAAATACAGAAATTATAGCATTTTACTGTTTTTTAAGATCTAAGACAGCTGTTATTTCTGGTCAGAAGTAAAAAAGCAGAGTGCAGGTACATGTTACAACGCCGTTAAATTTTAAAAATGTTATCAGTCAGAAGGCGTCTTTGTTTTTTGGTTTTTTTTTTAACAGCACCGTCAACGTTCGTTTTGGAGGTAATTCTGACTAAAGGAGTATATTGATGGGGATTGTTGGAATGTGTTCACATTTCAGTAGTAAAATCTATCCCCAAACTACTTCAACATGCTGTTATATAACACAAAATAGCGATGTGATGAAGTTCTGTAAATTGACCTTAGGGAAGGAGCCTGGTGTCTGCACATTTTCACTTGGGAGGAAGTGGGGGATTTATTTATTTTTGTGCGAGTGACCTATACCACTGGAAGAGGGGTGACACTTTATTTAACAAGACGTTTTCTGTAGCACTACAAATTGAAGTATTTGTACTTAATTTTTATTTAGAGTATATAACATTTGTTAAAATATTTATTTGCAAATGGTGTTTTCTTTTAATTCAGCAGTCAATTTTGTCTCCTTAGATGGTTTGCTGTGCCGGATTTTATGAGTGCATACGTTTTCCTCTAACCGGTTTGCTGTGTCACGCCACTCGTCTCTGTGGTTCATGTGGAAATTTCACTTCAGAGATTAAAAATGTCAATACAGAATGCTCAGTATCTTTACGAATATGGTTCGCTATTATCTCCAGCTGTATCCCAGCCGTGCTGATGTGCAGTATAACTGCCCTTTTGCTCTTGCACGGCTGCTTATATCAATCACTATGAGCTCATGAAGAGTTTGGTCAGTGTGTAACATTGAAGTTGTGTTTACTGACTGTGCTGCAGGAAGATGAATCTGAGAGCAGCGATGATGAGGACTGGGGCAGTGACTCTATGGACAGCAGCAGTGAAAGCGATGACAATGAAGGCAACACTGCGTCCCTGGCTACAGCTTTCCTTAAAAAGTCTGTCTCGCACATGTATGTTTGTTTGGTCTTCTAATTTACAGTTAATGCTTGATCTTTGTAAGGGACCCATTAGGCTAAGTCCATGTTCATACGGTACTACAGTTCTGCCCCGAAGTAGTGAAGTTAAAGGTATGTTTCTTAGAACCCAGGATGAAGACAAGCAGCTGGCTGATCGCAAAAAGGAGGAAAGGAAACGGAGGACCAAAAAGAAGGAGCGTGCCGATGATGAAGGAGAGGATGTTGAAGATGAGGGAGCCGATGGGGATGAAGGCGGTTGGAAGAAGGTTAGGGGAGGCGTGCCGCTGGTCAAGGAGAAGCCCAAGATGTTTGCCAAGGGTACGGAAATCAACACGACCGTGGTGGTGAAAAAACTCCACGAGATCCTGCAAGCACGAGGAAAAAAGGGAACAGACCGGTATTTACACACTCCACACACACTGCTGGGGTTAACAGTCTGGGCGAACTACAGGGAAGCTTGATTTGTTACAGCTCTGGGCTGAGACACATTGTGACGTGTTAAAAAAAAAGCATTAACTGCATGTTAATGCACATTACATACAATTTTGGCTGCACAGGACTACTGGAGGAATCTGCTTTTTTTCTGCTAGGTTTATAATCAAACCTTTTATTTTATTTTCATTTATTTTTTTTGTTCCACATAGCCTGTAAAACTTATTTTGATTCCAAAAGGAATGGAATGGTAGTCTTGTGTGCTGATTGGTTTCTTGTATTTAAATCATGTCTGCGTATGATTCAGAGCTGCACAGATCGAGCTCCTCCATGCACTTGCAGCCATTTCCGTTGAGAACAACCTGGGTGAAGGCATCATGGTTAAGATAAAGTTCAACATCATTGCCTCGCTGTATGACTACAATCCCAATCTGGCTGCCTTCATGAAGGTGGGACGATTTTAAATGGACTTAAAGTGGCTCTCTAGTTAACGTCTGCTTAAACGTGTACATACATGCTTGTAAACCATTGGATCTGTTCTCAGCCGGAAATGTGGAAAAAATGCCTGGAATGCATCGACGAGTTGCTGGACATCCTGTTTGCCAACAACAACATCTTCATTGGCGAGAACATTGCTGAAGACAGCGAGAACCTGGCCGTCTCTGACCAGGTCAATATTTCTTTTCAGAGTATTTGAGTATTCATTCTTTTGGGTTCTGTCCAAGTTGGCATGCATTAGTTGGCCCTGCCCCATTCTTAAAAATTAGTCACCTCTCTTATGATTTTATTTGTTCAATAATCAATGAAAACTTCAGTCCTCACCCCTTTTGTCTGCGTTTCAGCCTTTCCGCGTTCGTGGTTGCATCCTGACGCTGGTGGAGAGAATGGACGAGGAGTTTACTAAGATCATGCAGAACACAGACCCCCATTCCCAGGGTGAGCGCAATAACTAAGCTAACAGATAATAAACTAACCTTGTGTATCATTTTTTTCCTGATTTATCGGATGCCAGGTCCCTTTTCCCTGTTCGGAGCTTTCGATTTTTAAAATCCAGACCCAGTAGTCTAACCAGAAAATGGAACATTTTGGCTGTTTCTGGTGAATGTGGGCAAAATATAAGCATCAGCTGTGCAGTTGCAAAAAAAAAAAAGCTATTAATAGACAGTGTTTAACTCTTCATATTTATTACAAACCTCTGCTTTTTTTTTTTCTTTCGCTTAGAGTATGTAGACAACCTGAAAGATGAGGCGCATGTCTGCAACATCATCGACCGACTGCTTCAGTACCTGGAGAGCAAAGGCACGACAGAGGAAGTGTGCCGCGTGTACCTGCGCAGAATCATGCACACCTACTATAAGTTTGACTACAAGGCCCACCGTCGCAGTCTGGGCTTGCAAGGGGAGAGCAAAGTGAGTCAGCACACACTGGATATACTGTATTATTACGGCCCATGGTACAGCTCTTGGAAAAAGTATCAGGTGGGTGTTTCAAGGATAACCGGTGAAAATAAATCATCTTCTCTTTCAGTCTGAGCAAGACCAAGAAGAGAGTGAAGGAAAGGACAGTGCCATCCTCATGGACCGCTTGTGCAAGTTCATCTACTCCAAGGACCGCACTGACCGCATCCGCACGTGCGCTATTCTGTGCCACATCTACCACCACGCGCTGCACAGTCGCTGGTACCAGGCTCGGGACCTAATGCTTATGAGTCACCTGCAGGATAACATTCAACATGCTGACCCTCCTGTACAGGTATTCCCGCCTAAGCAGACAGACGTACGCGCTTGTTGGCAGAATGGCAGGACTATACTGAAAGTAGTTTCAGTATAAGTGTGCAGACACTGGTGAGGGTTCATTGTAGTACGTATTTAAATGTTGCACTAGTGATGTGGTGGGTGGGAGGAATCATCTTTAATATTAAAACTTGATATGTAATGATGGCAATCCATGTTCCTTGAGTTAATTTGTCCTTTGTTTTTGTTTTCCAACTATCCCTGCCCTACCCACTGTGGTTACCTAGACCAGATGTGTTCAGTCAAACAGGAGGCTGAGGAGATACCAATTGACTTGGTTTTACCCCTACTTATCTAAGATGATATCACCCAGCTTCTGATGTCCGAACACACACGAGCCAGGTTATAAGCAGTAGGGCAGGGAGAGTTGAAAAATAAAGAGGACAAAGTAACTCATGGAACATGGGCTGCCCATCAAACGCAATAACACTCAAGTTTTGATGGCATTAGATTTTCAATCAATTCTTTATTTGTAATTTGAAAACATTTGTCAAGTTCGGGTTGAGAATAGTGTTCAATGGCATATTAAAGACAACTAACAAATGAAGCAGAGAACCAACAGTCATTAATATTTATTGTTACGTGTGTGTGTTTTATTTTTTTATGTGTATATATATATATACACATACATACATACATACATACATGTGTGTGTGTGTGTATACACAATCACCCCATAAATTGCTTAACTACTTGTTTATTTATTTATTTATTTATTTGCCAAACAGATCCTATACAACAGGACTATGGTGCAGCTGGGCATCTGTGCATTTCGCCAGGGCATGATCAAAGACGCGCACAATGCACTGCTGGACATCCAGTCGAGTGGCAGGGCGAAGGAGCTGCTTGGTCAGGGTCTACTCATGAGGAACATGCAGGAGAGAAACGCAGAACAAGAGAAGATTGAAAAGAGGCGACAGGTAAAATTACCACAGGGCTGTAGTCCAGTCACAAATAAAACGCAAGAGGAGATTTTTCATTCATAGATACCCTTGTTTCAATACATTTTAATCTTAGAAATATTTCAAAGGAAGCTTTACAGCAAATCGGATGTTAATTTAGAACAAGAAAGCAAGAGATTACTATTGACAATAAAATACTCTTAAGAAGAGTTGAAGAGATGACTTCAAGTGTCACTAGATAGTGAGATTATCAATTTTTATAAAAGTGTAATGGTAACTGAGCTGTGTATTCTTAATTATGAGTGTAGCAGTTCTGGGATTCAGGGCTACAGTGTACACTGAAAGAGTAAGTAACCTGGCCCAATCCATAACAAGTGCAAGTCTTTAGATTATATATATGTTGGACCATTAACAGCATCTGAAAATTAGTCCCTGCAAGTATAGAAGCTCAAAGTAGAAACAGAGCTCTGAGGTTAAGGTCTGCATCGCTAAAGGTCATGAAGGCCAGTTTACTACCGATTTACTCGATTTGCCCATAACAGTTCCTGCGCAAATGCAAACCTTACTGTACTGTAGTCATGTATGTGACTTAACTAAGTGTAATTTAAAGTTAAAATGTCTGTTAGGCTGCGTAGTATAATGCTTTCCTAATAGAGTTAAACCTAATGTCATGATGGTGAGCCTCGTTAGTAAAAAAGTGAAGACTGCTAAACCAGGTAGACTAGCTTGGTATGACATGTACAGCAAGAAAGCAGAATGAAGAACATTCCAAAATGTTTTATTCTTCTTGTTCAGCGGCGCTTTGCCAACAGTGAATGGCACCGTATACAACAAAAAGGCTTTTGTGGAAGCAACAGTTTATAGCGGCTGTAAAGCTAATAGCAGTTAATCCTGGATATTCAGACTTATGTAATATAAGCAGTTATAATTCATAAGTCATTCCCTCAAAATCCTCTTTCCTTTATCATTAAAACTTACTGTTCCGATGTACAGACACCCGAGGACCCTTTCATGTATATTAAACAGGAAATGTCAGCATAGTAATGCAGGATTTTTTTTTAAAATACAAAATTCATTCTAAAGAAATTAATCACTTTCTAATTTCTCTGGTTTTCTTAAAAAAAATTTTTTTTAAAAACTCGGAACATAGCCCCAGACATGACTCATAACTTGCAGTTGACTCATAACTTGCAGTAGGCTCATGTAATAATAGGAGCTAAAATTCCTCTACTGCGTGTGTCTCTCGTAGGTGCCGTTTCACATGCACATCAACCTGGAGCTGCTGGAATGTGTGTATTTGGTGTCGGCTATGCTTCTGGAGATCCCCTACATGGCAGCGCACGAGTTTGATGCCCGTCGACGCATGATCAGCAAACAGTTCCACCACCAGCTGCGTGTGGGCGAGAGGCAACCACTACTGGGTGAGATTCTGGGATTTCAAGAGTTGTTTCAATTTAATAGTCTGAGTGCTGTGTATAGGATTCTTGTCGTGTTGTGGTTTTTTTTAGTCGCAATCATAATAAAAATAATAAAATTTTATTTATAATTGCTTTCAATACTGATCTTACCCCATGGAGCTCCAGACTGCGACCAAATTGCTTTAAATAATGTGTTCAGTTGTATAAAAATGAAGAGATCAATAGCTAATTACTTAAAAAAACAAAAACAAAAAAAAAACGAGGTGTGGCGGGTGAGGATGCTGGCGAGAACGAGCCAGCATACACCCTCTGACACGAACGGGGTGAATCATATCACTTATGGGTGTGTGCAATTTAAAATACTAAGTACTATACTATATTTCATATTTTTTTAAAAATTTGTTATATAATATTAAATTATTCTTTTTTTTTACTACTATAATAGTACTAAGGCCAGATCAGCAATGCTTTTGCAGCACTGTCTTCGGTTAGTTGATTTAATTATTGAATATCAAATCGGGTGTGTGAATCTGGTCAACAAAAAAAAGGTTAAATTCCCCAAGTGCTCATGCAGTGGTCACGTGTTCATAAAACCAGAAGGTGGCGCCAACAATAACACACTTAAAAGCTGTCGAGGATGACCGAGGAACACGTTTACCTCGTGCACAAACTATAGGCTTGCAGGTAACGATTATGGAAACTTGGATCATTGGTCGGTTATGTTCATTATATTAATGTTTCAGCACGTTACTATGAATTTCTCAAAAGTTCTCTAATAAATAAAACGGGTTGTCTTACAGAGTGAAAGCACGAATAGTCTCCCTATTTTTATTGGTGTATAGCCTATGTGTTTGTTCATGCGTGTAAGAGGCATGATTTTAGCATATTAATCGAATAATACCCAGCGATTGTCGGATATTATTTCTGCTTGAAATGCCTAGCCCTTATAATGAGGTACATGTACAGTGTGAAACGAGTTACAATGTTATTGCTAGCATGTGGCTTATTTGTGTGCTTTATGCAGTCACAAAAGCCATGCATGGTGTGTTAACAGCAATTGAAGCAAAGAGGAGACGGTACTTTTTACAGTGGGTTAAGTAGGTTATAGTCCAAGAGGTCGGTTGAGTACAAACTAGATGCATATTTCTAAAAATAAATAAATTAGTAAGAATCTGAGAAATTAATTTGACCAATAAATGCCTGGTCAACTATATGGACAAATTTTAAAAAAGCCCAAAACAAGTTGGAATCTTGAAAGATTCAGACACAGAATCTGGGAAAGAAAACCTGCTTAGGTGCAGAACAGGCCGTGTGGGAAAAACCCTGTAGTGAACCTCTTAATAATTCACATTTTTACTGCAATAAAACTCTCATTCTTGTTCTTAATCTCTAGGGCCCCCTGAGAGCATGAGGGAGCATGTGGTGGCTGCTAGCAAATCCATGAAGATGGGCGACTGGCGAACCTGCCACTCCTTCATTATCAACGAGAAGATGAACAGCAAAGTGTGGGACTTGTTCCCTGAGGCACAGCGAGTACGTGAAATGCTTGTCAGGTAAAGACCATGTTCATGATCATCATGTCCTAAACAGATGCCCGATTATGATATGAGGTTCATCACATGCTTGATTTGTATCAAGTAAAACGGCTTAAGGCTCACGTACAGGAGTGTTAAAATCTTAACTGAGTATAAAATCTGGTTGCAGCACACACAACCTGAATCTTGGCTGGTTTTCTTACCTCATCTTAAACATGCGCACACAACACAAGATTTTAAGATCGTGGTGCATCACTCACACAAGATGTTAAGATTATTTTCCCAGAGGGAGCGCCATGTCATGTGATCTAGGGGATGTGGAAACACTGATGTAAACAAAATGGGTGCTGCAGTACAACAACTTGCATCAATAGTTGGTTTGCAGCAAGGAAAAAAACCGAAGTGGAAGATTAAACGAGTGTGTGTGAGTAAATAGTTGTAGAGAATGAGACAACATGGATTGAGTTCTTCAGTTTCCATGCTGCCGGTTTTGTCGTTTCAAAAATGTTTGTCGCTTCCGTCTCTTTGTAGACTTGTTTCTGAAAAATCGGGGTTAAAACTCCTGTAGTGTTAGTCCGGATTAAGGGGTCATTGTTTAGTACTGGTTGCTAGTGATCTCACTTCTGTGCACTGCATTAGAAAATGACAGTTACTTAAGCAGTCAAACACCTAGAGGCAAGGTATACTAGATTGGTGTGACGTGGAGCCACACAAAGCAGAGTTAACGTCACCAGCCCGAGGTTTGATTGAATTTGAAATGCACCCCAAAGTAATTTATTTTAGCACTACACTTCATATAATTCGTTATTGCTAAAATGTAATGCAGTGTATGTTTATAGTAAGATTTGAATTTGCGTGGCATGACAGCATGTTCAATGATGTTTTGATTGGTATTGTAGCAGCAGGATTAAAAAACATTTTTACCACTTCATTTTTTGCAGGAAGATTCAGGAGGAGTCATTACGTACCTACTTGTTTACCTACAGCAGTGTGTATGACTCAATCAGGTACGCCACAGTGGACATTTTCATTTTCAGATCCTATTTATCACATACACATACATGCAGTGAAATGTTTTTATTCCGCATATCCCAGCATCTAGACTGTGTTGTGATTCCATGTGTCTCTTGTCCACAGTATGAGCATTCTGTCTGAGATGTTTGAACTGGAGTTGCCCATGGTGCACAGCATCATCAGCAAGATGATCATCAACGAGGAGCTTATGGTAAAAGCAGAACGGCTGTCTGGCACTGGATGTGCTTGTTTTCTGTTCAGTGGAGTAGAATACATTTTAAACCTTTGTATCTTTTTTCCAGGCATCTCTCGACCAGCCAACTCAAACGGTGGTGATGCACAGAACCGAGCCCACGTGTCTGCAAAACATGGCCCTGCAGCTAGCAGAGAAGCTGGGCAACCTGGTGGAGAACAACGAACGTGTCTTTGACCTCAAACAGGGTGTCTATGGAGGCTACTTCAACAGAGGTGAGCAGATGGCAAGTTTGGGATCAATAAACAACTGTGTCGTCATAAATATACTTGGATCAGGGTCTGCATGTGTATAAAATCTAAACAGTCTTGGGCATTATCAGTGTATAAAAGGTGCTGAAATGCAGCGAGTGTAACAAGTGTGACTAGCAGCATGAGAATAAACTGCTTGACATTTACCACTCCATTGCATAATAAACCATCATGTGCTGAGATGTGAAGTGAAATCGTGCATCACCGTGAGAAAACGTATTCTTTTTCTTCTTACGGTTTATCTTATGTAAAGCTGCTTTGGGACAATGTTTATTGTTAAAAAAGCACTTTATAAATAAAACTGAGTTGAATTGAAGATTGGAACTGGATCCGTTTCTCTGCTAATGGTGATTATGTCGTCCTGTTAAGGCATTTACACATCTAATTACTCATTCTGTTTAACAGACCAAAAAGGAGGATACCAACAGAAGCAAGGGTATCAGAGAGGTAGGTGTATTCTCTCTATCATACACTGACCCATAGCAGAATGGCTGCAGTGTAACTGTTCATTTGCAGGGTTTAATTTATTGCGCATATATGCAGTGGTTGGACAATGAAACTGAAACACCAGCTTTTAGACCACAATAATTTATTGGTATTGTGTAGTCTATTTCTGCGTCCGATACAGCATCCATTCGTCGTGGGAATGATTGACACAAATATGCGCAGTGGCCAGAGGGATTTTGAGCCGTTCCTCTTAGAGAACAGCATGATGATTCTTGTGGAGGAAATTGTTTCCTTACTCACTCCTCCAAAACACCCCAGTGTGGTTTAATAATATTCAGATCTGGTGACTGTGCCATATGAGATGTTAAACTTCACATTCATGTTTATCAAACCATTCTGTCTCCAGTCTTGCTTTGTGTATTGGTGCATTATGCTGATTCATGGCACCACTTTCAGTGTACAATGTTTAAACCATTGAGTGCCCATGGTCCTCCAGAATGGTTCAGTAGTGCTTGGCAGTGACCCGCCATCTAGCACAAGTATTGGGCCTGGAGTGTGCCATGATATTGCTTCCAAAACCATCACTGATCCACACACACAGCCCAAGATTTCCACTGATGGCAAAATTTAAATCAACGTTTGGCATTGGCACATGTTAAATTTTGGCTATAGCAGCCTTGTCATGTGCGGGTACATCTCAAGAAATTAGAATATCGTGGACAAGTTTTTCAGTAATTCAACTCAAATTGTGGAACTCGTGTATTAAATAAATTCACTGCACACAGACTGAAGTACTTTAAGTCTTTGGTTCTTTTAATTGTGATGAATTTGGGCACATTTAACAAAAACCCACTAATTAGAATTCTTAAGACCAATTAAAAAAACTTTTTAGTGAATTGCTGACCTTCTGGAAAGTATGTTCATTTACTGTATATGTACTCAATACTTGGTAGGGGCTCCTTTTGCTTTAATTACTGCCTCAATTCGGCGTGGCATTGAGGCGATCAGTCTGTGGCAGTGCTGAGGTGGTATGGAAGCCCAGGTTTCTTTGACAGTGGCTGTCGGCTCATCTGCATTTTTCTGGTCTCTTGTTTCTCATTTTCCTCATGACAATACTTCATAGATTCTCTACAGGGTTCAGGTCTGGTTAGTTTGCTGGCCAGTCAAACACACCGAAATGTAAGAAATACTAGTAACCCATCAAAAATATAAGTTCCTTACTTTTTTTTTTTTTTGGTTCATTTTCACTTGGTAGATAAATACCAACAGTGAGGACTAATTTGAAAAGCATTCACAGATTCCGTTCTGACTCATCCACGAATATTATCTTAATTTGCATCCGTTGGACGCAATGTCTGTACAATGTTAGTTATAAATGAGGCATATATATTTTATATTTATGATCATGTTCACATGCCTCATTTAGTGCGGTTGAATGAGTCCTAACAGCCATCTGTGACTACATTCCAAATTAGTCCTCTGTTGGTGGATGTTTACAAAGTAAAAAAAAAAAAAGGTTTGTAGAGAAATGCATGAGATTTATGACCATGTGGATAAACAGCCGTTTAGTCTGGACTGTGAAGCTGAAAAATCAAATTCAAAATATTTCAGCACTTTGGATTATTTTTTTTTGTGTGTTTAATCAAGTGTTGAATTAGCAGGAGTGTCTTTGTATCAGACTGCATACAGTGTACATAAACACTGGATTAAGTTCAGCCTGAGCTCGGAATGCAGTGTCATTATTATCCGTTTCCTGTTGTTTTTCCATCTCAGATCAGAAAGGTGGCTACCAGCAGAAACAAAACTACCAGCGGGGGTCCTACAGGAACCAGAACCAAGGCTCTTACTGAGTTCATGTGGAACAAATCTCACTCCATAGTTGCCTCTGTGCACTTCATCTCCACGGCTTTACAATATCAACATTTTTACTCAAGTGCAAATTTCTTTCTGGAGCCAACAACCATCCCAGTCTCGGCTGTACTGCTTCAACTGGATTTGCGTTCCCTTAGCATGCTTTATGGAAGAATATGAACAGGAAGGGGAAGCATTTAATTTGTGATCAATAAATATTGTTCCACTTGATAAACCTGCGTGATTGTGTCTTTGGGGTGTATGGAACACAGATGGGAAGTACAAATACTTCTTTGCTGTACATAAATAAGTAGAACTACTTTACTTTTACTGATTACATTTTTACCCAAATATCTGTACTTTCTACTTAATGCATTTTTAAACCAGGCTTGTTACTTCAGCTTTAATCTGTTTGGTGGCATGATTGATATTATTTCTTGTCAATGTGCATGCCTTTTCAAACAGTCTATTTTTTGTCATCGCTCAGCCTTTTCAAGGTACAACTTGTTTTCCTGGCTATCCCGCACCATAAACGTAGGCTAGTTTGATGCTAACAACAAGCAAAGCACAACGCATAAATGGTGGGGAGGAGACCGAGGTATTCAGTAATGTAATGTCAGAGAACAGACGTTCCTGATCACCCATGGCCATATACATATGGCTGCAGTGTCACGTGGCAAGAATGAGGTCGCCATGGGAACAATTAAGGGAAACGTTCTACTTTATTGGTTGCCTTAAAAACTGGGAAATATGTAAAAATGCTGTTCGTGGATTATAGTTCAGCCTTCGACACCATAATTCCTTCCATGCTCACTTCCAAGATGGAGGCTCTGGGACTCGGCACATCGATATGCCGATGGATCTCTGACTTCCTTACGGACAGACC
>JAOUQX010000043.1:14219669-14229741 GCA_028566295.1 Liobagrus marginatus | reverse complement strand
TGTGTGTGTGTGTGTGTGTGTGTGTGTGTGTGTGTGTGTGTGTGTGTGTGTGTGTGTGTGTGTGTGTGAGAAAATGGGGTGTGGGGTCAGAAATGGTGAAATGTAATGACCTTTAATGTGTTTACGAGTGGACAGGTGTGCCATGCTGGAACCGGTGGCGGTACTGGCACACTTCAGTCATCCTAGTGGTAATGAGTTTTTCTTAATGCCCTGGAACAGTAAACTCTGCAAAAACTGAATGTGTTAACTATGCTGTTTAAATGCAAACTAAAAAAAATTAAACAATTCAGCTGTAACACATTTGTGCTAAGTACCTGTTCAGTTGGTGTCAAGGCTATACGCCATTAGGATCAAATATATTTAAGTTGAATTACACTGTGATTGTGCAACTCCGGGAACACAAGCCGTTTTGTGGTCACCCGTGTGATACGCAGAGCTTAACCCTGCTACTGAAATGAATGTAAGACAGTACATTCCTAGCAAGAGGATAGCATAAGGCTTTTACACAGCATTTCAGCGGTCAACTGTCCATGTGACATCTGGTGGAAAAATGATGTTATTTTTTGGAATCAAAGGCCATGCCAGACGAAATCATGTATAAAGCTTACTTTGCTTTATTCTGTTTCATCTTGGGTTTGCTATCAAATGTATAGAAGGCCACACTGTTGTTCTATTTAAAATGAAACACTACACTCCTTAATAATCCTTCATAATATTTATGCTGTTTTATACTTATACCTGACCATATACATGCCTTTACACCCACATCCACTCACATGTTCCATCACATGCAGACGCCGTTGGTTTAGGTCATGCATGAACAATGTGATCAGACCAGAAGGCCTGCAAAGATAAATAAAAACCTGCAGCAAACCTTCAGGAATCATTTGATCAGACTAGCCTACTTGCGCATACCATGGAGGCTGAGCTGGGAGTCGGGGTGTTGGTTGTATTTGTAGTATTGTACATTTCATGCTCTTGGTACCTGCTGCGTAACCCACTTGTTCTCCACAAGAAGAAATGCTTAGCCTTTTACAGCAGACACATTTCTCACAGAGGTGGTGAGTGCGCCAGTCCTTCATGAATATTCATTTAATAAGCTCCTTTATTATTGAAGAGTTCGGTTTTTTTTTAGTTGAGTTTTTTACTTGATTGAATGATCATGTCACACATCATTTAGGTGCATTTGTGGTCATTTTGTTCAGGTGCAGGTGAAAGGATAGAAAATACCATGGAGGCATTTACACAGTAAGTACCACAGGTCCATCTCATTGTGCTCCGATCAGTCAAGCACGTCTCAGTTTATAGACGGAACACCTTACACTATATTATGTCTTTTTGTTATGCTAATGGTCTCTCAATTTCAGTAAAAAAAATGTAAAATGAGATCCTTCAAATCCCTTGAGTGTATTACTGTTAGGGTATGCGTTTACACTTCCTTGAACACCTTTGTACAAACTTGCACCATGCAGCAGTCTTCAACTTTCTTAAAGAAATTTGTGAATTTCTTTTTTAATAATTATTTTTAGCATACTGCTTTTGCCTTAAAAGATGGATAATTCATATATCTTTAAGCATTTACACATTTCAGGGTTAATAACATGGTGGTGCACAGAAAATGCATTACTAATTCCAATACTAGTACTATATTAATAATCATCATCATCTGATTCTGAAACCATTTCATAAATCATTTTAACGCTGTTCAAGGCACTTACCAAAATTGAGGTAGAATTGAAATTCATAGGAAGAGCAGGCAGCAGAAGCATGCAAAAAGCCATCTTAAGCAAATGAGTTTACAGGTGAGATTTAAATAAAACAATGGTGTCCAACTGACGGATATTTCCGGGGAAGTGATTTCCAGAGAAATCTGCAGCATTAAAGTGAAACAGTCCGTAATGTAGCAGAGGAGAACATTACAGGGAAGGGAAAGATATCACTTTTAAAATGTAATAATAATAATGAGAATAATTTGCTCTGCCCCTCAGTGCAGTGGATGTGGGAACTGAGATGCTGGAACTGGATTGTCATTTAACTCTAGATGGTTATGTTGTGGTGTGCCATGACAAAAACCTTAAAAGACAGACCGGATTTGACGTAGACATCTCTATAGTTAAATTTCAGGTGGGAATTACAAAAATTCATCTTTATATTTTTTAATTCGGTACAGTTTAATATCATGTTTTCTTATTTATCATTTAGGACCTGCCACTGTACAGAGAGACTCTTCAGGTCACGTTTAGTGCTGGTAAGTTAGTCCGGATTCCCGTGCAATAAAATGTTGGATTATGTAGTGTTTAAGAGCAAAAAAAGAAAAGTTTTTTTAAGTGAATATCAATTAAAAAACATATATATAATTGATATCTGGAAATGTCCATCAGGACAATACAGTACAGGACAGGACCGTAGAATCGCCCTGCTCGAGGACGTCTTCAAAAAATTCCCCCAAATGCCAATCAACCTTGAGGTTAAACAAAACAATCAACTGCTGATACAAAAGGTATTTACAGTTGTGCTTGAATGACTAGTAACCAAAGGACTAATCTCTGTCCTTTTAGCTGTAATAACAGTGCTGTGTTTTTTAGGTTGCATCCCTGGTAAAAAAGTACGACAGGGACAGCATCACTGTTTGGGCCTCGGACGACTCTCACATCATGGCCAAATGCAGGAAACAGGTAAATTATACATGTATGTAATGTAGACAAGGCTGATATTGCATCTGAAACCTATTTTATCATAATTATTTTAACACCTGAACATTCATTCAAATGCAACGCAACTAAATTTGATCAAAAATAACTCAGTTGCCCAAAGTATCAAAATGTTTGTTATTAACTGGTAAATTGAGTGTTATTTTCAGGCAAAGGCTTTCGGTGTGCTATAGACTGACTTGTGAAACTGCATTCACAGAATCCCTTTATGCCATACAGCTTCACTGTTAGACGAGGAATCCTTCTTCTAGCACTCTACTACACTGGTCTTTTGCCCTTCTGCCCTCTGGGAGAAAGTCTACTCCAGTTCTACCTGCCCAGAGTAATAAACAGGTCAGTAGCAGTTTCTGTCCAGCTAATTTCATAACTGTATAATATTAAAGAAAACCATTTTTTGTACTGTATTATCCTTACACCTTGTGAGCCACAAATAATGGTAATGATAAACAATGATGGCAAGTTGTATAGCTAAAATCATTACCGGTTACGCACTTTAAGACAGAGACTAATAATACCCTAAAAAAAAATACACTCAGAGGCTTAGTTAACCAAGGACTCTTTTTGTTACATAATTTTGAATAGCAAACCTCCTATGACAGCCATGGCAGGCCCATGACACAATAATATCATTTTTAATTACCGGGCCATAACATTTATAGCAGGAAAACTCATTATAGCTCCTTATTTATTTACTAATCAATGGTCTAAATAGAGCTTATGGAGACATACACTATAGCTTTACATTGTACAATGTAATATCTTTGTTAAAGAACAAGCATACACCCACTATGTTGCCACAGTCATGTGACCCAAGAACACAAAAAAATGCAACTGTTTTTTTTTCTTTAAAAACTTAGTTTAACTAACCCTTAGGAAAAGCTGACACACTGCCTTTCATTATTTTGATTCCCGACACCTACACTAGTTGTAGCTTTGTATTGTGGGCTATCCCAGTGTACACTGGCTCAGTATGAAATTAGCAGTAGGTCATTTGGGTATTTCTCACCTACTGTTTAATAGTGATAGAGATAGTGATAGATTTAGAGTGCTGAGAATCCAGACATAGTAGTTGTAAAAACATTTAGACAAAGCTATAATGTGATACAGATGGAGTGTTGAAGTAAGAGTGATAAGAGTCATAACTCGAGTGTCCTGCACAAAGCCTGGACTCAGACACGACTCCACTGAACATTAGGGTCTGATCTCACTAATAATTCCAGTATATAGTGAAACGCCTTCCCAGAATAGTGGATGAAATAGCATTATAACATCTGGGGACTAAAGTGGTAATAGGATGATTATAAAAATACATGCTTTCACTCTTACAGGGGTTATATACCAGAGGAGTATCTTTTTCAGAGAAGATGTGTGGTCTCGCTCATTGAAAAGTAAGTCCGAATTTATATTATGGTTTACCTACAAAAGATTTTGTGTGTTTACTGTAATCATGTATGTGTGGGTTTTAGATAAGTATGTGTGTGCGTATTTTTTTCTTCCTCTCCAGGCTGACTATGAGAAAGTCTTTATTTGAACACTTGGTGAAGCGAGGCATACAGGTGTGCATCAACTCTTTCATTATAGATATTATTATTAATAATAATATTATTATTAATAATAGATAAGATATTATTAATCAGGATTAACTCACTCAGCTGTAAAACGCTCTGTAAGTGACACCCTGTGCTCTTTCACCCTTAGGTGCAGTTGTTTGTGTGTAACAATGAGAAGAACATTGCGGAGGCTTTCGCGGTCGGTGCTACAGGAGTGATGTCTGATTATCCATGCGTCTTATCAGACTACCTACAAAAATATCCTGCTGTTTAAACTTGGGACAAGGAAAAAAAAGGTGCCAAGTGTTGCATGGTATAATCACGTTTATTCCTTTTGAACCATTCTGAAATCTAGTATGTCCATTACTTTAAGCGTGAAATAATGAGATAATGTAATCACATGATCTGCAGTGGGTCTTTGTCATTTTGGGATACGACCACGTTAATGGCTTCTGGCAGACGTGCAGACAACCGCTCTTTGAACACATGGAGAAAGCCCCTCTCGCTGTTACTGTGCTCGCTCAGAATCACACTCGTGCCTTTAGACACAGCATCCAGCACCTCATGATGGGACATCTCACCTGAGATATAAAATACACGTCAATATCAGCTCTTAATGCGTGACTTTCCCAGGTTTTGTAATTAATATCACTATTGTTGCTCTAATTACAACAAATAACGTGCAATTAATTGTACTTTAGTTGTTTCGGCTTTCCGGGTGTGCTGTATTAGGGTATTAGCATTTACTTCTTACTTATTCTGCTTCTTTAAATTAAAAAATGCTGAAACATTTAAGGTAAAAGGGATTTGATGCTTTCTTAATGTATACATTAAAAAATAAAACCAAGAAAAAACCAGAGTCTTAGAAATTGTTGCCACGATTATGGAAACACAGTTGTCTAGAATGTATTTTACAGCATTACATTATACACTGTAACTAAGAGGCTCAAACACGGTTTCAGCATGACTGCCTGTGTGAAAGTGGCAGGGTTGACCTCGTTGCTATGGATGATGTCAGCATGCTTACCAACTATGTGCACAGTGATTGGCGGAGAGGGTAGGGGAGCGGGTTCTCTGTCAGAATTTTTCATAGAAATGTTGTAAAGTCGACATTATTTGCCATATTTAAAGTGAAAGTAAAGTGAAGAGAAAATCGTATACAGTGTGGATCGGCAAGTTATGAGCTACTTTAGCCTTAAGATGTTCTGTTAATTTGGTCCAAATCCCACAAATAAAGCTTTTCCAGCAGTGTGGACGTTGTTATAGGAGTAACAGTAAGCCTAAATCTGCATAAGGATATTCAAAAAACGCATATGAATGTGACGCTTGGATGTCCCAATAATTTTGCCCGTATAGTATATTTAAATATAAACATTATCGACGGTACAATAGAGTAACTTAAAACAAGTTAAATATGTTTAAAAATCTGCTTAAAAGAACAACAAAAATAGCTCATGCTGTAAGAGAGAATTTGTTTCTGATTTGTTTTCTCCCTTCAAGAGAAGAAACAAATCCCTACTTCTCTTTAATGACTTGTTGCCTTTTCTGAGAGCCAGATATCTTTCTGCCAAATAATCAGTGCTATTAATTACAGAGACCCAGAATGAGGACCAAAAGTTACACACAATAAACCTGTTATATATCTTCACAATCTAATACCAATTAGATCAAGCCCATAGTTGAAGTAATGTCTACAGTGGAGCTGCAATGAGGTTGTACAGTGGAACTTATAAGCTTTCATGCATATAAAAATAACTGAATGTGCAAATCTAAAATATAGTTTTACATTTTAAGTAGTTAAGTGGAAAACATTTTATTTGCTCATCTCACTTCATTATTTCTAGTAATTGTAATCACAAAAGTCATAATCGGCTTAAACACTAATGTTTATTTTTTTATTTATTTAAAGCTTAGGTTAAATTTAAATGAGATATAGCCAATCATTACATTTGTAATTACTCTGTCACAAACATTTTGCATTTGTCAAATTAGTAGGCATACATTAAATTCCACGCGACTGTGTGTGTGTGTGGGTGTGTACCAGTGATGTAGAGGTCTGCTTTAACACCCTGTAGAACTGAAGATCCGGAACCAGCACACACAGCTACACTCTTAACCCCAGAATCTTGGAAAATACATTAAAAAAAAAAAAACATGCACCCCACACACACACACACACACACACACAATTTGTTATTTAAAATTTTACAACACACAAAATCCCTGCTCAGTCTGTCTCAGCAAGCAGTAATAAACCGTCAAATAAAAGCCAGCAGAAGAAACAGAATAATATAAAGGGATACAGTATATGTATTAACTTTACATCCATATCCTGGATTTATATACAGTATATTTCTATACGTACTTTTTAAGAATTTCCATTGTTATTTTCCAATTTAAATAAAGTGACATTCAGGACCAGGTTTAAACGTTCCTGTAAACTCACAATTTAGAATATTTGGCCCAGTTCATTCATACAAATGATTAGTAATAGTTAATCACGATTACCTAATGTTTTCTGATTTCCCAGAGCCAGTCTGAGGTAAGGCAGACCGAGGTGTTTCTTCACCCTCTGGAGTGCCACAGCTGTAGATATCGTCTCATCCAGCACTACATGGCGTCCCTGACCGCAGCCTAGTAAAGGGGGCTACAGATAAACGCAATAAGACAGATGGCTTCTCGTTGCACTGGCCACCAAATTATACTGACATCTGTCACGCGGTCTCCGGAGTACTAGCACTTCCGGGTCCGCGATGACGTCACTTCCGGGGTAGTCATGGCGGCGGAGGCGGGACTTCCGGGTCACACAGTATAAAGCCAGAACCGTCACAAGCAAACCTTGCGAAGTATCGGTTGCCGCCAAACATACCAAGCGTTGATATTGATATTGTCTCTCTTTGCCTTGCAGAAAGAACCTTGATACCTCCACAGACTCACTGCCCTCACAGCCTGCTCCAACGCCACTACCACAGCCACAGCCTCCATCAGGACTTCTCAGCACAACCCCACATGTTCGCGCACGAGCAAAACAGGTGTGCCTTCCTATTGTCACATCTTGCGGGAGAGGCCCTGGAGTGGGGAACCGCGGTGTGGGATGCGGACGATATCACACACGACGACTATGGATATTTCGTACAGCTGCTGCGGGAGGTGTACTGCGATGCCGCAGACGGGTGTGACCCCGCTAAGCAACTTCTCCGCCTACGGCAGGAAGGGAAGCCGGTGTCGGTGCACGCCAGACGCTTCAGGACCCTCGCCCCGCGCTGTGGCTTCAACGACCGGGCCCTGAAGGAAATATTTTACGAGAGCCTGGATGCACGTCTTCAGAGGGCACTGTTGTCTCAAGGTACGGAACTAGACTATTCCCAGTTTATAGCGCAGGCCGTGAAGATGGATAATCTGATTAGATCCCAAGCAGCGCGAGCGGCTGCCAGCCACGAGGCCTATTCCCCACAGGCCACCGGGGTGTCGGCGCGAACCACAGAGGAGCCCATGCAGCTGGGACGAGTACGGGTGCCTCCGGCCGAGAGGTTTCGCAGAGTCCAGGAGCAGCTGTGCTATTACTGCGGCAAGGGCGGGCATGGAGTAGTGAGCTGCCCAGCGAAAAGAGCACGCAAGGAGGAGCAAGTAAGTTCCATGCATTGTCTGTCGTTGTCTACCCACCAAATGACTGTACCTGTATGGGTCGAGGGTGCTGTTAACATGCCTTCTCTTACAGCTCTAGTAGATTAAGGCGCTGGGACGAACATCATAGACACCCAGCTAGTGCAGCAGTTGGGGCTGAGTACTGTGGAATGCACGCCAGTTCACGTTACTGGATTAGATAATAACCCGTTAGGCTCCGGCCGCATCACACACAAGACCCTGCCTCTCCGTTTGCACATCGGGGCGCTGCACGTAGAAACGATAGAGCTGTACTTGGTCTCGGCACCAGTCAACCGTATAGTGCTCGGCCACCCCTGGCTGGCGACCCATAACCCCCAGTTTCAGTGGCACCGGAAGGAGCTATCCCGGTGGTCACCATACTGCCACGAGCACTGCCTAGAGCGCATACCGCGCCCCCCGCAGGCCACGCACACCACCAAGCCAGGATCATTGCCCGCGAATGTTCCCCCAGAGTACGCAGGATTGGCCCAGGTGTTTAGCAAGGAGCGAGCGAGGAGTCTTCCCCCGCACAGACCTTGGGATTGTGTCATTGACCTCCAGCCCCAGTTCACCCCCCCAAGGGGGCGGGTCTACCCCTTGTCGGCTACGGAGCACCGAGCGATGGAAGACTACGTAGCAGAGGAGCTGAAGCATGGGTTCATACGCCCCTCCAAGTCGCCTGTGGCCTCCAGCTTTTTCTTCGTGGGCAAGAAGGACGGCGGCTTGCGGCCGTGCATCGATTACAAGGGTCTCAATGCAGTCACCGTCAAACGGCACTACCCTCTGCCACTCATCCCGGCGGCATTGGAGCAGCTGAGGGAGGCGAAGGTCTTCACTAAACTGGACTTGCGCTCGGCATATAATTTGATACGGATACGGGACGGGGATGAATGGAAGACGGCCTTCCATACCACCAGTGGGCACTATGAGTACCTCGTTATGCCGTACGGCCTGGCAAACGCTCCTGCCACATTCCAGGCGTTTATCAACGAAATCTTCAGGGACCTTCTGCAAAGGTACGTGGTGGCATACATCAACGACATTTTGATATATTCTACTTCTATGCAGGAGCACGAGGGCCATGTGAGAGAGGTGCTGCAACGTCTGCTGGACAACCAACTATACGTGAAGGCGGAAAAATGCCAGTTCCACGCCAGGGAGGTGGAGTTTCTGGGCTACCACGTGAGCGACGTGGGGGTGCGCATGAACATGGAGAAGGTGAAGGCAGTAGTGGAGTGGCCCACTCCGAGGACCATCAAACAGCTACAGCGTTTCCTCGGCTTCGCCAACTTCTACCGGCGCTTCATCAGAGCATACAGTACGGTGGCGGGGCCCCTCATGCACCTCCTTCGAGGCAAAAGCAAGACCCTGAAGTGGTGCAGCCGCCTTCAGGAAGCTGAAGCATAAATTCACATCGGCCCCGGTGCTGCGCCACCCAGACCCTCAAAAGGGCTTCATCGTGGAGGTAGATGCCTCTGACATGGGAATTGGGGCCATCCTGTCACAATACGGGGGGGAACCGCCCAGACTACACCCCTGTGCCTTCCTGTCCAAAAAGCTAACGCCGGCGCAAAGGAACTATGATGTCGGCAACAAAGAGCTTCTAGCCATCAAGGTGGCGTTCGAGGAGTGGCGACACCGGCTGGAAGGGGCGCACCACCCAGTCCAGGTGCTCACGGACCACAGAAACTTGGAAGCCATTCAAAACGCTACAAGGCGCACTGCCAGACAGGCACGGTGGGCGTTATTCTTCACACGCTTTCACTTCACCATCACCCATTGACCGGGCTCAAAGAACGTCCAGGCGGACACCCTCTCCCGGATCCACGATGCTACCGATGCTCCATAAGCGCCCCAGCCTATGGTCCCTCTGGACAGGATATTGGCCCCGGTGCACTGGCAGCCAATGGAGGATATCCGGGTGGCCACCCAAACCAAGCCTGCCCCGCCACAGTGTCCGCCCAACCGCACGTTTGTGCCCAAGTCAGTCCGAGACCGCGTCCTGCGCTGGGTCCACGATACTCCCACCTCTGGCCACCCAGGGGAGAATAGAACACTAGCCATGGTCCGACGGTCCTTCTGGTGGCCCTCCCTCGTGAAAGATACCAGAGCATACGTAGCAGCCTGCCATCAATGCGCCACCGCACGTACCCCGCGGCGCCTCCC
>JAOUQX010000043.1:14164264-14180868 GCA_028566295.1 Liobagrus marginatus | reverse complement strand
ATGTGTATGATGTGGCTCTTTGCAGTAACACAGTAAAAAAAAGTGGCTCTTATTCTCTGACATGTTGGCCACCCCTGCTCTATGCGGTTCAGGTATGGTGAGTTTGCTGGCCAGTCAACCACACAAAAACCATCAAAAAAGGCCACTGTCAAAGAAACTTTGGATTCCATACCGCCACAGACTGATCGTCTCCATGCCACGCCGAATTGAGGCAGTTGTTAAAGTAAAAGGAGCCCCTACCAAGTATTTATAACATAGAGTAAATGAACATACTTTCCAGAAGGTCAACAATTCACTAAAAATATTTTTTATTGGTCGTATGAAGTATTCTAATTAGTTGAGAATGAATTGGTGGGTTTGAGTTTAATTACTGAAATAAATTAACTTTTCCATGACATTCTAATTGAATGAGGTGTGTGTGTATATGAAATATTCTGACATGTTGTAATCTGTTGTTTTGTAGATTTTATATGGTGTACCAACTTTTTTTGGAATATGGCTTGTAATGCTCTAATATTGTCTTCATTGTAAGGTGAACCTTCTTCAGAAGTCTTTATTGACGCAGCATGAAGACCAAAAAAGAATGGCTGCTTTAGAGCAACAGGTACAAATGTTTTGTTTAACCCTTAGAATACCATTGATATGTTGAAAGATTCTCTAACGCACTTCTAATTCTACTTTGAAGATCAAATTGTCTGCCAGAGACTTTGAGAATGAGAAACTGGACCGTCAAAGTCTACAACACCAGCTCCAAAAATTGCTAAAGGAGCTACGCAAGGCAAGAGACCAAATCACAAGATTGGAATCAACAGTAAGTCCACTTTAACACAGATGGTTAATGATAAGGATATTTTAGCCCCTTTTTCAGCTGAATAGTCAATTTGCAGTGTCAATAAGAATAGGAGTAGATGACTCAGTGGTTCTGAACTGATACTGTTGATGTGTTGAGCAGACACTTTATTCAAGTTGTTTTAGTAAATTCACTTTAACCCTTTAAGTAAAGTCAATTTACAAGGTGAATTAAAAAATGTAATTGAATCAGTCTAAATCAATAAACTACTTTTTTTTCCCCCCTCAGAAACATCAGAGAGAAACTCGGTTCTCTGAGCCGAGTTCTTACGCCAGGTTGGATTTGGATAGAATGACCATTCAGGGCTGTATCACAAACCCCATGACTCAAGTTAAAAGCTCCAACACATTGGATGAGAGTTTTTTGGAGTGTCCCAACTGCAGGGCCTCATACCCTACAAGCCAGCACAGAGAGCTCCTGGCACATCTTGACTACTGCTTTAATTAACACTTCTGGGGGGGAAAGGAAACGGGATTAGGGTTTTATATTATGACTAAGTTTTTAAATTTTTTTATTTTGTCTTCGTATCAGAATTTATTTTTTTATTCAAAAAAATGTTGTTCCACTGTTTGCTTCGTATGAGTTTTGATGATCAGAGGTGTGCTTTATAGAAGTTTGAGTAATAGCAAAGGCATTTTATTGCGGCAATATTTAAGGCAGTATTTATGCTTGCTCTTTGGGGTAATTACATAATGTACATTCCACCAAGTGTCTTGTTTTTTACTACGTTAAACCCACATTGCCACTATTTCTTTCCCGGTTAGTGGAAAATTTCCCTAACTATCCTGACTGTGCATCCTGACAATTCAAAGTTTTGTATTGAAGTGGCAATGAATAGACTTAGTGATGCTGAAAATCAGATCTGTTTTGAATTAGGCAGCATGTGTGTAAATCCTTGTCTTAGACCTATTTAAAGCAAGGAGATTGGCAAGACTGCAGGGGAAAGGAGGCTAAGGATGTAGCTGAAAATATAAATTCAGAAAACACACCATGCCAAGTATGTCACATTTAACTGCCTAGTAAGGTTAAACAAAACAGGCATTCTTTATTAACCATTCATCTTTTTATTTTCTTACAAAGTAATATATTTCTAAAGCTTTTGTGGTGACTGAACCTTTCCATTTTATAAACATTTGTTATTGCACTGTATTTCCTATTGATCATCCTGCTGAACAGCAGAACATTATGTTCAGACCGTAGGCACTAGGAAAACTAGAAAAACAGATTCTCTCCCAGTAAAGAGCCTCACTTTATTACATTCAGCACCTGGATTGGAGGGAATATAAATCGTTTCATGTGGTTTTGTGTAAGTGCCCAGGCCATAGTGCTGTAGTGCGAATCATATATAAACACTTAATTTTAAAAAGTGAGTTGCATTATTCATCAACCATGCAAGTAAAAATTATGTACCGTACTCATTTGAATTCTATGCTTCATTTGGATTAACGAATTACGTTAAGATTAAAATTCGATTTTTATTTACACTTCTATTGACTTAAAAAAGGCTATTGGTGATCCGATTTGGGCAGGATGGAATCAGCCATCACAGAAACCTGCAAATAGAGTAATTTAGTAGATTAGAATCATGCAGCTTTATGGTGTGTTGAGTTTATTTATAAAGCCATGGTCATGATATTCACAAACTGTCACTTACCATTGTGGGCAACCCGCCTGTATTTGCCAAGAAGACAGATGGCTTGCTTTTTCTGTGTCACAATCGCTTGGTCCTCAGGCCTCAAACCACTTGCGTGGCGGGAAAAAATAAAGGAGTATCCATCAAGGCAGGTGCCATCTGTGTCCAACTCCCTGCAGGAATAGTGCACGGCGTAGTTGTCATAATCCGTATCAATGATCCAGTGGTCATCATCTGGTGAGCACAGTCAAAAGGAAGAAAATGTCAATTTTGAGCCTGGAATGGGATTAAACTAACAAACTTTTATTTTCACAAATATGAGTTTTTAACCATCTAAACATTCATGCAGATTTTTTTTGCTATTTCAGCTTAAAGAAACAATCTCATAGATGCTGTTTAATGCTAACAAGTATTTGAAAGCATTACAATACTTGTAGGTTGGAATAGTCCTCCTATGACCAGACCTATTTAACACAACTTTTAAGTTTACTTACATCCACTCTGGAGATAAGCAGCTGCACCCCAGTATTTCAGTTTGGACTTTGCAGGGTCTGGAGTTTCATCAAAAGACGCAAACATGTTGGCACATGTCTCCCAGTTACTGAAATATGAAAAAGAATATTTAATTTCCAACTGATTAATAACATTTGAAACTGTAAAAATGTTTTCAACTAACTTTAGAATGATGACTCTGCCAGAAGCAGTAGCTGTCATTCTGCCATCGTCCTCGACATTGTAATGAGCAACAACATTATCCAGAAGGAAAAGTCCTGATGGGTCTTTCTTGGCTACAGCGTACCATGTGCCTATGAACTACAACACATCCAATGAATTATGACCACAGTGCAGCAAAGCTCTAACTGAAATTGCACATGAAGAATGAATATTTTAGCAAAAGTTTACTTACCCTGTATTTGTCAAAGTTTTCTTTTACTGGCATGTTGCTAACTTGGCAATCTTGTGCCCAGCCTATGGCCAGGACACAAAGGGCAATAGTGAGCCTTAGCATGCTGCAGCCTGTCGGATCTGCAAAACAGCAAAAAGTACTCGTCAACTATTGAACTACTACAATGATCACAGATGTCCTACACATTCTTTCAATTAAAAAAATGTAACGTAATAGCTTAGATGTTTTCCCGAGGATTCCCTAGGTCATTAGACTAGAGCACAGCTTACCAGAAGTACTAGATGAGTATAAGTGCAACAGTGTTACAGACAGCTTATATAGGGCAGCGCCTCTGCACACAATTTCACAATCCCACCCAGAAACTGCAAACTTTCTTTCCAAGCATTTTGCTCATTGGACTGTATGCTTGCATAACTACAAGAGTCTCATATTTCCACCACAACTTGATTTGGTCATTTAGTCCCTCCCCAAAATACTTGCATAACTGTTACAAAACATTAAAGGTAATAAAAAAATGTGGAAAACAACACTACTTCTGATATTATTTACAAGGCCATCATTAAAGTTTACTGTTAGTTTTAGAGATAAATTGAAAGATTAAAGAAAAAAAAGGAATGGGATTGAATATGTGAACATGATTCTGTGGCTTTTTAGCTCTTTCATTAACCAAACATCCACTGACCACTTCCACAAACATCCCTGGCAATGTCTCAGACATGTACTGGACTCATTTATATCTCACATGTCTCATTTTCAGCATATGTATTTAAAAGCAGTCTCAGATCATTGCTGTGGAGTGTTTTCTTTTCCGGCTGCATGTCCTGACATGTGCTTGCCTGTACAAATCCTCCTGTTTACCCCACTTTAAACTTCTGTTTCTCTCCTGCTGTACGGTTATTAAGGATGCAGTCTTACCGTAATTACTAAACAATACTTGTCTTATTTGTAAAAAAAAAAATGCTGTAGCTTTTAGCAGAGATCCTGGCATGTATTCCGTTTTACTACAACCCGAATTCTGTAAAGGTTGCAACGTTTTTTTAAATGTGAATAAAATGAAAATTAAAAAACCTTTAAATCACACGAGCCAGTATTTTATTCACAATAAAACATGACATAAATGTTTAAACTAAGAAATTTTTACAATATTATGCACAAAATGAAAGTATATCAAATTTGATGCCTGCTACAGGTCTCAAAATATTTGGGATGGCGTCATGTTTACCATGGTGTAGCATCTCCTCTTTTTTTCAAAACAGTTTTAAGACGTCTGGGCATCAAAGTTACAAGTTTCTGGAGTTTTGTTGTTGGAATTTGGTCCCATTCTTGCCTGATATAGGTTTCCAACTGCTGAAGAGCTTGTGGTTATTTTTGACGTATCTTTCATTTACTGAGGCAGCAAACGTTCTCTATAGTTCAAGTTCAAGAAGCTTTATTGTTGTTTCATCATATACAGCTGTTGCAATACACAGTGGAACGAAACAACGTTTCTCCAGCGCCATGATGCTACATATAACACAGAGTCACGTAAAACAGAACAGCGGAGAGTTACATAAGAACATAACGTGCAACAAGTGCAGACAGTGCAAAACAAACAGTACATATACTGTAATACGCCACGGGACAGATACATAGAACATAGCGCTGATGCTTGTGCAATATTTGGCAATGCACTAAATAATGATCGCAGCATTAAATGTTAAAATAGCAGCATTATTTAGCACAGTAAAGTGCCTAGTGTATACAGTAGCAGCATTGAATAATGGAACAGTAAGAAAACATTGTGTATATAAAACAGTATTAAAGTCACTGTGCATGAGTGGTATATTTGAGTGTGGTTAAGTTTGGTGGATTCAGTTCTTGATGTTGGGAAGCCTGTTGGATTGTGGGTAAAATCTGTTTGACAGTCTGGTTGTAGCGGCCCGAATGCTTTGTTACCTTTTTCCAGAAGGCAGAAGGGTGAAGAGTGTGTGTGAGGGGTGTGTGTGTTCAGCCACAATGCTGGTGGCTTTTGGGATGCAGTGTGAGGGTTAGGTTTAGGGTGAGAGATAAACCGGATGATCTTCTCAGCTGTCCTCACTATCCGCTGTAAGGACTTACGGTCCGATACGGTGCAGTTATCAAACCAGACGTTGATGCAGCTGCTCAGGATGCTCTCGATCGTCCCTCTGTAGAACGTGGTCAGGATAGGGGGAGGGAGATGTGCTTTCCTGAGCTGCATAGGAAGTAGAGATGCTGCTGGGCTTTCTTACTGATGGAGCAGGTGTTGAATGACCAGGCGAGGTTCTCCACCAGGTGAACGCTGAGGAACTTTTTGCTCTTGACGATCTCCACAGAGGTTCCGTCGATGTCCCGGGCAGACATTCAGAGACGTTGTAGAGACATGTCTACATTCGGAGACAGGTTGTTGGCTCCACACCAGGAAGTTAGCTGTTTCACTTCTCTGTATGCTGAGTCGTGGTTCTTGCTGATGAGACCCACCACAGTCGTGTCATCGGCAACTTGATGATGTAATTAATCGCTGCACAGTCGTGAGTCAGCAGTATGAACAGCAGGGGACTGAGCACA
This sequence comes from Liobagrus marginatus, assembly GCA_028566295.1. Lineage (NCBI taxonomy): Eukaryota > Metazoa > Chordata > Actinopteri > Siluriformes > Amblycipitidae > Liobagrus > Liobagrus marginatus. The sequence goes on along the minus strand of JAOUQX010000043.1, from coordinate 14,174,913 downwards.
TAGCACATGCACCGTGTGTCTCTGCTGTCGGGAAAGTGGCTGTGGATTTTCTGAGCGTGTGTGCATCGCCTCTCTGATGGCTCAGGACAGTACAGCTCTTGCTATTTTTAGGGCCGTTTTGTCTGAGGCTCTGAAAGTCTGAGTCTTTCACCTTTAGCAGCATGAAAGATATTTTATAGGTGAAATATCAGGACTGCAGGCAGGTCAATTCAGCACTCGGATTCTTCTACTATGAAGCCATGCTGTTGTAATAGCTGCAGTATTTGGTTTTGCCTTCCCTGAAATATAGGTCATCTGGAGGGGAGGATGTGTTGCTCTAAAATCTTTATATACCTTTCAGCATTCATAGTGCCGTCCGAAACATGCAAGCTGCCCATACAATATGCACTTGTGTACCCCATACCATCAGAGATGCTGTCTTTTTAACTGAACGCTGGTTGATAACAAGCTGGAAGGTCTCCCTCCTGGTTAGTCTCCCTCCTCTATAGGACACGGCGTCCGAGATTTCCAACAATAATATCATATTTGGACTCGTCTGACCACTTAAGAACACTGAATTATATATATAGAATAATATAAAATAAATAGAACACTTTTCCACTTTGAAACAATCTATTTTAAGTGAGCCATGGCCCACAGATCACGACAGCGCTTCTGGACCATGTTCACAAATAGCTTCCTTTTTTACATGATAGCGCTTTAGTTGGCATCTACAGATGGCACGGCAGATTGTGTTTACCGACAGTGGATTCTGGAAGTATTCTTGGGCCATTTAGTGATGTCATTAACGCAATCATGCTGATTTGTGAGGCAGTATCATCTGAGGGTCCGAAGATTATTCCACAATCTTTTTATGGACTCTTTCAGATTGAAGAACCTCGGCCCATTTTTAATTGTGAGAGACTCTGCTTCTCTAAAACATCCCTTTTATAACTAATCATGTTACAGACCTGATCTCAATTAAAATAATTAGTTGCTAGATGTTCTCCCAGCCGAATCTTTTTGAAATTTCTTGCTTTTTGAGCCATTTGTTTCCCCGTCCCTATTTTGTAACAGCCATCAAATTTGAAATGAGCTCATTTAATAAATAATGATAATTGAAGCTCTGAATGATTACTGACATTTCATTTTTCATATTATATTTATCACATACACATACATGCAGTGAAATGTTCCTATTCCGCATATCCCAGCATACGACATATGCTGGGGTCAGAGCACAGGGTCAGCCAGAACGAACGGCACCTCTGGAGCAAGTGAGGTTAAGGGCATTGCTCAAGGATCCAATGATGGTAGCTTGCCTGGTGCAAGACTTGAACCCCCAACCCTCTGATCACTGATCCAGAGCCTTATACCGTTGAGCCACCACCACCCTAAAATATTGACTCTTGTGATTTAAAAGTCTTTTACTTTTCATTTTATTCAAATATAAAAACATTGCAACTTTTCCTGAATTCGAGTTGTCAAAATACTGATGAAAAAAGATCAACTCAAATTTTTTATTTAAACTTCTGTAACATAGACAATCACACACAATATTACATGCAGTGAAAAATGCTTTTTAAAACTGTCCATATAAAATATAAAATTGACAGTAAAATGAAAGAGTAAAAGTAAGAAGAATAGAAGAATTATTAGAAGAATAATATTAAGCAAATGAAGAGGCAAAAAAAATAGCAATTTCATATAGGTAAAATCAGTATGAAAGAGTAAATGAAAAGAATAAGGAAGAAAATTCCTCCAAATTAATTCTGCGTTTGTCTCCAAGGTGCAGAAGCGCTTCCCTGACCACTACAAAGAGAAGAGTCATTGTTGGAAAGGCATCTTTCTGGCCTTGGTCAAGGACCGCTTGCTTTAGATAGACCCGCAGGTCAGCGAGCTCAGTGCGATTGGTTCGTTGAGTTGATCTCACCACCATCTCAAGAGTTTGTCTCTCCTGCTTGATGGATTCCCAAAGCATGCTATAATAATTCCTGAAATGAAGGTCTCCATGGTGCACGTGTCAAATGTCCTCATCACCTCAGAGGGTAGTTTAAAGTCATTCAGTTACACCTTTCATTTAGGTGTATTAATATGAATGTTTACAGGTAAACTTCATCCTAGATGCCTTATCCTGAGCCCAGGGATCCAGAACAGCCTGGACATCCTGGGACAACTGGCACAAAACAGGAATGCACCTGGATGGGACGCACTGATTCAAAATAGAGGAACTTTTATTGTAGCTGGTTCACATACTTGTCATGTTTTTTGGATGTGAAAACCCAGGGGAAACAAAACTGGACAAGGGAAGAGTATGTGACATTGTGTATAGATGTTAACGGAAGCTCAGGAATCATTTATCTGAGGCAGCAACACTGTCTGCTGCACCAATTACTTTTTAAAATTAGTTTTAATGTTACTAAATTCATTTTCGTAAACTGACCGTACTACTTCATAAGGTACATAGAGTGATAGAAGTCTGAATACTAAAACAACCCTGAAATTATTTGTTCTATCTCATAATCCTGGCCACTTTAATGACTTCTGCAGTGATATGACCACAATGTCAAATAAGCAACTTCTTGTAGCAGGAGCTTTGTACATGTTTTGGCTGTCATGTTGTTCTGTTGACTTGAAGAAGCTTCAAGGCTATCTTCTGTACTAGCATTTTTATCGTTTTGTATCTAGTGCTGATAGGAATCCTTCAGAGTAATGAAAGGTGGAGTGATATTTGGATGCTACAGCAGCAAGAGAGACCTATGCACTTGAAAGAGAGTGCATATGTGTGCATCCATTACTTCAAACATAATTTAACAAAGAGTTTCCGCTAATCACAGAATGTAAAAAACATGTTGGTGTGTATTTTTTTTTTTTTTTTTTACACATGGTTCATATAAATTTCAGTGCATAACATCAGCTGTGCACAGCATCTTCAAGAGAGGAAATCCTTGTAATCACCGCTTACTAAATCCTGGATTTTCTGTAGCAGCTAACAAAGCCTTCTGCTGTCTGACTCTAGTCCATCCTCTTTCTATATAAAAAATATACCTAGTTATATGGCACCTGCTTACAGACCAGTAGAAAATGGTTAAATATTGCACACATTTTTAAATGTCTATTATTTTATTGCTGTGCTTAAGTTAAAACTTTATTGGCCAGATTCTTAAAGACATTAATGACAAGTATGCTTCATCAATGATGCTTATTACAACTATGAATGTTTATGCTATATAAAACAACAGATTCAGCAGAGCCTTTAAAGGCATCCACTGGTTTTGATTGCTCAGTTTAGGTCTGTTATGAACGTACCCATAGGATCGGTAAATCAGAGTGACGAAAACTTTTCTAAGCAGATTCTGTACCTTGGTCGAAGTGTAAAGATTATTATAATGTAAGCCATTTTTAAGGGTAACAGATGATATATAGCATATAACATCCTGACATTTACGGTACAAAACAAGACTTGGCTTTGATTGGATTGTAGAATGTAAATTGATCAGTGTGGGGATTTGCAGTTTAAGAAAGCTTAGGAGGTATGTCATGACGTCACTTTAATTAGCGGTTGCTTTGATCCCTTCAGCCTGTAAGCCATCGTAGTCTTTCAGCTTAATGGAGGAGAACAGGAGCTGTTTGTGCTTTATGCAGTTCTACAGTGTACAGAAGGATACATTTGGGTAACGGAGACGTCCAATAAACCAAGCAGAACTGTTTCTCTTCTCATTTCGTCTTTCTGCAAGTGATGCCTTTCCTTTAAAGACATCCTACCAATTACACACCTGATACAAGATGGCAGACAGGGGCAGTGTGGAAAAATACTTGCAGAATAACCCACAGTTTGCAAAAGAGTATTTTGCTAAGAAGATTCTACCTGAAGCCATCACTGCTGCTTTTACAGAGAAGCTTGAGATTAAAGACATAGCCTCCTACACAGATGTCTCCCAGATCCAGGAGGCTGCCATTATATTTGATCTGGTCAAGGAAATGCAGGGCGAAACAGTCATGGAGAAGAGTATGCATAAGGTCCTTCGGAGAATATGTCTTCTAGTAAACGCAGATCGATGCAGCTACTTTATATCTCGAGCTAGAAATGGAATCCCAGAGCTTGCCACATGTCTTTTTGATGTTACTGTTACCTCAACATATGAGAGCAATTTGGTCAACCCACTTTCTGAAATTGTGTTCCCCACTGACATTGGGATAGTTGGGCTAATAGCTACAAACAAAAAGGGAGTTAACATACCTGACGTGATGCAGGTAAGAACTTGACATTTCATGTTTAAAAAAATAATTGTAAACATAGTTATATTTAATGTGTATAATTCATGTTCATAATTGAAACATATGATATTAACCAAAAAATCGGATATACTATTTACATAATAAAAGCACTCCAATCTTTTGAGTTTGGAGGCTATAAATAAATTGAAACAATCTTTGGAAATTTCAGGACAGTTTTTATTGTGTAAGTCCCTTTTTTACAACAGCATTTTGTTAGCTGTTAAAAGTAGTAAAACATATTCTATGGGGAAAATAGTTTTTTTTTTTTTCTTTTTCTTTTTTTTTTTTAAATCTGCAATATATGCGTAATTGAAGTTTGGAATTTTAGAAGTGGAACAATGCAATTTTATTAAATGTATACTAGCTGTATTTGTAAACAGTGTCATTCAAAAAGTTTTTTGTTTAGATGAATTAAATAAGTTTTTTAGAAGATGTTATTTATATAAATATAAGCATTTTATGTGATGTAAAGTCTGAAGTTATAATAACTCAAATATGTACCAGATTACAACAGACGTAAATATAAATTATTATTGTTATGTTGGATGAAAAATCGAGTCACATATGAAATGTACTTTTTGTTGCATATTATAACAAATTTCAGTTTTACTATAGCCTTCAATAGCCTCATTTGTTGGTAACTGCTGTGCATATTTACAGGCTATGCGCATTGCCATAATTACCACCAAGCTATATTTTACCAAAGTAGTTGCATGCAATAACATCAATTATTCAAATCAGAATTTTAAAACTTTAATAAGTTAAAATAGCCATGTGATTAATTGACGATTTTGTGACAATGAATGAATGAATAAATGAATGAATAATATAAAAGTTTCTTTTCTCACATTATTCATTTCTCCATTCACTTAGTTGTTCATTTACTACAGTTTGTTTTTATTCAGAAAAGACATTACTGACTATCTCATCTGATGATCATGAAACCATTAGTTCGTTTCAATAAATGTTCATCTGAATCTTTTTTCCAGCACCCTGGGTTCAGTGACTTTGTAGACAACCAGACAGGCTACACCACCAAAAACATGATGGCCGCCCCTATTGTGAGTGGAAAAGATCTGCTGGGAGTCATCATGGTTTTAAACAAAGTTGGAGCAACCGAATTCTCCGAAGCAGATGAATTAGTAAGTGGAAAAAGCTTGGAATCTGCATAATAAACAGCATCTTGCTTTTAAAAGTGAACAGTGATACAAGGGCTTTAAGAGTACATTTCCATTGGACAAAAACAAGGACAAGTCAGAACACTGGCTGTAGGAAAACCCGAGGGACACAACTTAACACTGCTTCAGTTACACTAGTCACAAGGCAGAAATACTAACTTGCGATGATAGTAATACAATGCGTACAACTGATGTGACAACAGTTATATTAATGGTGAAGATTTAAATGAATATTCTTGTTTTAAAGAGTCAAATACGCTACATTTAACATGAAACGTGAACTCATTACACAATGGTCCTTTTATTTACGTGCCAAACTGGAAAGTTGGTTAGATAAAATTCAGGCAAGCTGCCACGGAAATGTATTCAGGAGCATTAAGCAACATGCTTAAGCATCAAATGTTCAGGAATGTTGCAATATGGTCTTTCTTATTTAAGTTAAAAAAAAAATTTTTTTTATTATTTTTATTTTTAGATTATTAATATTGGTCATTTGATTTTCATTTGCTTTCAGTTGTCATCAATAAGTAACCTATTAACGCATACATTTTGCTCTTTTCAAAGCTCTTTAACAAGTACCTAAGCTTTGCATCAGTCATAGCTCTTCAGCATTACACCAATTATATGTGGAATGTGGAAGCCAGAAGAAGTCAGGTAATTTGTCAATGGACAAAAACATTTTGTAATTTTGCCATGAGGTTTAAAGCCAAAAACAGGCCACCATTGGTTCTGCTCTTCCCTGATACTGTAGGTTCTTCTCTGGTCTGCAAGCAAAGTATTTGAGGAGTTAACGGATATTGAAAGACAGTTTCACAAAGTTCTGTACACTGTGAGGACTTTCCTGCAGGTTGAGAGGTTTTCTGTGGGGTTACTGGATATGACCAAAGAAAAGGTAATGGTTCATAGCGGAGACGCATCGCTTACTTATCTTAAGGAACTTTCTTGCACTATGACATGTTCTGGTTTAGGAATTCTATGATGAATGGCCAATTAAACTAGGAGACGTGGAACCATACAAGGGGCCCAAGACACCTGATGGCAGGGTATGTGTCTTTTCACTACCATTTTAGTATATTTAAATGTTAGTCAGTATGTTAATAATATGTCTCTTTCCGTGTTCCACAGGAAGTCAACTTCTACAAAATTATTGATTATCTTTTAGAAGGCAAGGAAGAAATCAAAGTCATACCGTAAGTACTCGTTATTTTTCTAAAACAAAGGGGTTAGCACGCCTGCCTCACAGAAAGAAGGTCATGGGTTCGATTCACGCCCAGGATGTTTCTGTGTGGCGCTTGCATGTTCTCCCCGTGCTTACGCAGGTTTTCCCTGGGTACTCTGGTTTCCTCCTGACTTTAAACGCATGCGATTCGGAATAGATGAATTAGCTACTCTAAATTATCCATAGGCGTGAATGTGAGTGTGAATGGTTGTCTGTCTCTAAGTGTTAGTCCTGCGATTAACTGGAGATTGCCGACGGTGTACGCCGCCTCACACCCTAAGTTAGCTGGGATACACTCCAACGCCCCCACGACCCTGAACAGAATAAGTGCTAGATAATGAATGAATGAATGAATAAACCAGTGCCAATATGTTCACTTTTCACTGCACATTTTCAGATACAATTAATTTCGCACAAAGCTGTATTGTGCGTTAATTTCAATTTCTTGGCAGGTCTCCGCCTGCCGATCACTGGGCCCTTGTTAGTGGACTTCCTACCTATGTGGCTGAAAATGGCTTTGTAAGCTCTTCTCATAAAAGAAGACCTTTATACACATTTTAAACATAATACTTACTAAGCATCTTAAAATGGTAACCATAGGTGTTTTTTTTTAACTGAGAGTTGTATATCAGATTTACTGTTAACCTTCGGGATATAGTGTAATGCAAATCTGTGTTAAAAATATTGCTTGTCTGCTGTTCACAGATTTGTAACATGATGAATGTTGCTGCTGATGAATACTTCACATTTCAGGTACAATGCACAGAACCTGGCCTTTCTTCACAGTAACACAGAACATTGTGTTGTAATCACTTTTTCATTGTAACAACAGTAACAGGTATGACTGGAGGTTCAATAGAAGAACATATAAATATGAGTGAAAAATGAAAGCTTTTTATGTTATTCCTTGAGGGCAGTTATTTCTTTTTGTTGGAATGGGTCAACTCAGGGGAGGCTCAATGTACTTAATGTATGATAATCTTTCCTATCAGGGCATGAGAGCTCACTGAATGGTTTGCTGAGGATGAAAATGACATATCACATCATTTTCAAATTGTATGGACTTCACTGTCAACAGATAACAACGTAATTGAACACATTAGGGGGTTTTAGACAGTGAAAAAATAAGCATTGCTCTCAACACCCGCTGAATTGATTTATTCATCTCCACTAGCTTTACTCTGGTCAGGGTCGTGATGACTTTGGGAGACACAATATTGGTGAGGTGGAAATGCACACCTAATGAGATGTTAGTTTAAAGCAGGGGTCTCCAACCTTTTTGAAACTGAGAGCCACTTCTTTGGTATTGATTAATGCGAAGAGCTACCAGTTTGCTATTCACTTCTGAAATAACAAATTTGCAAACTTTACCTTCAATTATGTTATTATTTATAATAAATCTTATTCATATATGTGAAGACACTGATCATGTTAATGATTTCTCACAATAATTATCAGCAATGATTGAACAAGGTAGGAAACAAATAAATAGCAATTATACAATACTTTATTTATACAAATCTCTTTAAGTAATTATATTTTCTAACTTACATTAATGCAAGCCTGATTTAAAAAAGAATAGCAACGAAAAAAATAGAGGCAGCTCACGGGTAAGTGGTGCTATGGTGGCTATCTTTAAAACAGGCCCGTGGGCTACTCATGTGGTCAATGCGTGCGACCTGGTGCTCGCGGGCTCCATGTTGGTGACCCCTGGTTTATAGTAAGATAATGAGCACACAAATATTTACAACTAAGGCAATTTAGTGCATCTTCCTACTTGGATACAGGATGCAGGAATAAGATAAATGTAAGTCGCACCAATGGCAGTGGTTATAATTGAACCCTTTAGTTTAATAATTACGAGGTGTTTCCCTGCACTTTTGTTCTTGTATATAACCATTCAAGTTCAAATCTAAAGTCGGTTATATAAAAGTAGCACATCATTAACATCAAGCCAGATCATTGGGGCATTCATACAGAAAACATAAGATGAATTGCTACTGGATTGTTTCTGTCCATTTTTTCCCCATCTTTGTTTTGTGCAACCTCAGAAAACAGCGGTGGATGACGCAGGGTTTGTCATCAAGAATGTCTTGTCTCTTCCGATCGTCAACAAAAAAGAGGAAATTGTAGGTGTTGCCACTTTCTTCAACCGAAAAGATGGCAAGCCATTTGACGAGCAAGATGAGCAGATCACTGAAGTGAGACCCTCAATTCATTTCATAGTGCAGATGTTGGATGATGAACAGATGTTGTTGAGTTTCATTTTACGAGCTACTTCTCACACAGGCCCTCACACAATTTCTGGGTTGGTCTGTGCTCAGCTGTGACACGTATGATAAGCTGAACAGAACAGAGTGGAGGAAAGAAATTTCCGAGGAGATGGTTCTTTATCAAACCAGAGCAACCCTGAATGAGGTCCAGGAGATCTTGGTGAGCCTACTAAAGAGTGAGCATGCTTATTTTTATGGTCAGGGTTGCTATTTCTTTCATTTTAATTAAATGCTTTGTTTATGTGCTGCAGAACACAAGAGAGAAGTTTGAAAAAGAACCAGAAGAGTGCAATCAAAAAGAACTATACCAACTCCTGGTAAACCCTTTCAAGTCTTTTCACCACGAGTAAATGAGTTGCACCATCAATTTGCCATCACTTTGTTTACACTAACTAGTCAACTGTTTCTCATCAGCATGAAACTAATTATCACACTTGCTTATGAACAGAACGCAAACATACCGGAAGCCAAGGATGTTGAGCTGCTGGAGTTTCACTTCAGTGACTTTCCTCTGTCTGAAATCGAACTTATTAAATGTGGCATCCGCTGCTTCTATGAGCTTGGGGTGGTGGAGAAGTTCAAAGTGCCCCCAGAGGTTCGATATATTTTCATATCATTTGGATTTCCAGATAAAGCATAATTTTTACCAATTAAATCACTATCAAATTGAGCTTTATGGTGTGAATATGCTTTATGTGTAAATACTAATTAGAATTGTTATATAATACTGCCAGATGGCACAGTGGTAAAGTAGTTAACACTCCTGCCTCACAGCAAGAAGGTCATGCATTCGATTTCAGCCCTGGGTCTTTCTGTGTGGAGTTTGCATGTGGGTTTTCCCTGGGTACTCCGGTTTCTTCCCGCCTCCAAACACATGTGATTGGGCATAGGTGAATTAGCTACTCTAAATTGTCCATAGGAGTGAATGTGTGTGTGAATGGTTGTCTGTCTCTAAGTGTTAGTCCTGTGTTTAACTGATGGTTGTCCAGCGTGTACCCCGCCTCACACCCTAAGCTAGCTGGGATAGAATCCAGCATGCCACCCTGAACAGGATAAGCACTAGACAAAGGATGAATGAATGAATAATAATAATAATAATAAATCTTAAACTGACTGCATGTTGCTTTTAAATATATATGTATATATACTGTATATAAGCTTGATCTCTGGGGGTTTTTAGAGTTTTCAGTTGGGTGTGGAAAACCTTTCACAAGATTTAATAATTAACATCATTATTCTTTACAACACTGGTGAACAGAAAAATCATTTCAGATGGCATAAAACATCAAAACCTCAGGTGGAACAGACCACCAAGTTTCAGCCCAGTGGAGCCTGAGGTCTTCTGGTGTTGTAGCACATCCACCTCAAGGTTTGTTTGATGTGTTATGCATTTGAAGGTACTTTTCTGCTTTCCAAGGTTGTAAAGAGTGTTTATTAATCAACTACAGAAAAAAATGTACTGTCCAGAGCGAGAGGCTACAGGCTGTAACATCTTGTTGATATTTCATTAACAATGTTTTTTAGTCTGCAGACCCTCCATTTACAGGATATTTTATTTCACACACTCCTGAGGAAACTATAGATACTCAGAAAATCCAGGGGCTTAATGATAAATGTTATTTTATATCAGTGTTTCTCAAATAGTGGGGCGCGCCCCCGCAGCGATGCCAGCGGGGGCGCGTGTGATCCCGAGGAACTGTTTTTTACTACAATCGTCCCGCT
>JAOUQX010000043.1:14147369-14164164 GCA_028566295.1 Liobagrus marginatus | reverse complement strand
CTAAAGGGGGGCATACCAAAAAATAATTGAGAAGTATATAATTGTTTTATATATATATAGCACCTATAAAAGTGGCATCTCCAATGGCTTTATAAGAACATACAAATAACAGAAACATATTAAGAGACAGAAATGCCTTAAATAAAAAGAAATATTCCCGTGTATGCCAGCCTAAAAAAATTAGTTTTAAGTGAAGATGTAAAAAATATCTTATCACAATGGGAAGAGCATTCCAGAGTTTAGGAGTAAAAGAAGAGAAAGCCTGGTCATCCATAGAACATAAACACGTTGAAGGAACAATTAAAAAGCCAGAATCAGAATGGAGATTTCATCTCGGGGTCTAAACAGTTAAAAGATTAGACAGGTATTGTGATGCTAAACCATGCAGGGCCTTGTAGGTAAGCATGAGAATTTTAAAATCAATGCAAAACCGGACAGGGAAGCCAGTGCAAGGACTCCAGCATTGGAGTGTTGTGTTCACTTGTCCTGGACCTTGGCAGGATCCCGGCTGCGGTGTATTGCACATACTGCAATTTGTTGAGGGTAAATCTAGAAACTCCGTCCAGCAGAGCATTAAAATAGTCGATGCAAAGAAAAACTAATGAATTGATCACTTTTTCAGCCACTGGAAAAGATAACATGGTACGCAGTCTTGCAATATTTCCACAGTTCACAAGCTGCTTCAGATCAAAACATTCCAATAAACACAGAAAGTCATTACAGGGTCTTTTTTGTCGATGTGGTTGTTCAAGTCCTCAGGATAAGAGTTCTCGAAAACTTGAGGCATAACATAGACAGCAGTTCTGCAAATTCAGATTAAAAAGTGTTCAGTTGTCTTAGCATTAGCATTGTTTTTGAAATACTCAGGCCATCTGATACCTACATTCATGCCACAGTTAAAGTAACACAAATCAAATTTTCCTGATTCTGATGTTTGATGTCAATATTAACTAAATCTCTTGGCCTATATCTGATTCTGCACAAACGTAAGCGTTGTGCTGCTGAGACGTTATTAAACGATTAAATAACTGCCCAAGTGAGCACATATACATTTCTTCTTATTGCAGATAGACAGTTTGCATATATTATATAACAATCAGTTTATTGGGATACATTTCAGAATTTTACTTTTTCTTCTTATTGTTGATCTTCTATAAAGCTGCTTTGGGACAATGTGTATCGTTAAAAGCGCTTTATAAATAAAACTGAATTGAAATGTGAAGATCATATGATCAGTATATGTTCTGGTAATTTCATAATTAGTTGTAAAATAATAATTCATTTATTATTCATTTAAAATTATAAAGTTATACTTCTTGACACACTGCACTAGTCAGAATTCTGATATGAAAGTGGTAGTTCAGTGGTTAAGGTGTCGGACTGCTGATCAGAAGCTCATGGGTTCGAATCCCCGTACCGGTAAGCTGCCACTGCTGGGCCTCTGAGCATGGCCCTTAATCGTCAACTGCCCGGTTAAATAACTAAGATAAATGTAAGTGGCTCTGGGTAAGGGCGTCTATCAATTGTTGTAAATGTGATCAAAAGTTAGTGATGTACTATTTCACAAAACTTACCTTAGGTTCTAACCAGATGGATGTTCACCGTCAGGAAGGGTTACAGAGACATTACTTACCATAACTGGAGGCATGGATTCAACGTGGGTCAGACCATGTTCTGTTTACTGCAGGTGAGTGATCTTACTTAGTGTTTAAGTTAAATGCTATCTTTTCTGGGACCACATACTTATTTTAACAGTTCTATGTCAATAATATTCAACTCCGTCTATCTGGCACCAACAAACATGCCATGTTCACATTTCCCTCATTCTGAAGTTTGATGTGAGCATTAGCCTGTATCTACATGATGTTATACATTGCTGATAAAACGTGATTGGTTGAATAATTGTAAGAATAACTCTGTTTGGTTCAAAAGTAAAATCACATCATGTTGCACCGGTCAACTAGCCCTCAGTATGTTATATACTTCTGCAATGTCAGGCCAGGTCAGGCCAGGGCTGATGTTGATCTCTTTAAACATGGCAGCCTTCCCAGTGGGTACAAGTTCCCAAGAGAATTCAGAATTAGTACAGGTCATCTAAGACAAATATATAAACAAATTATCACTGGAAATTGTCACTCCTATGCATCTATCAAATAAACAAGCTTGATGTTCCCCTTTTCTTTACCAAATACTTTACCCCTGATATTTTCATATCATCGGTTGTTACATGACCTCTCCTAACAGACTGGAAAGCTGAGGAAATACTTCTCAGACCTTGATGCCTTTGCAATGGTTGCTGCTGCCTTTTGCCATGATATTGACCACAGGGGTACCAACAATCTCTATCAGACAAAGTATGAAATTGCTTGTTGTTTTAATCATAAATTTGACCTTTTTTTTATTATTATTTTTTTTTATAACAGATTCACTTATAATCATCATATTTCCATTGCAGGAGTACTTCACCTTTGGCCAAACTTCATGGATCCTCTATTCTGGAAAGGCACCATCTTGAATTTAGCAAAACTCTTATGACAGAAGAGGTTTGGAAACATTCAGTGTAATGTAGATTTTATCTACGTATTATGGCCAACAGTTTGAGCACCTGATCATTACATATCTATGCTGTTAGCATAAGCTCCACTATTCTGTTTCACTAGCTTTTGGCGCATTACTAAGATATGGTGTCTGTGCAGGCTACTTCTTCACTTTACAGGGACTTTTTTATGCTGGAACATTTGAGCCATATAGTTCCAGTGATGAAAAATAAAAATGTTAGGTACATCCTATACAAATGTAAGATTTCAACTTGAAATTATGCATTTAATTATGCAAATCAGCAATAATTTGGGTACACACCACAAATATGATGGTTAGGTGTCCACATACTTTTGGCCATGTATTGTATGTGGGCATGATCCATCTTAATGTTTTGTTCTCTTTGGTGTGCAGAATCTAAACATTTTTCAGAATCTACAGAAACGTCAGTTTGAAACAGTTCAGCATTTATATGATGTCTGCATTATTGCCACTGATCTGACTTTGTACTTCAAGTAGGTCTTGCTCCTCTTGCTCTGACTTGCACGAATCTGTCTTAAAAATACTGATTGGTCTAAATTCTCTATACTCTAATGATACTCTACCAGGAAAAGAACATTGTTCCAGAAGATTGTTGACGCTACAGAAACAATGACAGATGAGAAAGCGGCCATTAATTATGTAGCCAACAATCCCGCAAGAAAAGAAGTCATCATGTAAATACATTTTTTTGTCTTAATGGCAGAAAATTGAATTATTGGGTGAAAATATGAGTATTTACTAATTATTATAAAATTTTGAATTGTAATAAATATTCCTTTTTGACGCATAGTAATAATAATTTTTCTGGCTGAGTACAGGGCAATGATGATGACTGGCTGTGACCTGTCCGCCATCACAAAACCATGGGAGATCCAAAGCAAAGTATGGAACTGAAAATGTACACGCCAGCCATCCACATTAATGCTCATTCGCACAATTATGTTGAACTTTTTTCTGCTGAAGGTGGCGCTGATGGTGGCTGCTGAATTCTGGGAGCAGGGAGACCTAGAAAGAACTGTCCTTGACCAAGAACCTATTGTGCGTATTGCAATGTTTTCCCGTTTCTAATTTTAAACTATATTTAAAGTTTATGAGAGCTTATAACACCAGAGAGTCCACCTGGTATAGTTTATTTAGGTTTTAGTCTAGCCGCTAAGACATTTTTTGTGGAAATCTTTTCTCAGCCTATGATGGACAGAAGAAAGGCAGATGAGCTGCCCAAAATGCAGTGTGGCTTTATCGATTTTGTCTGCACATTCGTGTACAAGGTGATTTCACCCTTTTTTGTGAGATGCCTAGTGCTCATCTGATTAAGTTCAGTAATGTCTTATAGTACTTGCAAAGTTAATGTACCTACTGAAATTCTTGAAAGGCAAGATTATAAGCACCTGGAGAAACAACCCTTTTCTTTATATAGGAATTTTCAAGATTCCATAAGGAGATCACTCCCATGCTTGATGGTCTGAACAACAACAGAGCCCACTGGAAAGAGCTGGCTGATGCATATCAAGCCAAACTAGATGCAATTGAAAATGAAAAGAAGAAAGTAGAGGAAGAAAAAGGTCTACATGAACCCACTGATAAATCCTGATAAACATGCCTCTCTTAGATGCAAAAAATTGGCAACTATTTTAGCAGCAATATCTATGATTTTATATGATATACATATATATATACATATATATATATATATAGATAGATAGATAGATAGATAGATAGATAGATAGATAGATAGATAGATAGATAGATTTAAAAAGCCATTACGTTACTATTAAACAAGACGACTTTCATGTGATGGTTGGAGCATTTAATTCTTGTCCTCTTACTCTGAACTTTTTTTGTTTTTCCTGTCTTTTCCTGTTTTTCAGAACCCGAAAGACCAGTTACTGATGCAGGGAAGTCTAAAACATGCTCCATATTCTAAAAAAACTAAACTATTTGATCCTGAACAACCAGTTACATGTGAAAACATGGTGGATTTAATTAAACCTTTAAACCTCAGAATTTATTACATTTGGTTGCTTTTCCCTTTTTGAAATCTGTAATATAAAAGCGCTACATCTAATACAAATTAAAGTAATAATTCTGAATTACTATCCTGAAAAGAACTTCTCAGGTGAATGAAAATACCTACACAAATCATTAACAATGTACAACCCCAGTTCTAAAACGGTTGGGACACCATGTAAAATCTACATAAAAACAGAAGGCAATGATCTCATAAATATATATTTTATTCACAATGTATAAAAATATCCAATGTATAAACTAAGAAAATGTAGCAATTCCTACTCTTTTAACAACAGTATGTAAAATGTGTAGGAAATGAGGAAACCAGCTGTGGAGCTTTGGGAGAGGAACGTTGTCCCATTCTTGCCTGATATAGGATATAAAATCCAGTGTTTATGATGTTTATAATGATTCATAATCACACTCTCTGCTGTCGATGGGTTTCCTCTTGAGTCTTGTTCCTCACAAGGTTTCTTCCTCTTACCATTTAAGGAAGTTTTCCCTTGCCACAGTCGCCCCTGGCATGCTCATTAGGGTTACATAAATTCTCATATACACATTCAAATTAATATGAACTTTTAACTATTTTCTTTCTATAATTATGATCTGTAAAGGTGCTTTGAGACAAGCGCTATACAAATGAATTGAATTGAGTTAACTGCTCAACCATCTTGGGATGTCTTTGTGGTATTTTTCATTGAAAATTGTGCCAAATATTATAAATAGTTCGCGAACGGTCTGGACTACAGCCAGCAAGTTCAGCACCTAGAATATTCTACTATGAAGCCATGCAGTAAGCTTTTACAGCATTGTCCTGCTAAAATACGCAAGGCCTTGATTAAAAAAGGCCTCGTCAAGATGAAAGTATATATGCTGCTCTAAACGCTGGATGCCTTTCTAGATGTGCACGCTGCACTTTATAGGCACTAATGCACCTGTACCATCAGAGATGCAAGCTTTTGAGCTAAGCGCTAACAACAAGCTGGAAGGTCCCTCTTTATTACAGAGGACTAATTTTGGTCCATGGGTTGCCAAAAAGAATGTAAAATTTTGATTTGTCTAGCCACAAGACAGTTTTACTCTTTGCCACGAATCATGATACGCGAGCCTACAAAACACAGCTGTTTCTGAATCATGGGCATATATGGCTTCTTTTTCTTGCAATTTGTCACAAAGATGGTGAAGCTGCTTCGTTAAACTAAACGGAATTATTTAAGAGGTTGGATAAATAAAATAAATTCTGTCAAGAATTATTAGTTTGTAACGATATATTTTTATATAGTATTTATTGATAGAAGTTAGTTATTATATAAACTGAAACTTGGATAAAGAAAATACAGTTTATAATACTTGTTATTTTTTTGCCTACTTCACACTACACAATAAAAATAAAATAAAGATAAAATAAATGAGATCACTTGCAATAAGGTTTCATGGTCAGAACATGACTAATGTGTGTAAAAAAACATAAAAGGGACACTTCAGGCTGAGGCATGGGTTTTTCATAATTGTTACCACTTTAATGCCTGTTTACTAATAGTTCCTAGTGAATAATAATCCAGAGATTCAAAAGTATGATGAAGTGTGTCAATGTGCATATGCGATTTATGATTTGGCTTATTAGATATTTGTTTAAGCACTTTCAGGACACTAATACTTTGCTCACAGTTTGCTAAATATGAAGACAGATGTTTAAGTATCTCATGTTGCCCATATTATCAGGAACACCTTGCCTGGTTATGCAGTGTACACAACACCAATACATGGTAAGTCAATATTGACCTTTAATCCATTCACTAGCCAATGATGCTTCTTTTTGTCATAATGGCCTTACACCAACAGAACAGATGTACAAAACATAGTATAAAACATACCATCAATAAACAAGTGAATTCATGCTTCAAATATGTGCCATGATGATCCTGTCGTTCTATAGGTCTTGTCATAGGTTCTATAGAGGACACGCAGAAAACTGGAAGTGCCTTGGGAGTTACCAAGACATCTGTAATATCTTACGGATTATCTAGTTAAGGTGGATCATCTTGCAGTAAAGAGGCTCAGGTTTCTGGTGGCTGAGAGTAGTTAACCGTGATGCTAAAGTCACTAATCATTACAGTGCAAAGAGATTTAAATATAGTTTTGAAATGATAAATTAGGCACAATAAGCAACTCCATGTTTTTCCGTGTTTAGTTTGTACTCTTGTTTTATTCATGGCCCAAAATGACTCTTTGCTGTGTTTTAAACAGTCTGCTACCAATTATTAAAATAAAGAACAATACATACAAAAAATATTACAAACCTTAGAATATTCAACATGTGATAATATTAGTATAGTTATTACATGACACATATTTGGTTAAAACAGGGTTATTTAATCTTTCTGCAGACTGACACTCCAGGCATGATGGACAAGCGTGGAATGGAACTGTGTTTATTTCAGTATTTCAAGTACGTAGTTAAATTATGCTATATGACCAAAAGTTTATGGACACCTTACCAACACACTAATCAGTACGTCTTCCCCAAGCTGTTGCCACAAAGTTGAATACACACAGTTGTCTACAATGTCTCTGTATGCTATAACATTAAGATTTTCCATGACTTGAACTAAAAGACCCAAACACAGTTATAGCATGACAATGCCGCTTTGTACATAGCCCCTGGGCACGATGAAGACATAATGTGTTATGGTTGTAGTGTAAGAAATCGAGAATCCTGACAGTGTGGAACACCAACAGCACCCCAGACTCCTCACCCATCATCCAACTTAATCTCACGTACTACTATTGTGGCTGAATGAGCAAATCCCAACAGCTATGCTCTAAACTCTAGTGGAAAGCTTTTACAAAAATATGGGCGTTATTATAGGAGTTAAAAAATCTGCAACAGGATGTTCAAAAACACATGGACGTATTAATCGGTTTTCCACAAAGCTTTGGCCATATAGTGTGTATAAGAATAGTGAGCATTTTGTTCACTCTTTACACCCTAAGCTTTCGGTTAATTGTTCGAATCCCCTTCTCATAGAAACATGCCCTCAAAGTATTTGTCAAACTCCTCGTCCCTGGTAAAAAAAAGAACCAAGCATTCAGGAATAATTTCACTTTTTAAGTTAATTTTTTTTACTCAATGACCAAAAATTAACATATGAAATAGACAGTAAATGATGTTCTAAAAATAAACATATTGAAATACATTAAGTTTCTTCCGACCCAATACATTTCAAACTTTCTACATTTCATATTTTCAGAATTATTTTCTTAGAATAACAGCACTGATATGCTTCCTGCAATGTCTTATAACATCAGAGACACAGTTAAAGGATTTCTGGGCTAGGCTGTACATTTTTTTGTTTTTTATTATATGTTTACTACTTTATATTTAGGTTATGCACAAGTGGACTGACAGCGTTTTGAACGCTTCAAATTCTGAGACTTGGGGCAAATTAAATTTAGTATTCAAATCAATAGCTCAGATGACAGCTGGTTTTTACTTGCTTTTACTTTCACACATGTGCATGAGTAAATTAAACATAGTGAAATCAAAATCAAAATAATGCTTTTGTTATGAAATTTATTTATAACTTAAGGACATTCCTCAGTTGTGTCATCGATACATCTGTGCTACTTTGGTTGTCACTATTCCCAATGTTTAGCAGACACAGGAGAATATTTATTCATTACATGTGAGAAAGGCCATCCATGTTGTGATTGAATAGATGATGGCTTTTCTGATGTTTTCACTGCTAAACGCCAAATAGTAATTTAATGTATTTAATTTTTTTATAATTCATACTGCAGTGCCAAAAATAGCTTATAAACCCTTAAAATACTGTCTAAAGATCAATTCCACATCAAACGCTAATTGTTAAGTGGGTTGATGACACCAACCCACATACTCTAAGAAAACCAATGCAATATCATTGAAAAATATAGCTGCAAGCATCGTGGTCAAGCCCAATTTGTAGTTTATTTAGATATAACTCCCATATTTACGATTTAATTCGGTTCGTGACCAGGTGGCGATAACATTAAACCACATTAAACGTTTCTTATGTTAAGCATTTTAATATATCTCTCTCGGGTATCCATGTGATCTGTAGTAGCGTTAAAAACTAAAGTATTGTGGCTTTAATCTGACAGCTAACGAGATATCACCAACCGAACGTATTAGATATGGGAACTGAAGTGTGCTGAATGAAATGTATACGGAAATGTTTCCATATGCATGAAAGGACCATTCTGTTGAGGTAGCTGAAAACAATGCCAGTTCGCAACGGAAGTACTAAATAAATGTACACATTAAATACACGTAAAATACACGTTATATCTAAACGGAATAACTTGTTAATTTGATCCTGGCTATTTGTTAACGTTGTTGTAGACAAAATGCATACTTGGTTTATATACTGGAATGCTGCTGTTTACCTTAAGTTGCGGTGGTGATGCTGCGACGACATAGTGGAGTTTAATAGTGACGTGGTTTTATTTCAATATTTCTAATATTTTATATTATATAACTTTTGACTCGTTGGACCTAGAAACCTCAAAGTTGGTATGGTATCATAACATATTGTGTTCTCTTGGCATGACAATTTCATAATTTTTTGCTTACAAGAAATTGTACTTTACATTGGAACACAGAGGAGAGGAAAAATCAATATTCCATAACCCTGAGAACGAATACAATACGGGTCTCTTATATACATCTCTATTTGGCCACATAAGAGGAGGCAGTTATGCAGCATAATGAATGACACACTATGGTTTCATCGACAGCGGTCATCTGTAATCACTTAACACAGTGGCCAGCAAAGTAAAAAGTTTCCTGTGAGGAACTGTGAGTTTATTACAGTAATGAAACTCGCCAGTAGCCATTAGATCATTATTTTTAGTATTAGACTGTTTGGTTAAATAAATGACTTTAATCTATAATTCCAAATATTTTAGATGTAGAAATGAAGACATTTTAACCTGGTCCTAATCTTAAAATTGTCTATATCACCTAATAGACATCATAATCTAACAAATGTGTAAAACTTTAAACCCTGATTTCTTTTTTTTTTTTTTTAATTTTTTTTTACTCTTTTTAGGCTATGCAACAGGTCAGTAATACAAATTTGTTTACAAAAAAATTAAACACTGACAATTGAGCCAAAATATTTTCGGTGTTTGAACATGTACAATTTGTTCACATTCACTACCACATTAGCAACCACTGCTAATATTCACCCACAGACAACACCATGATCTGCTACAATACAGTGGGGGGAAAAAGGGTATTTAGTCAGCCACCAATTGTGCCAGTTCTCCCACTTAAAAATATGAGAGAGGCCTGTAATTGTTGATTTGTTCACACCAAGCCTCTTGCCTATTGCAGATTCAGTCTTCCCAGCCACCATGGTGCAGGTCTACAATTTTGTTTCTGGTGTCCTTTGACAGCTCTTTGGCCTTCACCATAGTGGAGTTTGGAGTGTGACTGTTTGAGGTTGTGGACAGGTGTCTTTTATACTGATAACAAGTTCAAACAGGTGCCATTGATACAGGTAATGAGTGCAGGACAGAGGGGCCTCTTAAAGATAAAGGTACATGTCTGTGAGAGCCAGAAATCTTGCTTGTTTGTAGGTGACCAAATACTTATTTTCCACCATAATTTGCATATAAATTCTTTCCAAATAAGACAATGGTGATTGTCTGGATTTGTTTTCTCATTTTGTCTCTCATAGTTGAGGTCTACTTATGATGACAATTACAGGCCTCTATCATCTTCTTAAGTGGGAGAACTTGCACAATTGGTGGCTGACTAAATACTTTTTTTGCCCCACGGTATGTTCAGCCCCTTTAGCTTATGAATTATTTAGTCTAGTCATTTTGTGAATGGTTTTAATACGAAAGCTGACTATGATGATGGAAATGACGGTATGTTTTAGTAAGACAGTAGGAACGTGTAAGCTCACCGTGATCTCTCCGTCAAAATAGGTGCTGGACCTTTCCAGTACTCTGATTCTGATGGGCATTTAGTCTCCTCTTCGCTTTCCAGGTCTGACAAATACAGAAATTTTGATTTATGATTTGATTGCACAATGGCCAGATCTGAACTAGCATTACATTAACTAACACAACTAACTCCTAACATTACATTTAGGGAGTTTTTCCTTGCCATCGTCGCCTAAAGCTTGCTCTTTGGGATATATGTCATACTTTCACTTTTTTTTTTATTTCTTCTTAATGTGAATTTTCTGTAAATCTGCTTTGGGACAATGTGTATTGTTAAAAGCGCTTTATAAATAAAATGGAATTGAAAATTGAATTGAACCAAACACAGCAATGTGACTCGAAACTGGTAGCATTTGAGTGCCAGATGTCTTAAATAAGTCTATGAGTTGGCTAAAGACGTAAGGTGACTTTTGTTTGTGATTAGCTAGCTGGTTTGTGATTAGATAAAACGAAAGGACAAACCTTTATCAGACTCATGGGAATCCTCAGAACTTGAGGAGTACTCTGTAGAGAAAAGTGAAAAATCTGCTAGATAAAAATGGTTGTCATTCCATGTACTACTTCACAACTGCTTAACATAAGCCATCCAATAATGAGAGATCATTATTATTGTAATAAATTACATTTTACTGGTGAAGTGTTAAAATTTCATAGGAATGTCGAGTAATAGGCTTCAACATGCTTTGTTTTTAAGCCAAGACGTCAAACTGCAAGCATAGACAGGTAAAGAATTTTTCCTGCTAGTGTTTTTCAGACGTATTTAAAAGAATTCCCTGAACTCCACTGCAGCTCTTGTATGGATCGGTCTATGTGGATTCTGCTCCTAAGGCATTTTTATTCCATAGGTTTGTGAATACTTACATAACAAGGCCCCATATTGCTGCTAAGCAATACCTAAGTGTGCCAGAGAACATGAACGTTCAATAGCTCAAAGGTCAATGGTACATGTAAACCTCTGATAAAGGGAGAGCGTAAATAAAATAGGAGTGTTGCCTTTTCGCCTCTTTTTGTGTTTGTGTTTCTCTTTGCATTTCTGCTTGGACTTCTTGGCCTGTGGTTCATCTTCATTCTCTTTTGGCCTGCGTTTCTTCTTAACCTTGACCTCTTTTCTCCTAAAACAAATATAGAACATTGCTTTGGGAACCGACCGGAGGTCTAATCACGATGACTACGTTTTTTTTTTTAGCCTTGCAGGCTTTTTGGATCACTGGCTACAGGTCACATCCATATTTTTCCTGAACAATGGAACAAAATATAATCAAGCTCCTCTTACTTGTGATGGTAATTCAGTTTAAAGGAGCATTCTGGACAGAGTCCTGGAGAAGAAGAATTAAAGAGTAATAGGAGCCAAAATCATAGTAAATAATACATTAAATGAGTAAAAATAGCTTGACATTATAAAACAAGATCCATAAAGTCTAAAGAAAGTTAAATTCGATTTTGTCAGGCATTTAAATGCGATATGAATTCATGATATATCCTATATGTATGGATATATCATCATATATGTATCTTGAATAGTCTTGAACAGAAAAGTCCCCAGGGTTCTTTTTGTTAATATTCACTTCTTAATGGGCAGAAGTCTTCTTTCAAGTCTTACCCATAATATGCTTACTGGTTAGAGTAAACACCTGCAGCCATGTTGGCTCTATGTGAATATTATTAGACACCGCATAAAAAGTTTTTCTCTTTCTAAAAAAAAAAAAAAAAAAAAAAAAGACATTCAGCAAAAAGCGAAGTGACAGGCCTAAGATGTATCCTGTTTTCTTTTACTATATTATAGCTCCATTTCTGATTTATTACCCTATACTCCTTTGCCTGCAGAAAAATCTCTGACGTTTGTCCATATGCAATTAATTTACCAGACATGTCTTTTTTAAGTCTAATGTAATGAACCTAGATCCACTGAGCCTGCTGAAGTGAATAGCACACAGAAAGATTTAAATCAGTGGGGGATGTAGCCTTACGCAGTTTCACCAGGGCGTTACGCTTCTCGCCCTGTTCCACATAAGCAAAATTCACCTCCCAGCTCTTCAGACCCTCCTTCTTCTCACAGCGTTTATTTCCACAAAGAAACTGGCCTGCAACGCGGCAGCATACATACAATAAAAAACATTAACTACAACCACCACAACAACAACAGCAATAATAATAATATTAATAATAATAATAATATTACAAATGTGTAACATTGAGATTAAAATACTAAAAAAAAAAGGGTAAAACAAAAATATCATTTCTATAAATAGATTATAATTGATTAATGGTAGGTAGTCAAAACATCAAATAAATAATGGTAATACTGCGGGATAATAGATAGGAAAGAAAAGCTAAAACTACAGAAATGAGTTAGCAGATTGAACAAACTGGGAGGAAAAGTTTAAGTGGAATTCGAAACAGGCACATGCACAGCTGTAATTGTGCAATTGTGCTGTGATCATTCATGTTAGTGCATTAACTAAGGTTAACAGATAAAATAGAACTTCAAATTTCATTTTAAACGTATTGGTAATTATTCAAATAAACAACCTTCCAGTAAACAATGCCGGTTTTAAACCTCGGTTATTGCTACAAATTAAATCCTATTGTAAAGTGTGACCATTTCTCAAGGGAGAACACCAACGCTGGATATTCCCAATTGTCTTGGGCAGCTTTGATGGTCGTGTCACTTATCATGTTCCCTTTACATGGCTAACGGATCATTGTAGACAGTTCTTGCTGATGTACTGTAGTGACCCTTGCGCATATCAACTTGGATCCGAGGAATTCTGTTCAAGCTACCTGTGAGAGTCTGAAACACGTTAAGGCAAGCTTGAATGACAGAATATAGCCAGGGGGCCTGGAATAAAGCTGAATTACAGTAGTGGCCAAAATTATTAGAAAACTAGTATTTACACCAGATAAAAAATGGTTTTAATTCAGTTACTTATATCTTTTGCTGTAGTGTGTCAGTAGGAAACACCAGTTTACATTTCCAAACATTCATTTTGCCATTAATTGTAATGATCCATTGAAATTTTTGTTTGCACAACGAGTCTGACAGCAGCCAGCGCTCCACACAGAGGTCTGATCTCATAATCATCGTCCAGTCTGTCTGGAATGACATGAAAAAACAGAACAAACTGAGACGGTTTTGGGGTGTGTGCATGCGTGCTTTGAATGTGAGATGGGTTAATTCCAAATCACTCCTTGTTTTGGTTTAACAACAGTTGGTCTTCAACACAGGTGCTGGGTAAATGCCACACACTCCCATACAACGCCAAAAATGGGTATTACACAGTATTTATGTTATTCTGTAACTGAAGTAATCATTCATTTTATAGTTTGGGGACACAATAGCCATCAAAGTGGCTCTCCGTTAGTGCCCGGATAACCTGAAATTGGACTTTCATGACAAATCTGAGCCAAATATCATTCATACACTTAAGTAGATCGTTATCTGTAGGTGTAAACAGTATTCCGCCTCTAGTAGCACACTGTACATAGTGCAAGAAGCTTGCATATATTACAAGTAAAATTTAAGTAAACAACATTTTGGGCAGTATCACAGCAAGAAGGTCATGGGTTTGATTCCCGCCCAGGGTGTTTCTGTGTGGAGTTTGCATGTTCTCCCCGTGCTTGCATGGGTTTTCCCCGGATACTCCAGTTTCCTCCCATCTCCAAACACATGTGATTGGACATAGGTGAATTGGCTACTCTAAATTGTCCATAGGAGTGAATGTGTGTGTGAATGGTTGTTTGTCTCTAAGTGTTAGTGCTGTGAATAACTGGCGATTGCTCAAGGTGTACCCCGCCTCACGCACTAAGTTAGCTTAGATAGGATCCAGCGCCCCCGCGACCCTGAACAGGATAAGTGCTAGATGATGAAGGAATGAATAAATAACATTTTTGGCCGGGTTTTAATTTGTAATTACAGAGGTTTTTAGCTGACATTTTGACCTAGAACTTGCCTATCCTTAAAACCAAACCAAACATACCAAAAAAAGAATATTAGTATATAATTCTAATATTAGTTAATTAGTAGTTAATCATATGACCATTCTCTGTTACCTAGAGTATTTTACAAAGTGCAATATATCTGGAATATAATGCAGCATTTTAAACCAAACCTGTTTATTGGTCTTTTTAAGATAATTATAATGTTAATTTACACAGGTCATTTGATTGTATCCTCATAGAGCATCAAAACATTCTAGCGAATGTTTTTGTGTGTATAGGTTGCTAGAAGCACAACTGTTTCATTCAAGGCATTTATCTATGTCTAAATCATTTCAAAATGTAACAGTTGCCGGAGTTACATAGGTGTAAAAATTCATGTTTTATTTACGTGGCTTCAGAATCACAAAAAATATATCAGAAGGGATATTATTTTTAACCTTCTAAGACCCAAGCTTTGGCTTTTCATGCATTTTATGTCCACATATGTGGACGCCAGGTTGTAGGAGGTTAATATTGGAAATCATTTTGTGCTCTATCTACACCTAGTGGCACTATTTAACAGATCTGCACTAAAGATTCAGCAAGTTGATATACTGCAAGAAAAGCTTGTTTTTAGAGCTCTTAAATCATAATCAGGTTTGGAGAAAACACTGCTTATGAGAATGACATGGTTTGACATCATCTGTAGATGAATGGACACAAAACATATCCTTTGTCAACAACGGAAAGTTTCGTTTTAGTTAACTAATAATCTAAGGATACACAGTTGGATCTTTAAGGATACAGTTGGCACAGAATTACTAAACTTGGGAAGTCAAAAATGCCCTAGTATTTGTTCTCTTTCTAACTGTTCAATTTCAGTGGTCTTTGCCAACTGTTGCCTCAGCTCGTACGTTGGCTGACAGACGTGGAACCTGATGTTGCCTTCTGCAGTTGTAACATATAGCAACACCATCTCAAAGATTGGTGTGTTGTGCATGCTGTTTTCATGTTCACAAAAGAGGGATTATTTGAGTTACTGTATGCTTCCGCTTAGCTGGAACAAATCTCACCATTTTACTTTGCCCTTTTTCTATTAAGGCTCACGTCTTTTTTTTTGTACCATTCGGTGTGAACGCTACAGACAACGTTTATCAGCAGTTTCTGACGTACTTAAAAACAATAACAGACATTATTTCCCATTCTGATGTTTGATGTCTTAATCTGGATTTAAAGCATTGAGTTGCTGTACAATTGAAGCTAGTCCATTAATCCTAGTCCTATGATTAACAATTAATGCTACTTCATTAATCCTAGTCTACTTTTACTAGATTGGGGAGAAGTGCCACTAGATTGTGGCTATGGGTTATGGATTTTTTCATTTAGCAAGGATATTAATATCAGCCACTAATATTCGTTAAGGAGGTCTGGGGTGCAGTCAGTGTTTTGGTTCACATGAGAGGTGTTCAGTAAGGTTGAGGTCAGGGCTCTGTGCAGGTCACGGAATTCCTTCAACACCAAGCATAACAAGTGTTTATGGTGCACACGGACATTGTCACGGTGGAGTAGTGTTTGAGGCCCTTTCATTTTAGGGAAACTGAGGCATCCTAGACAACATGTGCTTCCAACTTTGTGATAACAGCTTGGAAGGATACACTTTGTGTATCTTGTGCTGGTAAGGAGTAATTAGAGTGTAAAAGATATAAAACATACTGGCCTTTTCCAGTTATTACTTCATTTTCAATACGCCATCTGAATCCAACCTGCAAGGTAGAAACATAAACATGATTACCAAATATTTCTACTGGCACGGTAAGTCGAACATCAGTCAGAGGCGGAGACGTACCTTATTTTCTTTATATCTGCAAAGGTCAGTAATGCAGTACTCTTTAAAAAGTTTGTCATAGTACTTCTTTGCAAGTTCTTTCTCCCTGAAAAGGCAAATTTGTAAATGAGGGTGATCAAAGTATGTAATTTAAGTACAAATAAACTGGGGTTTAGCACGTAGTTAAAACTTTACCATGTCATATCTTCCTCGTCTTCATCTCGCCAAAGAAAGCGATGATTTTCTCTGACCACATCCAGATCTGTCTTGTCTTTTGTCCTACACACAGCACATATTCAGGTAAAACAGCTTAATTCACATCAAGTTCAAGTTTTATTGGTCACATATACATTGTACAATACAGCATATTGTAGCATCTAAGCACTACGATGTAGTTGTGTGCCGGACGCGCTCCGGTTGCGAAGCATATAGACCCAGGATGCAAGGCGATTGAAAGCAAAGTCT
>JAOUQX010000043.1:14128255-14147269 GCA_028566295.1 Liobagrus marginatus | reverse complement strand
GTCGCCTAAGCATTTCACTGTATGTTGTACCACGTATGATGTACATGTGACCAATAAACTTTGAACTTGAACTTGAAATAGTTTTTTTGTTACAAATATTTTATATTATTTTTTGTCGCCTGTTTTTTTACTTGATTAAAGCGTTTGTTTAACAAAAGCATTGTAATGATAATTCACTTTTTAAAGTAAACTGTATTTCTAATTAATTTTTATTTCTTTAGTATCATTTACATTTATTAGCATTTGGCAGATCTCACTCTTGTAGAATCCAACTGAACTTGCTCAAGGGTCGGGTGGTGGAAGTATAGTGGTGCTGGGAACTGAACCCGATCCAACACCTTAGCAACTAAGCTACCTCTTTCCCTCATCGGACCCCTCCAATTATATTGATGTAGAAAAAAGTTATTTTGTTTGCAAGGAAGGAATAAAATTACAGTATTGACAATGTTATAAATAAAAAAAACTTGTCCAGTTCACTAGGGTTCTTATCACAATGTCAAAAACAACCGTAAAACAATAAATACATTTCAGTTCTGTTATCGGTCACACAAACATCTGTATCGAAAACGATTCTGAAGAAACATTATATTGGTCAATCTCTCCTCAATATATAGTAAAGATTGTATAAAAATCGATTTAAACATGGAGTGTGTGTTATGAAAATATTGTTAGGAAAATTCCCAAACACATTTTTACAATAAAAAAGTGTCACTTTGTGCCACACATGGCTTTGCTAAGGACACTTTTAAAAAAATACAGATGAGCTTTAAATTAAATGCTTAGTATGATTATGCAATTATAAAAAATATTATTCGAAAATAAGTAAATACCTGCGATATGCCGAAAAGTATTAAGTGATAATTCATCACAAACCTGATATTACACTATTAGGGACAAAAGTATTGGGACACCTGACTATCACATGAAAATATGTTTTTTGAACATTCCAGACTTAGTCTCACTATTATTCCTATAATAAACTTGAGACTTCAGGAAAAGCTTTCCACTAGAATGTGAAGTGTGGCTGTACGGATTTGCTTATTTATGAACAATAATATTATAGAGATCAGACACTGATGTTGGATGAGGAGATATACTAATTCAAATCAGGCCCAATTTAGATGGAAGAGATGAGTGTTTCATACTCACGTTGTTCTTTTGAAGTCCTCCATCTTTCCTCCATAGTACAGTATGTAATCGTTAACAAACTTCTTATGCCTGTCAAACTTAAAGACTGCATCAAGGATCAACAGCTCCTTTAGGAAGCAATGTAAATAAAACATATACTGCTATGCCAGATAACATCTGGCAACATAATGCTTGTAGCCTCTGAACACTTATATTATCAGGACCAGCCTGTCCAGTTAGAACAACTAATGCGGATGCCACTGTATTAACATTCATTCATTGGCTACTGCTTATAACATTATAACATCAGGGTTGCAGGGGCAGGGCAGGGCTAACACTTAGAGACAGCCAAGCATTCACTCACATTCACTCATATGGACAATTTAGAGTAGCTAATTCACCTATGCCCAAACGCATGTGTTAGGAGGCGAGAGGAAACCGGAGTACCCAGGGAAAACCCCTCAGAACTTGGAGAACATGCAAACTCCACACAGAAACATGCTGGGCAGGAATCGTACCTATGACTATCTTGCTGTGAGGCAGGAGTGCTAACCACTCTGCCACCATGCCACCCCTAAACCAAAAGTTGATTAATAAAATACTAAACACAAAATGTTTGTAATCGTAAACATAGTATACATCAGCCATGACATATTTGGTTAAAAACTGCACAATTCCGTGAAATTCTATTCTGTAAAGGCATCAGTGTTGTCTGAAAGGATACGGCATTCATTGATATCAGATGGTGGCGTCGATTTTTGGCCTCCTCCCTGGAGCACAAAATAAAAAAAGAATATTATACAGCTATAGCTCAACATTGATACTGTACACCTTGTATTTTGTCTCTTGTACCTATCCCATTCATCCGCGGCCACATTTCTGTGAGCGACCTTTGTGTGTTTGCCTCTCTGGAATGGCTTCTGAAGCAGCTCATTTTCACGTGCCCTGTTAAAGAGGTAAAATTACAGCTGAGTGCAATCCTGCATCTGTACTTCATCTTCACTGAAAAATGCTAAGTAGCCAGCAATCGCTGTATAAACTGGTATGTGTACATGTCTTTATTTGTAAAGTAATTGTGACTAACAAACAAAATTATTAAAATATGTTAAAAATAAAATAATAAGAAGAAAGGATAGAGATATATTTGACATTTTAGTGGGCTAATAAGTTTCAGATGTAAATAGGTGTCAGTTTAGACTCTTTTGTCACATACACTTTATGGCCAAAAGTTTGTGAACAGCTTACCAGCACACCCACATGAATGAGTCTCCCCCAAACTGTTGCCACAAAATTGGAAGCACATAACTATCTAGAATGTTTTTATATACTGTAGCATTAAGATTTCCCTTTACTGGAACTAAGAGGACCAAACACTGTTCCAGTATGACACTGACTCTATGCGCAAAGCCCCTGAGCTCCATGAAGACATGGTGCATATTGAATGGAGTGGGAGAACCAGAAGGTCCTGTACAGAGCGCCGCAATCAGCCCCACCAGTCACTTTTGGAATAAACTGGTATGTAACCCAACCCTCCTCGCCTGACTTTAGCCCCTGATCACATTAATATTATTACGTAAATTCCCATAGCTCCAGTCCAAAATCTACTGGAAAGCCTTTGCAGAACGGTGGAGGTTACTAAAAGAGTAGAAGAGAGACTATGGATGTAATGTAGAAAAGGTGTCCTAATACTTTTGTATAAATATATATAGTGTATATGGAAATAAATAGAAATACTTACAAATACAACAAAAATACCTCACCTTTTTTCTCCATGGTGTGATGACTCTCCTCGACCCTCATCATCACTAAAGTCTGAGTCGTAACCGCCACCTCCATGCACCTACACAGCAATAATTTTTAAACACATGATCAACTAGTGGATAAGCAAAATTACAAGACGTTTGTCTCCAGTACTTGGGCTACAAATCCTCCCCCGATTTGCTAAAAGTCAGGATTAAAAGAGCTGGGCGATCATCTTTCATTTATGAGACCTGAGTCATCAGCAAAAGCGGTAACTGACAATGCCAAAGATCTGAACTGCTTTGTCATCTTTACAAGAACTGAAAGTCAGCTCCAAGAATTTCTACTTCAGCAATATGCCATACATATGATCCTGATCATCTAGGATTGTTCCCACAGTAGCTGAGTAAGGTAAAAGGCACTCAATTCCCACTGCCTTCGAAGTCACTGACAATATAATGAAATGGAGACCTAATCCCTAAGCATAGATCATATGACTTACAAATTAAAACAATGAACATTACACTTCTCTAAAACTCAGTTCTGCCTTTAGAATGAATAACACATCAGACTTCTGGTAAGAGTGGTACTTGACACAATGGGCAGCCTTGCCACCTTACAGCTGCATGATCCCAGTTCAGACCTTGGCCACTGATATGTCTTCATGCAATAGAAACGTCTTCTAAATGATTCCAATTAAAAAATTTTGGCCATTTTGAAAACTTTCCCCTTTATTTGATTTGTAATTCAGTTAACTCCTCCTATTATTAATGAATATACATTTATTTCCTGTGCTATAAGTGTCTTTATTATAGAAATATGATTCATCTATTCATAAGAATACGAATAGCACATCTATTTGATTCACAAGCAGCTCTTGTGTCCCAAAAAACATAACAGTTTGTGGACTGTGTATTCTAAATGATCTGAACGTGTGCATGGTGTGAACGAATTGGAATTCCATCCAGGGTGCATTTGGATTGTGTAACAGTATAGCCTCCATATCCACCACCATCCTGACCAAGTGAAAGGGAATGAACGGATTGTTGATCGAAATAACTCATTTACTACGCTGCAGGATTAGACGTAGTAAAGACAGAAAAGCTGCATATCTGTTTTAATGCGATATAGATAGGCAAAAGAAACGGCAATCAATGGTTAAATTAAATGTATAAGTTCGTTTGATTCAATGGTATAAAGTACGTACGTGTCACTGCTGTATGTTTTAGCTAGCTATCAATATTCAGAATTAAATTCAACCACCGCTAAATATTTAGTGCGCTATATTGGGCAATAAGCCAACGTTATAAAATGTCAGCATTAGATTAATATAAAATGAAAGCATTACACATCTATAGGATAAGCTATAGGACAAAGCAGAATACAGAAGTCATCAAGAAAAACAAAAAGACACTAAGCACCAAAAAGCTATAATATAATATATATTAGCAAACACTTATAATTTAATGTAGTATTATAACGATGTTCCCTAATATTTGGGTAACATTAATTCAGCTTTTAATAACCACCTTTACAAGGTTGAGCCCACTCTGATCCATTCCTCACATCCGTGTTTACGCCCCAGCGCTTGCGATTAGTTAAAGGCGCGCATTGATGACGTATGAAACCGTACCAAACGTAACAACGTACTCACGCCATTCAATCTACAAGATAAACCCTCTCGCAACTTCCGGTAGAAGATGATTTGTAATTCAGCGATTTTGTTACTAAAACGAAACACCGCCCCCCCACACACACACACATTATTTGGGAATATACGGTTCTTTAATGTGCTCTATTTCTCTTAGTGTCACCATATGAACACAATCTAGCTATTAATAGGAATATGAATACAAACTCTACTTAATACGCAAACGGAAAAGCTAAATTGTCTTTGTAAAGATGTGAAGAACGGCTCTCATGGCCACATAGACTAGCCTTGTTTTCATCTCTAAATGAAAATATTCATCGAGGAAAATGAGGAGGAGGACTGGATGCATTTTTCGTCGGGCCATAACAACCGGTTTCTTATTCTGTCAAATGTTGTAGATGAATGAACTGCAGAGAGTGACAGCGAGTCGAACATGAAAACAAAAACTTGACTCTTTATAAATCTTTCTGAAAAAAGATGAAAAATGCCCCAATGAATGGACCAAAGAGTGGATGGGCCTTACAGAGTTCACAATATCTGCCAAACTATTACTGCATGATAAATGGAGGGAAACAACAGAAATATTTAGGCTCTTTTTCCCCCGCTAAAAAAAAACAGTTCACACCAGCTGCCAAAACACAGGCTAATCAAATTGTAGATAATCTTTGCCAGGTGGTAAAATGAAAAACATTCCTAAATTACTGCTCATAGACAAGTAATCTCCTTGAAAATAACACCACTAATACCATTAGAAATTCTCCTGAAAAAGAGATTTGGAAAATACCTCAATGGAAAGCATTAAACATACCAGTCTGACCAGCTCGGCTTGTAATTGGGCAGCTAGCTGCTCAGTCCATGCTGGATTTTCGCCCGGGAGTATCATTATTATACTCCTACAACACTTTACTGCTGAAACAAGATGAGAGTAAATATAGTGATAATCCCCTTATTTATTTTTGCCTTTTAGCATAATTTTTTAATTAAACACGGGACAACAAAGCTACAAAACCCCCTTCAGCGCCCCTTTCCCTCAATTTGGACTCAGGTGCGTGTTCTTTGTTTCATGAATATTCTGGTCATCTTAAGTCCAAGAAAGCGTTCATGCGCAATCGCAGAAGAAAAAGAGAGGGCGCCAGACCATTGGCTGAGATCTTGTACACATTTTTATTTATTGTGTCACTGTCGCCTGTTTGGACTGGCATGGTCTCGATGCGAGGCTGTGGGGATTTTTAGGGATTTCAGTTCAATTATGGTTTATGTTACTGAGACTGTGAATTAGATTTAATGTATTATTTTTCGTATTTCGAAGCCATACATGTACATTAGTGTCTCTTCATTAGCGAGATCTTTTACGTAACCATCGTGACCGAAGCGCATCCTCACAGGCTTCAGCTCCAGGCGTGATTTCATCAGGAGCAGGTTTTGCGCTGACTGGATCCCAGGCTCTAAAGTAAACCGAGACAGGATGGGACACGGCAGCGGTACACTAAGCTTTACGGTAACTCTGCTTTTCGCCGCCGCGGTCTTTCTCTCGGCGGATAGCCGCAGAGGGAATAAACAGTCCCGGTGCCCGGTAGGATGCACATGCACCACAGATAACGCCTTGTGCGAAAACATCAGGACTGTTCCTCACACGTTTCCACCGGACGTCGTTTCATTGTAAGTTTTATGTTTACGGGTGCGATTTTTTTTAAGGTGGCTGTTTGTAAACCTAAAAATGATGCGCATTGTTTTGCCAACAGATCGTTCGTGAAGTCTGGATTCACTGAAATTGCCCCCGGAAGCTTCCTGCACACGCCGGCTCTTCAGCTTCTGTGAGTTCTGTTTTATGTTTTAAGTTTTAATGATTTCAAACCCTGCTGAAAAAATGTATTTGGTATTTTACAGATTTTAATACTCATCTAATAGGGAAGCGCGCGGGCTTGGATGTCGCCATGGCGACCCAGTGGCTGCGTTCTATTTTCATTGTTTTTTCAGTGCCTGCTCTTTGTGTTATTTGCGTGATTGACTGGCTGTTCTTGATGACTGAAGGCTAGGTATGCAGTTGTCGGTAAACAAGAGCCGTCTGTTCCTTCACCAGAACCCTGCAATATTAAGGAGTCCATTAAGCGCCGTATCTAATCACTTAGAACGCATAAATAGGGTTGCCAGATTGAACGGTACAATTATAACAGACGCCAAACTAAATACTATGATAAGACCAAAAGTTTGTGGACACCCAACGATTCACCCTATTATACCTAACTATTATACAGGGGAAGTGATAGCTCAGTGGTTAAGGTGCTGGACTGCTGACCTGAAGACCGGGGTTCGATTTCCAGTGCTGTCAAGCTACCACTGCTGGGCCCCTGAGTCAGGCCCTTAACACTCAATGGCTCAGTTGTAAGTAACACTGAATAAGAACATCTGCTAAATGCTGTAAATGTAAATGTACACCCATTTGAACATCCTATTCCTGATTTATCCTCTCTGTTACTGTTACATTAAGCTTCAGTCTTCTGAGTAGGCTCTTTCCTCTAGAAGGTGGAGTGTGGCTGTTGGTATATGTAATCTTTCAGCAACAAGAGCCTCAATGAGGATGGGCTAAGAGGTTGAGGAGGTGGTCTAGGGTGCAAACAGTTCATCTTAAAGGTTGTCTATGTGGCTGAGGTCAGAATTAAACAGGACAGTTGTGGAACCGTGTCTTTAGAAAGCTAACTGCACAGACATTGATAGAAGTTCCAGTGAAGAGAAATTTAGTGATACAGCATACCAAGGCATACTACACAGTACAAATATGTGCTGTCTTCCATATAGTAACAGTTTGCAGTAGGCCAATATATGGACGTGATGGTCAGGTGTCCACAAACCTAGTCATGTAGTGTATGTTCGAATAAACTAGGGATGCACCAATACCAATACCATTATCATAGCGAGCTCATGTACTCCGATACACAGATACCAAAAACTGATACCTCTTGTGACGTAATTTACAGTATTTGACAGACACAATGCTAGCCTCAGCAGTGTGGAAATTTTTCAAAATGAATGATAACTTTTTTTCTTTTTGTTTATGCCCTTGCTTATTATGCCCTTTGAAAGTTATTGTGATTCATATTTATTAGTCTCAATCTGCTGTGCTTGTAAATTTGCCAGATCACCAA
The DNA here is from genome assembly GCA_028566295.1 of Liobagrus marginatus. Lineage (NCBI taxonomy): Eukaryota > Metazoa > Chordata > Actinopteri > Siluriformes > Amblycipitidae > Liobagrus > Liobagrus marginatus. The sequence continues at coordinate 14,139,607 of JAOUQX010000043.1, read as the reverse complement.
GAAGCAAAATAAATAATAAAATAAAATAAAATGAAAAATAATTAAATAAAAGGCATCTGTATCAGCGAGTACCAGAAAAAAAATCCTGGTACACGTACTCGATTCTTAAAAACTGGTGCATCCCTAGAATAAACAATTACGGTATTTTCTTTTGGTCCACATCCATTAACAGTTTGTGCCTACTAAACAGATTTGTGATAAGGAACATTTTCAGACCTATCATTACTAATGCAGCACCACTGATCATTTCTATAAGGCACTTAGAAAATCAAATATTCCTCAGGCTAAGCAAGCTATAACTAAGATGAAAATAACTATTACTATTACTACTTTCTATTACTTACTATTTTATAACTATTATACGGTTCCTGGGATAGATAGAATCGCATTGCCATATAAATTCCCAAAGTTAACTCTAGATTGTATGCCAGAAAATTCCAGATTCTCATGAACCGAAATGAATTATTTCCAGAAACATAAATACTATAACAAACATTATTTTATGGTGGCTTAAAGTAGGCAGTGCCGCCAGTCCCCATTCTAAAGTTTGTTAAACGATGTGTTTGAAGTACTTTCAATAAGGAACACTGCTACACTGAAATGTGTTGTGGTGTGCAAATTGCAGCACCTTTTTGCCCTATTCCTCTACAATTTATGGTTTTAAGTCAGTGAATGTTGTTTAAAAAGTTTCCTATTCAATGGCTAAACCTACATGCATAAACAATTGAATATTGATTTGATTTATAGAAAAAATATATATGCCATAATACTTATGGCAACAATCACAGTTGCATAGACCATTTGAGCATTATCAACATCTCTAGTTGTCCCAAAATGTCATACATTTCCAGTTAATTTTTGCTGTTTGTTTTTCATTTGTAACTCATGTCACATTTGGTCATTTATGTGGCTTAAGGGTCAGAATTATATCCAGATTCAGAGATTACAAAAATAAAAAATAATCATTCAAATGCATCTAATACACATTTTAGCCACATGGTAAGTGCAAATGTCTCTCTACGTTTTATTGGTAAGGAGAAGCGTTAGCAGTATGTGATGTTTTTAAGTGTCAGTAATAAATACTAGGGGATGAATGGTGCAACACTATAAAACATTTAATATAATGGAATAGTTCAGAATGAACTGTGTATTATGTAAATAAAAACAAATCTGATAAACCCATATTTTATTCACAATACAACAAAGAAAACAGAATTAGGAATTTTACAATTTTAAGGAAAAGTTTTAATTTGATGACTGTAACACAAAAAAATATATGGGACAGGCCCATATTTACCACTGTGCAGCAGTTTCTCTTATTTTAAGGGGTAGGAATGTTGTCCTAATTGTTTCTGATACAGGACTTCTCAACACTCCTGAGACTTCATGTTTCGGTTCACGATATGCCGAATGTCTTCAGTTGGTTAAAGATCTGGACTACAGACAGACCAGTTCAGTACCTGGACTCTATTACGAAGCCATGCTGTTGTAATAGATGCAGTATGTGGTTAAGAATTGCCTTGATGAAAAATGCAAGGTCTGGATGAAAGCATATGCTGCTGTAAAACCTATATAAACCTTAAAGCATCAGTGGTGCCTTTCCAGATGTTCAAGCTGCTTGTTCCATAAGCATTAATAAACCTCCATACCATGAGAATCAGAATCAAAATACTTTATTAATCCCCGAGGGGAAATTCAGCTCGTTACCACTGCTCCAAATATAAGACAGTAAATACAAGAATAAGATCTATATACATATGAATAAAATAACAAATATATAGTAAATTGCAATATAAGATTAAGATAAGCAGCAATTAATGGAGTCAAGCCCAATTTGCAGTCTTTATAGTAATAAAAGATTTACATAAAACACACCTAGACACAAATAATTCTCTCGCTTTTGATTCTTTGGCTCATGTCGATTCAAATTCATCATATAATCAAGAAATCTAAAGATACCACGTTTATGACATTAGACCAAAATATACAAAACAAGAGGTCTATAATTGATCATAACTAATTATTACATAGTGCACAAGAACAGGGCATCAAAATATAATTATTAGAAAAAGCCAAATTCAAAAAAAAGATTTTATTCCTTTTAACACCAGTAATTGGCAATTGAACTAGTGATAATCAACAAATCGCACGATGAGTCTTTCACATCAATCTGGCAACGCAGAGATCATGCTCAGGCTGGTCTGCACGAGCAGATCTCCGATGTTCAGAATTAATGAAGTGGTATCTTCACCACACGCGTATACTCTTGGCTCATTCCGATTCAAAATCATAATATGATTAAGAAATTTAGAGACCACATTTATGATATTAGACCAAAATATACAAAACAAAAGGTTTATAATTAATCAGAAATTATTGCATTGTGCACAAGCACAGAGCAGCTAAATTAAAAGCTGATTTACTTCCTGTTTGTTTTGTTAGTTCATTCCGTTCTTTAGCATGCTTCCGTGTGTCAAGTTGCCGTGGTGACGCTGTGATGGCATAGTGGACCTTAATAGTGACGTATGCATTTACTACATTTCCAAATGTTTTTAGAATCAACGATCACCAACTGTGCTACAATTCAACTTGAAATAATAATAATTCTCTTTATTAGGTGTAGTAAGTAAACTAAAACACAAGCGCAGATATATTGTATATGAGGCGCGCGCCGTTGAATTCATACACATGCATGTGTGTGACACATTAAATAGGAGAGCGTGTGTATTCTGTGTTGTAGATGAATCTCCGTTAATTAAAATAAAATTAATACAAAATAATTAATATTAAAGTGACATTTATGACATTTATACACAGAAATGGTTAATTAGAATTCTTACCCCACATATTTCTGCAACAAGCTGAACGCTGCATCTCTAACAGATGGTTAGTGGCGGCGGAGCAACTTGGAATGTTTTTAAACAAGAAGCGTGTATTATCCTCTCGTCGCATAGTCCACATGCTAATTACATTTAACGAGCACTAATTAGAGATTTGCTTGGTTTACTTTTCAGAATTAATGAAGTGTATGTGACTTTCTTTGCTGCGCAGCGTGAGAGAGCTAAGGTGGCATTTACTTTGTTTAGTCGTTGCTATGACCGCAATGTGACGTGGCGGTTTTATCAACATTTACAATATTTTATCATTTTTGACTCGTAGGTCCTAGAAACTTCAAAGTCGGTATGGTATCATATCAAATCATATCATATCTTTGTTACACCCATGAACTGTGGCCCGGGCAGGTGCCAGAGGGCATCACGGACAGCGTGTGCTGTACGCATATCTCCGTTTGCCATGACAGTGCGCGCACACACACACACACACACACACACACACGCACACACACACACACACTTGCACGTACCTGATCATACACCTGAACAGGATGAAGCAATTAAAGACCGTGTATAAATAGCCCACACCAGCGTATGTCTGGTGTGAGTCAATGGAAACAATGGATGAATAAATGAATGAGCTGTCAAAGAGAATGAGAGTATGCTTTTTGTAGCAATTATCCAACTGCAAACATTGGAACCATACAGGAAATCTGAAAACCGGAAAGAATACTGTAATCATTGTTCTTTCACTACCTCAAATGTGGCTGTGTGAAATCTGATACACATATGTGTTTACTTTAACTATTACTGTGCACATATTCTTGTCCCACACCGATGCCAGTTTTTAAAGACGAATAATAGAAAGCCATGTACTGATGCCCAAACAACTTCTGTAGGACTAGATTACTGTTTAGGGTAAAATTATACTTTACAAATACAGAAGCTAGAAACCGTGGAACGTTGTCCATATTAGGAATATTAAAGCAATTACTAATGTATGCATGGCACTAAAAAGTCTATTTGATTTACAGTTTGTTTACAGCCAACACTTTTGACTTTATTGATGAGGATGCATTTCAGGGCCTGCCACATTTGGAGTACCTGTGAGTACTTTGCAGTCCTTCATTAGTTCTTAATGTAGTTAATAAATGTGGTTAATAACTGTTACTAAATGTGACACTTGATTGTAGGTTTATTGAAAACAATAAAATCGTGTCCATGTCACCTTTGGCCTTTAGAGGTTTGAAATCTCTTCTCCATCTGTGAGTATATCAGAGCCTACTTTATTATAGTGGGAACAAATGATTAACTCTGTGTTCATCATTAATAATAATAATAATAATAATAACAATAATAATAATTAATAATGTGTTTGAAATCTTTAATGTGTTCATATTCATTTTTTTATGGATCAGGAGTCTTGCCTATAATAACCTTGAGACGTTACCAAAGGATGTTTTCAAGGGGATGGATGCCTTAACCAAAGTGTATGCTTTGACACCTTTCACGAATATTGAAGCTTCTTTTAATGTCAATACATCCACTTTACTTTCTTACATGAAAAGATATTAAATGAAAATCTTTGTATTTCCAGGGATCTTCGAGGAAACATGTTTACCTGTGACTGTAAACTAAAATGGCTAGTTGAGTGGATGCAAAGCACTAATGCAACAGTAGACCATATACACTGTAGCGGGCCACCGTTTTATCAAGGGAAGAAAATCAACGAGCTAAAGCCACAGACATTTGACTGTATAACTGCAGGCGTGTTCCTTTATAATTCTGTTCAATCTACTTAGAATGTTGATTGACTTTATGATCCTATTAATCAAGTAACTCAAGATGGAAGAAATCAAGTACTTACAACTACAGATTTAAACATGAAATCGCAAACAGTAAAATCTTCTTGTTACAGAGTTTGTTTCCAAGAAGACACTGAAATTTGAGTCTATCTCCGTTGAGACCTTCAACCTCAGGAACGATCAGTATGCAGTGTTTGCACAGCCTTTTGCGGGAACATGTAGCTTCATGGAATGGGACCATGTCAACATGGAGTTCAGACCTTACGACAGTATAGAGAGTAAGAGCTGGTGAATATAAACACTCTAAATGTTTTCTGTATTGTGCTCTGCTATGAGTTAATTGGAAGATATAAGTATGTGTATCTACCAAAATTTTTAAAAGGTGACCAGTCCTTTTTACAGCAACATAAAAAGGGAAAAACAAGATGGAAGACAATGCAGATGCAGTGTCTCCTCTTGGTCCCAATAATATGGTGTTTACATGTGTTGACTATTTTATCAGCTGGAGCAACATAGAGATGTCAAATGTGATTTTTTTTACATCACCCGATTATGCTATATTAAATAGGTTTTATGTCTCTTTTTTTCTAAGCCACCTCCACTGTGGTCTGTAAGCCAATGGTGATTGATGACCAGGTTTTCATTATTGTCGCACAACTTTTTGGGGGCTCACACATCTACAAACGAGACACATCAGCTCACAAGTTCATCAAGATCCAAGACATTGATATCCTGAAGATCCGCAAGCCCAACGATGTTGAGACGTTTCGCTTGGATAGTGAGTGGTTTTTTGCAATTGCTGACAGCTCTAAAGCAGGATCCACTACAGTGTACAAATGGAATGGCAATGGCTTTTACTCTCACCAGTCTTTACACCCATGGCACCGTGACACTGATGTAGAATATTTGGAGATTGGAGGCAAGGCCCATCTAATCCTGTCTAGCAGCTCGCAGAGGCCTGTTGTCTATCAGTGGAACCGGAGTCAGAAGAGGTTTGAACGGCGCACAGACATCCCTGAGACAGAGGATGTATATGCTGTCAAGCACTTTAGAGCCAGGGGTGAGCTTTATATCTGCTTGACACGCTTCATTGGTGACTCAAAAGTTATGCGGTGGGATGGGGCCATGTTCACTGAGGTTCAGAGTGTGCCATCCCGTGGCTCCATGGTCTTCCAGCCTGTGACAGTCGGCAATTGGCAGTACGCCATCCTGGGCAGCGACTACTCGCTCACGCAGGTCTACCAGTGGGACGCCAAGAAGGGCCGCTTTGTGCACTTTCAGGAGCTGAACGTCCAAGCACCAAGGGCTTTCTCTATGGTATCCATTGACAACCATGATCTTCTGCTTGCCTCCAGTTTTAAAGGGAGGACACAGATTTATGAGCACCTGATCATCGATTTAAGTAATTGAAGCATTACTGAAAGTGCAGGGGGACAGCCCAATGAAGACCAGCTTGCAGCCAGAGCTGACGTGTGTTATCTAGATGACTAACCATGCTTCCAGATAACTGCCTCTCTGGAATCCTTTGTCTACTTCACTATTGTTGCCATCATCTAGTCTGCACTTTTCAGTATAACTCTTTGTAACCCCTGCTCCTCCTAACAAAAGCTGTTGTCCATGTATTATCCCCCTGCAAACAAAACCTAGTGTGACAGTTTGGAGGTATAATAAAGAAACACAAAACTGTTAATTTGAGCGATTAACCTTTTGACACTCATAGGTTGGCCAGCAAAAATTGTTGGCAGATTTTTTTTTACTGTAGTCTTTAGCAATTTGTAACTTTTATATAAAACAAGTTTGTCTGGCTAACAATGTTTTTGCACAATAGTTATGGTAAATAGAATGGACAATTTTGTATTCTCCAATAGAATTTAGGCTAATTTAGACATAATGTGGTGAAATTTGATAGTATTTTGTAGGTATGTCCATTAGCCCGAAGGGGTAGCCATGTGATTGTTGCTTTTCTGTCATTACTGTGTAGAAAAATAAACCACTTTAATATAAATGTGGCATCTGTTATTTTATTAAGCATGGTAACAAACTGATGACTTGCATTTTAAATAAAGCGATTTAAGTATTTCTAATTACAAGCATGTTTCACTAATAACCACTTGGCCTCTGTGGGAGACGAGTGAAACGCAAGGAAACTACTCGGTTGGCCACCTTTACTTTTGGTTCGCTACGGTTGTGTTTAAAAACGTCGAGTGTCAGGTGGCAAATGTTCTTCCCAATATTTAACGTTAACACAAATAAAACCCCTAACGTACTTGCTTAAATAATAAAACGGTCATATAGCAAAGCTGTCATATAAAACAACAGCACAGGTAGATTAATACTTAAGTCAATGTATAGAATAGTGAGGTATATAGTATGGATTGTGACGCGCCCAACGCGCGCTCACGAGCTCGTTCCCTTGTTCACTCTTGCCCTCTTGTGGTAGAATATGGCGCTTGCCAGTCAGCGTGTGCAAGGTTACTTATTAAGCTAACTTCTGTTCAGAGAACAGTGTGACGAGGCACGTTGCCGAGATATGAGCGCCTGTTGCATCTTGATATGGACGCTTTGAGACACGGAAATGGTACAGAGGGAAATGACGACGATGGCGCTACCTCGGTTGTCCCCTTTAGAGAAGAAGACGCAGCGTGTTTTGAAGTTCCCGGTGATGCCGAGGCGGGAGATGGAGAAACTTTTTTACGAGACAGTTTCCGAATACACGAGGAAGGTGATGGTGGTACCGGCATGCCACAAAATAACTCCCGTAAATGGACGGAGTGTTGGTGTTCGAAAACGCCGGAGGACGGCACGGAGTCACCCTCAGCTCAGGGCGGTAAGATGATCTGAGCACTCACTTGGCATTTGTAAACCTACACTCGTTCACGAAGGACACGTTATAATAAATATGTTTAGGCGAGATTAAAGCGCGTCACACACTTATAGGGACTTTATGTTCTTTGTGAATGCCTTCCTCAATTAATTAGTACCATTTTTTAACGATGCTCAAACGACCTTTAAAAAAAAGCTTATTCCCCCAAAACTTTATTTTGTAATCTGAACGGCATTGGAGACAAGAGCGTTGGTTTTTATTAACGTCCTTTGACCCGGTCTTTGATGTAACAAAAGTGGAAGATGTTCGTTTGTATAAAAGCCTCCGTCAATCAGACTGACCAATCAAAATCACTAAAACTTTCGCTGCTGGATTTTGATTAGCTGGCGCTGACTGGAGGCGGTATCTGTCTTCTTCTGTAACCCCCGTTACCTACCTCACAGTGGAACCGGCAAAGGACCCATTTAAATGAAGCGCTAATGATAATCCGGTGATTTATTTTCCAGGTCAGCAGCCCCTACAGTAGTGCAGGATCGAACCCCTATTACAGGTTTATATGAACACACTAGTACTCTACTTTTGTTAGTAATCGATTATTAACAGTAATTTACATGGTTACCTAATAAACGTACTGATGATTGCAATTTAAAAACTGGTAATGGAATTTAGTAAACAGTTAATAAGTGGAGTTTGTCAATTCCGAATGTGCTATTGGTGGAATGTTTGGGGTTTAATGGGTTTTTCTTTCAAATTGAAAGTTCCCATCAGTGATTATTTTACCTTTAACAGAAATTAAAGGTACACAGCCTGAACGTTTTCATCTTACCACAACAGATTTAACAGTTAAAATTTCCATTCACTCTTCTGTCCTTTTCTTCGCTCTCTCTATCACTTTTGCTCTCTCTGTCTCTTTCTCTCTCTCTCGCATGTCACGCCTCTTATAAATGTTAAATAAACAGTTACTTAATAACGTTATCAACATCTATTCAATTTTGTACAACTAATTTTAACTGTTTATTTTTAGGCTCATGTGGGTTAGGGTTCATTACATAGTTCATTGTATTCAGTGTTACCTTGAGCAGTATGTCTGTGTTAGTGAAGGGCAGTGTAAAATTACGTTCTTTCCTCTTTAAGAGGAAAATGAGTAAAAGTCATTTTGCTTCTAGTTGGGTGAATAACGATAGTGAGCTTGTGACTATATGTTGCAAGTGAGCACAAAATCACCAAGATTTGCACTACAGGCAACATCTGGGCATATAATAAAGTCTTGATGGACAAATCTAGAATGTTTGCTTTTATAGTGTTGCACCCTTGTGCACTATGCAGTGATAAATACAAATATTTAAGTAGTACAGAAAGGCATTCCTTATAACCTTTTAATCATGAGGTGCCTGTCATTTGTGGTTGTTTGCAGTAACTTTAGAAGTATAGTTCAAGTAATTGTGATAAAAAAAGGATTTTTTAAGAGAGAATAAAGAGAGCTGAATCTAGAGTTAGAAGTGTGTGTGTGAGAGAGAAAGAGAGATTAGTGTAATTCCTTATGGCTTTCTAGTAATAAAAAACATTAAAGCTAAAGTGAATTTTAATAATGGTTATGGCAGCACAATATTTGATTATTTTGATTACTTTTTGTAAGTGGAGTATTTTTAAAAGTTCCATATTTTTTTACAGTACTTATTTATTCCCATGCTGACAATTAAATAGACATAAACACACTTGTGTATCAGGCACAAGGTATCCGGAAATCCAGGCCTTGTTAATGCAGTCTTAGAGCTCAGATCGTGGTGGGAGGATTACCAGTAGACTATAATTGTTTTTTAAATCCGGTTTAGACTACAATAGTGGAAAACAACTGATTTATACTGCTTAAAGTTTTTTTTTTTTTATCAAATCCAGAGGCAGAACCAGAAGAATTATGCTTAATTTTCAAACACATTTAGTATCAATTGAAGTTCACTAGTAACTAATGAATATGAAAAAGCAACTGTAACTGTTGGCACTAACCACACCTTATTTACATCAGTTTTTACGCTTCTCTTTATATTAGTGCTGTCTAACTGAAAATATTATTCATGTTATCTTTAAAAGCAACGACAGCACCAGCCCAAGGTCTTCAGCTACTAAGCTTTGTCAAGGGCACAAAATCAACAGGCTTTAAAAAGTCATACTCAACTGCTAGGATGTTGATGTTGAGATAAATAACACAGTGACATATCTGTATATTGTAGCTGATAATGGCAAATAATTAGCATGCAGTGGTTTTCTGTGGAGTGACGCATATTTCTCACGCTCGGAAGCGCTGTTAAGGAATTCCCCATGCTCTGTTTCTCTTTTTCTCACTCTCTTCCCTTCCTTCTGTCTGTCCATCTCTCTCTCTCTCTCTCTGCCTGCATTGGTGATTCAGTGTTAAAATTCTCCCTCCTTCATTCTGTCTTTGTCGCTCTGTCTGTCTTTCTCTGTAGGATTTTTTTTGTAGTTAGTTTTGACATCGGACTTCTTTGGCTTAAATAATTGTATGTCATAAACAAATTGGAGTTTGCGTTACACAAGTAGGCCTTTAGTAGTGTAGATTGATGTAACACTGCAGGAAGGGTTACAGTTTCATGAGATAATATTAAACAAGCTTTATTCCCTTGTCTAATAAATTTAATTATATGCAGCACTCAGTATCATAGAAATCAAAGTGATTGCTTTCGCAGGCCAGAACTGGGCAAGATAAACCGGTTTAATTCCTTAAACTGCCTTAATTCCTGTCATCTACTATGTGTAGTACGACTTTGCAGTTTTCAAGAGGAAATGTTTTTTAACATTTGACACGCTGAGTGATGACACCAATTATTGGCAAATATTAAGGGTTATAATATGCCAATAGACTGGTATACTCTCACAGTCCTTTAATAAATAATGTAAGGTTTCTTCCACATCACATTCTTCCACTTCCACAGGTTTCTTTCTACTTTTCATCTTTACAATATAAAATTAAGATACTGTTATCGTTAAAATATAATTATTATAAAAATATTATTAAAAAGTTATTTAAATAAGACAAGCCCCTCATTTCTTAAAATGAAATGTGATGTAATCAGGCAAGTAGTTTCCTCATAGTAATTTCCCCTAATGATGGCACAAAAGTAAGTTTAGGTAATATTGACCATTTTTCTATTGTAAAGATTTGGACACCCTGTTTTTTCCAGGCTTTATTCCAGGTTAGTCTAGTTCAATTTGGCCTGCGTCCAATCTAGGCTTTCTCATGACCTTATTTTCAGGAGTGGCGCTGTTGCCCAACAGGTTGTCAAGTTGAGCCACCCTGTTTTTATTTCTGTAGAGATAATAACCTCTGCAAAACCAGATACTGCATCGTGCTTGTTGATACAATTCTGTATCATCACACCTCAAAAAAAATCCACCCCAAATCCCACAGTCTTCCCAACAAGTATATGATCATTTTACAGAATGTTGGCCAGGGAAATTACATCTTAGGGTTCCATAATGAAAAGTAATATTTTGTTCCATTAAAGTAAACCATCCAAAAATACTTCATATGCCATTTTTTGCACAGCTACTTTAATTAATGTTAATACTTAATATACCATTTATGCACGGTCGCTGTATTCTGTTTTTCTACGTTTTATGAAACTGTGTTGTTTTGTTTTAGGAAGCTCTGTGTGTTATATGAAGCTCTGTGTTGTTTTGTTTTATGAAGCTGTACGTTTTGTTTCATATAGCACTGTGTTGTTTTGTTATATGTAGCTCTGTGTTGTTTTGTTATATGTAGCTTGTTTTAATATTCCGTAGGAAAGTGATGAGTATTATTACTTTTAAAGCCTAGATGAATCGTAGGCTCCTCTAAGTTTATCCGTGAATTCTAAGAAGTTATTCCTTTTCAAAC
>JAOUQX010000043.1:14100857-14111550 GCA_028566295.1 Liobagrus marginatus | reverse complement strand
ACTTAACAATACTGGTGGAGTTGGTGGTGGCCAAACAGTCATGCGTGTACAGTGAGTACAGCAGTGGACTCAGAACGCAGCCTTGGGGCCTCAATCCCAGTGCTCCCGAGACAGTTCTACACAGTGACCAAAAAGTGCTTACTGAAGATGAAATGGTTCCTTTATATTTGCTTAAGAAATGGTACAGCTTATTAGCTACCACTTTGTCCTAAAAAATTTACTAAATATGATATATCAGAATAGTACAGAATGTTATAATAATGTCCATCCATTTTCAGTAAGATCTTGTGTCAAAGTATTAGACTGCTGATCAGAAGATGACGGGTTCAAATCCCAGCAGCACAAAGATGCCACTGCTGGGCCCCTGTGCAAAGCCCTTAACCCTCTACTGCTCAGTTGGATGTAAATGTAAGTCACTATTGATAAGGTCTGGCAAAAAAAATTTGGCGGCAAAGAGCACATACTGCTTCACCTTCATCTTGTAATATATGATGGAGATAAACACTACTGAATTCTATCATCAAAAAACATCAAAAGTGTTTTTTTTTTTTTTTAGAAAGAGATTTGTTGTCAAAGCTGGCATGCTTGCAGTGTACAGTGAGGAAATGACTGCAGAGGTAAAAGTGGACTGGCCAAAGCAGGTCTGGGCAGTTATAAGGGTAGGAATTAGGGTAATCTGACTGTAAAGCAGTGGTGTAGTCTAGATTTTTGTAGTGAGTATACTGTGATCCCCCTGCCGCCGCCTCCTCATACTCACCTGTCCCAAAGCGACAGCTTATAAGCAGCACAGCAGTAACTTCATTTACATGTAAATGAGAACAAGAAAATTATGATTGAATATTCCTTTTTAAATTAGATAATTTTGAATTAAAAAAAAAAAAAATTATTAAATTTTTTTTTTTACAACTGAGCTAATATAATCTGTGCTACAGGGGCCATATTCATATATCACCTAAGGCTATATGGCAACTATCCCTTTAAGAGTACAAGTTGCAACTATTAACGCTAACGAGGCTTATCAGTAGCAATCAACATTTGTGCTTTTCTTTCACCAACACTCTCATTCGATGAAGAATATTATGAACAGAATTATGAGGACACAACTGTTGTCCAGTCCTTATCTTATCAAGGACACTTATCTTTCAATGCACTGTATCATCTTAAATGCACGCGAAAGCAGCCAGGAAATGCTACAACTGCTACAAGACAAATAAGTTTAAAAAAAGAAAAGAAATACAGATAACTAACATGATGAACGTCACCTCAACGAATAAAAGTGTCTCATCAGCGTAACGATATACTGTGGATATGTTTAGGGTAAATATGGTAATAATGCGAGTAGCTCACACTTGTTATGTCGTCCGAAGCTAGTACGGCAAATTCTTAATTACATTATTAATAAACGAACATAAAAACAGAACGCAAGTTTGTCAAGTTAAATTTGGTGTCATCTGCTGCAGCATCACCCAAAGGAGCAATAGCTTCGAGGGCAGACGAAAACACTGAAAAGGGACATTTGTGTTTGCTTTAGTTTCATAGGGATTTACTACAAATTAATTTCTAATTTGCGCGCTGAGAATGCCCGCTAGGTAGGTGACGTCAGATCCAACCCGGGGATTTGGGGCCCGCTTTTTAAGTGGGTATAAGGAAATCTATAACCTTTTCTAGTGGGTATACCTGCGAATCATGTAGACTACACCGGTGCTATAAAGCAACCAATCACAATGTATATTCTTTATCGTCATTTGGAATCCAACCAATCAGACTGTTGTTTAAAAGCCTAGAAACGTTTCCCTTTTCTGTGCCATAAGCGTCGACGTTCAGTCAAAGGCTCGTGGGACGTCTGAATGGGAACTTAACTTTAGCTCTGGGAAAACGAAGCGGTGACGTCATAAGGACGTATTATAACGTTCAAATCAGGGCGAGAATCTTTTTTATTTTTGCCTTTCATTGTAAAAAAATTAAATAAAATCTTCTAATCAACGAATTGGAAGAATAATTAAGTTAAATGGTATTAGAGATATTTTGGCCACTTATGGGTAAACAAAAAATGTTATAGCAAAAACAACTAGAGTAGTACTTAGTGTTTTCTGAAAAATAGTACACAGAGGGGAAAATAGAACAAATAATAATAAGGAAAAGGCTGGAAAATGGGCTTGACGCTAAGCGCGCGCTTATGAAAGCAAAGCTGTGTGCCTGTTTCCCTGCATTCCTATGATGTGACACCTCAAAGGCTCAGAATCTGCAGCCTTTTCACACACAGCAGTCAGGGTGCTCTCTAAACGTGTGTCATTTAAGCGCGTGTGCGCTTTTCGCTTACATTCGTAACAACTTTTAAGTCATAAGAAACTTTTTGAAAGGTTTCTCGAGCTGTCCTTCACCTTCACGAATTCTCGCTAAGAAACTCCGTTTTTGAGGTGAGTGTTTTTGAACGCGCCCGAAATGGAGCGGAAATGCACGTGCGGAATCCTGGGTAGTCTTATAATGCATGTTTGTAGTATTCGTGAAAAACTTGATAAACTCCCTTTGCCTTTGTGTTTGTTGCAGGCGCGATTTGACATGTTAAAGAAATGTGTCTAGTGTTGCTTTCTCGCGACCCTTGGGGTTGTATGCATTTGTTATGCTTGTGTGTTTGTGTTGCTTATTCTTTAGTCTTATTTTAAATGTTCAGATCAGTTAGATCCCACTTAGGATGTGCAGAGGTGATGCTCCATACAACGGGTTTAGGTCTTAGGGCTTCTCAAATCATATCAACCGGAATGCTTTATCCTTATAACATTTATCCTTATAACGTTAAGTCATGCATAACTAGTAAATGCCCCAAACCTGTTTCTTGCAGCATGCCACTAGATAGATAGATGGATGGATAGATAGATAGATAGATAGATAGATAGATAGATAGATAGCTTTTGTTGTTGTATTTTATAATTGAAGTTGAAATAAAAATATTAACAAAGTCTACAATGTTACCAACACCAGTGAACCCCCAGAGGTTCAATAACATCGGGATTAGTAGACCCTGGTTTCATTTCATGTGTTTCCAGGCATCTGCATCCTGCAAACTGCCTGCAATGTTTGTTCTGCTGTTTAATCTTAAAAAATGTATGCAGTATAGATTCTTTCTTCTTAGAATGTATTTGAAACAATTTTTTAAATATAGTCCATGAAATCAGGGGCCATAGCTATAGTGTGCAGTTATGGATTCACCTCATTTGACAGTGTAACATGATAATGCTGAGGTTTTTTTTTTTACTAGCGCTTTTTAAATTCCGATTATAGGATCTAGTGATGTTGTGGAAAATTTTAACCAATAGAAAGGGATTGGCTTGCCCCTATTGTTTGTGAGTAATAAGCATAAGCCACTAATAAGATTTTTTTGGATTATATGATCATCATTGCTGCTAGTTTTTAAGGCAGTATAAAGATTCTTTATGCAGGCATCAAGTCAGCTCTCTGAATTGGATAAAAAAATAAAATAAATACGACCATAATTTCCTCAATTGACACTGATGCAGAAATGCTGTAAAATATTTTATGTCCCTGTCACACTGGGACTTTGGACTTAATAACCTAAACTTGCCTGTTGATGTGCCAAGCCCTGTTCAATGAAACAAAGATGTGTTGTTCCTAATGTTCCTTATTTAATGTGTCACGCACACGAGTGTATATGATGTTAAGATGTGTGAACACACCTACTGTATGTCTATGTGGTAAAACTGGTAGCATTGAGTTATCAGGCCCACATGTAACACCCAAAATCATGGAACATCAGAAATGTTACATGCCATTAATTCATTTAGTTATGGATGCATCTCAGCTCTAGTTATTCAGCCTGTGTGGCCTCTTGGCTCCTGGCTTGAGTCCAGTGGTGTGTGTTGTGTGAGCTAGAGGGTGTGCGTGATTGAGGGGGATTGGGAGGAGGGGGGAAATTCCCGTAATTTCCCAAACTTCCATGCCTGATCACGCAGCTTCACACCCTTCCTAACCTCTAGTATGAAAACGGTTAAAACAGGTTGATGATGAAACTGAAAACATTTTGGACAGACGCTCTAAAATCAGTTTGAACTTTTTATCCATTAAAATTGCCTGGAAGTGTTTGTTCACAATGGATTTCTTTTGTAGTCGGTTACAGCGTTTATTTGTAAAACCCACTTACCGAAAATGTAAATGTAATTTCCCTGCTTTAAAATCTGCAATGCAACCTTTCACCCCGAATGCGGATGTATTTGTTTTATCATGTCTAATAGCTCATTCAGGAATCAATCTCTACTGTCTGTGCTCGCTTTTGACTCTGTGCCTAGATTTCGTAAGTCTGTGATGTGAAAAACTGTTCTCTCTGAGCATTTATTGTAAAGCGAAGTGTGTGTCTTTGCTTTTCTCTCTCATTGTGCTTGTCACATATCTGTTCCCACATTTCTTCCTAACTTTACATTAGGGAGTTTTGCCTTGCCATCGTCGCCTAAGGCTTGCTCATTGGGATATATGTCACACATTCACATTTTTCTTTTTCTTCTTACTGTATATCTTCTGTAAAGCTGCTTTGGGACAATGGTCATTGTTAAAATCGCTTTATAAATAAAATTGAATTGAATCTGTTGGGGTGTCCAAATAAACACAACAGGTATGTTATACATCACAAGTTGACAGCAAGGCTAGGTAGATTGAAATGTAATTAGTTTCTGTTTTGGTTATTGTTGTGTAGGTGCTTTTTAACCATTGTGAAGATTTAGATAGACAGAGTTTGCCCTGTGTGGCTTAGCTGTATAGTAGTTGTGGTATTTTTCACCTTGGTGTCAGTGCATTTCCCTTCTGGACCTTATTGGCCTGGTTGTCTTTCCTTTGCGATCTGAATCAGATGACGGTGCCATGCTTTATTAGCTCCAAGATTTATAGCTGTGTGGGTGCGGGTGTAGGAACTATAGTTATAGATCATTTCTGGCTTAGCTGGCCCAAAATCAATAGAACTCATCCCCTTTAGTTTTCTACTCAGTTTGGGCTGCCCCCAGCAAGACCCCACATTCCAGAGTGTCACCCATTTGAAAAGTCTGATTATATTTTTCCTGATGCTCCACAGCTGAGATTTGTATGGCCAAACGTTATTTCCTCAGAGAAAATTATTTCTCAAGTACACGGGAATTTCATCCAATACAAAACAACAGGACGAATATTCCCCAGTGTCTATGGGATTCCGACTCTTTTTTTTTCTCTTCTTAGCACATGTTCAAGGCCTTGCTTGGCAGTCAATAAAACTAGCTGTTAAATTGTGTTTGTTCATTTGTGTTGTTTTTCTTATCTCTCCTAGCTTTGTGGGCCATCAAGTCTTGAGAGAGGAGTCTGGAGAAAACGGAGGATGAGCATAACGCAACCTGGGAGTGCCGCACCCTAATTTGGGACTACAATCCCTTTCTGCTTCCAGCAAACAGGATTAATAAAAAACCCAATTCGAAATAGACTTTCAAGTCCAGCTATCCAGGTTCAACTGCCAAACATCTGTGACTGAATGCTTTGTGATATGAGGGTTTGTGTGGAGGAACAGGTGGGAATCGGACATCCTAGCATCTCTATGTCTTTGGAGAAAGCTGCTGTGATTCTGGGAGTCAAAATGGAGGCGAGAGAGGTTTCCACTTCATTGACAAAATTCAGAAATCAGAAGTTATCTTTTAGTTATGAGGCACAAGAGAGAAGAAACTCCGAGCCACTGATCACTTGTCCATGTTCACATCGTCTACATGTAGCAGAAGATTTCTGTGACTCTAAATTAACTAAACAGATACGTATGGACTGTGAGGCAAGAAGCCCTTTGGACACTAGATCCAAAAGTTTGGACAGCCTGGACTATGTACACAAGGACTGTTGTTGCAGCACAGCTTCATGCCGCCGGGTGGAGGGGCTGTGTTGCAGCCAGCCGTGCAGCACATGTGGGCCAGTGGAAACAGACGGGTGCTGCCAAGAGGCCTCCTTTCAAAGTGGAGGTTGGGAAACAGGGTTTCCGAGGAGAACAGAGGGGTTTTCTTCTGCCTCGGCGCGGCTCACTGGAGAGCCGCCAAGCCTGGATGAAGAGTGGCTCGGCACTAGGAGAGTCATCTTACCGAAGCCGTTCGTTTCGTGCTTCAAATGCTCATGCGGCTATGGTGCAAAGCTAGAAACAGGTACGCAGGACCGGAGGAAATTAAATTCTGACCATCACCACTACGGTGTCTTTTCAAACTTGGACAGGGTCAACAAGAGTTCCAAAGTCAGGTGCTTGAGGATGCCCTGCCAGGTTTCCACACCCTCAAAGCCATCACTGGCTCACCAACACATTGTTGGCGAGGCTACAGCTTCCGATAGCGAGTTAGCTCACAAGAAAGAGCGTTCCACTGTCCTTGTCCGAAGATACCTGAAGAACAACCAGAAGGTGTTAAAAAAGGTGTGCACTGGTACCAGAGCAATTATGAGGACCGGTCACATATCAGATAGAGCATGGCGGGCTACTTACGGAAGAAAATGTCGTCTGAGCAAGGCCTGTAACTATGTCGACACGGAATACAGCAGAGTGCTCCAGGCCATCCAGCTGCAGGTCTCCAGGGCTCTTCTCTCCTATTCCAGGGTCAGACTGGAGCAGGTAAGAGTGTTTGCTTTGCATGGTATAGCTTCATGCAGCATGAATAGTTCTTTTGTGTTCAGGGTGTTATGAGTATTATGAATAGGCCTCTCACACCGAGTTTACTACTATAACTCTCAGACTATCATTAATAGCGTATGTCTTGGAAAGAATAGCTTATTCTTTTTTAATGAATGGAGATTAAAAAAAAAACATTAGATATGACAGTCAGAATGCTAATACTGTATTTGAACATGATTAAACATGTGCGTGTTTAGGCAAACTAGGTTTTTCTATTCAAAAATGTCGACAGCTTTAAAAACTGCTATTTAAATACATTTAATGTGGTTTGAGTTTGAAACGTGTCTCACTGTTAACACACTCTAGAGAGACTTCTGTTGCTTGTTTGAATATGATTTCTTTTATACATGAATCAAACAAATGTTGTGCATTTTTATAAAAATAGCTTGTTCCATTCTTCAGTATAAAGTCTACTATAAACCCAACGACACTTAACCCTTTTGGGGAATTTCTCTATAATGATTTTAATTAGGGTGGCAAAGTGGTTAGCATGTGTGCCTCACAGCAAGAAGGTCACAGGTTTGTTTCCTGGCCAGGGTGTTTCTGTGTGGAGTTTGCATGTTCTCCCCGTGCTTGCGCCGGTTTTCCGCAGGTACTCCGGTTTCGTCCCCGCCTCCAAACACATGTGATTGGGCATGGGTGAATTAGCTACTCTAAATTGTCCATAGGAGTGAATGCGAGTGTGAATGGTTGTTTCTAAGTGTTAGCGCTGCGATTAACTGGCGATTGTCCAGGGTGTATCCCACCTCACGCCCTAAGTTAGCTGGGATAGACTCGCGTGTCTGCGCAAACTTAAACAGAATAAGCGCTAGATAATGAATGATTTAATTATTGTTGGGAAGAAACATAACCACCATGACATGCAGGTCATCTACAGACTGAATTGCCTGGTCCTAAGCGGATAATAGAACTGACGGGAAATTGGGATTTACAGAACAATTGAAACAATGCACTTTTATTAGGTTCTATTGGTTTGCGATGTTCATACAGGAAATTGACCTGCCTATTGTAATGATGCAAATGACGTGATCACGTCAATTGCATGTTTTAGGTAAGGTTGTAGTCTTGGGTGTAAAAAAAAATGAAACTAATAGATGTTGTTAGATGTTATTTATGCAACAGTCTCCAAAAAATGCTGACCAGATTTATTGTTTCTGTCTGTAGTGACTAATCAGTAATTTTATGTAAAATTTTATAAGTCAAGGCTTTTGTTGCATCCTGGATGCCTGTATTCACTTGCTGTTTTCTCCTCTATAACTACATTATGAAGGGTTTTGAAACATTTATGGGGGTTTTTTTTGTTTTGTTTTTCCCAACAAACTGTCTCCATGGTTGGCAGAACTGTTTGAATCTGACTAATATAAGGAACAGGCGGTGATCCTGTGGATCCAGTGTTTAATGGAAAAAACAGCAACTGGGTTCTCCCTAATATGACAAGTCTTGGTTCTGTTTAAAATGCATCCTTTAAAATGGGTCAAGCCGATCGAGAGCATACGATGCGTAAGTTCTTTTATTTAGGCGCACTGATATTGGTTCAACAGGACAGGATTATAAAAAGTCATAAGCAGAAGTAATTGTTTGACCGGTGGCCTTGTAAACTCTGCTGCTTGTTGTGTTTAAGATCATTAAAGACTGTTCTTACTGGTTAGGACAGCGTAGCCTCGTGTTTAAGAACCTGCTGAGACCTTGCACTAGTTAAACACATTAGCTTTTTATTGCTCCTCTGTGGCACCAGACTGTGGCATACTTTACTACTAAGCTCATGACTTTTTGACTTGTGAAAAAAACAATGAATGGGTTATCAAAATTGTGTTGAAATAATAATAAAAAAAAATGCCTGATTGTTTTCATATATCAGAAGCCATGCCTTTATGTACTTCATATATTTATCAAAGGAGTTATTATTTTATTATTTTCAATTACCTGCCGAGATTCCAGTTTAAATCGGATTCATGGTTTTGATGTTGAAAGCCTTTTGTGGTGGTACTCTAACTATTGAGGACTGTGTGAAACACTGAACCCGGATGGAGATGGAAAGGGGGGGGGGGGGTAGGGAAGAGAAAGAGAGCTGCTCTGTTCCAATCTGAAGACTCCAGAGATTTTGAGGTTCAATAGTGAAGGTGCACACAAGCCAGCATTCTTTCCGTGTGAGCTTAGGGTGGTTGTATTGAGCTCAAGCCCTGATGATTTCATGCCAGAATAATTCACATAATTTAATAGACTGTCGAATTATGCGGCTTGCCCTTTCCATAATGTGCTTCTTTGTGTGTTCTTGTTGACACAATTTGGCCCCTTGCTTCTTGCAGGTCAACTCAAACTGGAGAATAAATCTAAGCCATATTTTAATTTATGTGGCCTGTCTTATGTTATGTGCTATTTAATATTGGCTTGTTTGGTGTTCCTGCAGGATAAATATTGTTTCCATAGCTCTAGTTGTGGCCTTCGTTTACCTTTATTAGATAACTTAATTAACAAGGATTCAGTGTGTCATTCTTTCTCTTACTTGACTCACGTCTTCAGCTAGAGCACACCTGTCCTTTTTAATGAAACCCCACACTGCTCCTTCAAATTAGTCTGAGTACCTTCCTTTCATTTGACCATGAACTGTTTGCCAAGCCCACTCTATAGTTTGCTCTCAGTAATTGTCTTTGCCATCAGCAGATGTTTGCCAACCTTAAACCGCCTCCTCTCTGCATTAATGGGAAGTCCGTTTGACAACACAACAGAGCGGCATCTGCTAATTGTCTATCTCATAAAATACACATAGGAGAGGAAGTACAGAGTTATGGCCTGGAACTCGCCTGTCCTTTGCTCTTTATTCGACATTGGCAGTGGAACATCGAGCAAGACGTTGGAGGAATTTTCTGTTTCTCTTTTTCCTTTTCAGCAGAGCTTATGAGACCACCAGGACCAAAACAAGCAGTCCAGAAAAACCAATCCTCTTATAAAGGATTGGATTGTAGCGAACTGAGAAACTGGCAAATTGAGAGTGCTGTAGCGTTCGTTGTCATCAGAGGAAATGAGAGCACAGCAGTGTACAACAGTACAGGAAGATAAATACAGCCTGGCAAAGCAATGGTATGTGATTCCCTGATTAGTGACTTGTTATGCATTGGCAGCGTTGACGCAGTTCTCCAATCAGGTAATGACTAATAACTAATGACTGGCATGATAATGGTTTTTATCAGCAGTACCGGTGATGGTTATGCTAATGGGAAAATTCAACACATGGCATTTTTTTTATTGGACAATAATGAATAGTGTTTACCAGTGGACATGCACAGCTATCCCAAACTAAAGTACATTTATTAGCTTCTCAATAATGGGATTTCCGCCATGTGTGTATTTCCATAATGGGAAGATCAGAAAGGTATTAATGGATTTCCATTTGAGTCGCAGGGAGTGTTTTTTTTGCCACTTTGACCTGTGTCTTGCTCATTAGGCATAAACGTAAGCGCTATATAAATTACATTTATTTGATCAAAGTTGAATTGAATTGTTCTGGCATTACAATCTGTTCAGTGATATGGTGCAATAGTGTAAATCCAGCGGCTTGGTTCAGGTCACACTTTTACAGGTGCAAGCTGGGTGTTTATTGAAATACTGATTAAAATAGAAACTAGGGTGGTGACTTAAAAAAAAAAAAAAAAAAGCACCGTAAAAAGCTTTCCTTGTGAATCTGCCTCAAATGAACGGCAGTGGAGTTGGATTCACCTGAACTCGTTTGTGTGATTGGTGCCGTCCCCATTTCTTCTCCGTCTGCCGTACGAGTTTTTTTATTGAAGGTTCATTGTTTAATTAAAATGTCATTTCAAAAAGATCTTAAATGACATGGGAAATGCTCATAATTTGCTCCTTTAACAATTGTTTACTATATCCCGATCACACACCCTTTCTTATACACCAGGGTGCTGGTGGCTCAGTGGGTAAGGCTCTGAGTCAGTGATCAGAAGGTCGGGGGTTCGAGCCCCGCTCCAGACATGCTGCCATCATTGGGTCCTTGAGCAAGGCCCTTAACCTCACTTGCTC
>JAOUQX010000043.1:14017894-14029757 GCA_028566295.1 Liobagrus marginatus | reverse complement strand
CTGGGATATGCGGAATCAAAGAATTTCACTGTATGTTGTACTGTATGATGTGCATGTGACCAATAAACTCAACAACTAATAAATAATATTTCTATTTGACTCACGTCTCCATCTCTCCCTAAGGTAATTTATCTTTTAAATAGGTAATTTCCAATTTATGTGTTAATGATGATGATGACAGTAATAGTGTTAAGGTGATGGTGATGGTAAAACTGATGATGGCATTAATGATCATAAAGGTGATGACAGTAATAGTTTTAAGGTGATGATAGTGATGGTAAAGGTGATTATGATGATAGTGACAGTGAGCAGATCCGAGACAGTCAGACAGAATTTTCCCACCAGGCTTCTCGTAGCGCTCTAAAGACTGAACACTGGGCTGGGACGCGTCGCTGATGGCCTGTCGCAGTTTTCTCTGCTCCTTGCGCTGCTTCTTAGCCGAGCTCTGCTGCCTGAACTGACGGTTCTTCAGCTTGTTATCCAGCTTTATGTTGCTGGTTTTCAGCAGCTTACGGAAGCTTGGTTTCTTCTTCTTTTGCCTTTTTGTAGCCTGATGTGGAGCAGAACAGGTTCAAGTCATACATAAACAGGATTAGTGTTAGTAAATGGGACACACACACACACACACACACACACACACACACACAAAGGATCTAAAGTGGACAGGTTGCATTCACACACAGGACAGTCAGTACATCAGTCACAACACGTTATGTATTCAGACACACAATGCACACCACACAAACACGTGTCCATTTGCTATAAACACAACACAACACAACACACCACAACCATTACATCAGTCATGCCCATCAAAATATTTAAATACAACACAGTCATGATTTTATTTGGACATATCGCACGTGGTAAAGAAACTGTGTGCCCATGTGTACGCGTGCTATAAAGTTTGCTGTGTGCTAGCAGTGTTAGCATTACTACAGAAAGCGCTCTCGGATTGTAACAAGGAAGTGTAGTTAAGTGAATGTTTTCTCGTCTCTCACCGGTGCCATGATTCTCCCTGATTCTGTTCTCAGCTATTGATCCTGAAACTCGACGTCTCTTAGAACAGGACGGACATTTACAGTTAACTGAGCTCTTCTGTGCTGCCGCACACAGCCACTCACACATGGGTCTCTCACGCAGGAAAAACCACTGACGCATGAATCGGCACAAACGATTCGTTTAGAATGATTCATTTAATTCACCGAATCGCGTAGAAGTGAAGTGTCAACGGCTGCAGCAGCCAATGCAAATATGAATTACATTAGCTTTCGTTGTATATGTTTTTCCCAGCTGCACTATCGTGCTCAATTTTGATGTGCCTTCAAGAAATTTAGCAACAATACACTTAAAACATTATACGTACATAGAAACGTGTTAGGATAAGGATAGGGTTAGCCACCACTAGTACATTCGGGTTTTTTGAGTCGGAAGCCAAACGAAATTGTAAACAAAACCTGAGAACGTGGTGGTATTAAATACGAACTATTGAAGGAATACTTTAGAAATTACAACTACAGCATATTTCTATACGAGTCGAAACAACTCAGTTAACTCGTTCAAAAGAATCGACTCGCAGTACCAACAGGAAGTGCACAAAAGCATCTTACCGCTCTGCCCTCGTGCGGTATGGAGGATACAGTGCACACAAACTGGAAATGACGATTACATTGACAAAAAATTATGAGAAATGGTTTAAATATAATTCTGAATGATTTGGTTGTAATTTAGATCATCATTTAGTAATAACTGAATAATGTATATCGCAACGCTATGTGGCAGAGAAAAAGACGATTTATTAATATTTTTTCTTCATATGATTCCAAAAATACTTAAATATACAACATGTAACGTCAAAACATCTGGGGTTGATTCATTAAATAGTATAAGCATTAATTTAATTAGGCCTGATTTCAGTTTGATTGTTTCAAGAAGGTTTTGAAATTTTAATGCTTTTATTGAAACGATCAGATTAACTCCTGAGGTTAGCTCCGGTGTCATACTAGTACACCACGATGTGTGTGGATTGCGTGCCATGTGGGACAAACACCCAGATCAGGTTTCCACTCTTGGGTTTATTTACATGTGCTCTACTTTTTAATGCTGTCCACTTCATCACATATTTACAATTCTGCTTGATACGAAGTAGGAAAACTTTACAGTAGAAGGAACTGAGTAGAAAACAAAGTCAGAGTTAAAACAGTTTTAAAATCAGAAATGTGAGATGCACAACATTCAAAGCCTGTTTGTTTTTTCTTCTAAAAGAGGAGTTAAATCTCACGACAGAGCAGAAACACTTGGTCGAATATTAAAGCAGACACATGGACAGAACTTGTATATAAAGACAGGACAAATTTTGCGTGGACATACAGGTGATTTGATATTAGTGTCTTTATTTATTCAATTTTTTTGCTGACACAACGAGGTCAGAGATGAAGCGCTGCAGGTTCGTGTGGTTCAGAAACAGAAACTCGCCCCGTAACCGAACAAGATCGTAGGATAAAAAGTAGACGGCATCAAAGCATGCAAAGCTTTTTGACTGCTTTTCAAACCTTCATTGCACATCATAATAGAGAAGATCGAAGCTCTTTGACCGAATACTCGTCCAGCCTTCTGGTCCTGAAGCTCAGTTTGAGAGTAGTGTTAAGGAAATCCTTCATGAACAACACAGCTTTAAATGCAACATCGTAACTGTGTGAGGAACAAAGCGGACATGGGTGACAGGTGCTCGCGTTCATCTGGGTTGCTAAGGAACATTTCAGGAACGTCACAGAGCAAATCAAGGTGCTGGAATATTTTTGCCCAGAAGTGTATGTTTTTTTTTTGTATGGGAATGTCCGAGGAACTGTTGCACATTTACACCAACATCACTAGCCGGCGTCTATAATCCTGCACATCGGATCAGTTTCAGCATTCATGAAGACTTGCTGACCTTTCAGTTCCTCTCCAGGTGTCGGGACATGTTCAGGAGAAAAGACGGAAGAGCGAGGCATGGGGACGCACTGAGGCGTCAGGAGCTTTTCAGAGTCGGACTGCTGCTTTTATCGGATTCTTTGTCCTTCATTATTGCACTGAAGACCTGGAAAACAAAACAAAAATGTAGCATCAGTGACATCCAACACGATTTCATCAGTTGTTCAGTTCCATTTGATTGGTACGGTACTTTTATGCATTGACCACAAAACAGCGTCATAGACACCATAATAAACTTGATAATAACAAAAGGTAGCACTAATGAGAAAGCCAGAGATGAGGGTGGTCAGGTAAAACTCTGAATGATTTGAGGAGGAAGCAGACTAAGGAAAGCCGTTCCTCATCCACACAAACAACCGCGATTACTAATCATTCCTTATAGAACACACACATGATAAAATCCTACGTTTATGTTTTTGAGGTTTCTAAGTGGTAAACAATCCATCCACCGGTTCCCCAGTAGTGTCATACTGCTTATGCACGCAATCTTTTCTCCAAGTAAACGACGAACACATGTATTCACAGCGCTTCACTTTTTACACATCGTATGTTACAGATGCAGTCAATTCAAGCAGGATGCACCTGAGCTCAAGTTTGAGTATCATGGCAAAGGCGCACCCTGTTTCTGCTGATCATCCTTGTGGTAAATTCAGTTCAGTTGATTAGACATCAGATGCCGCTCTAGACTCTTTTTAGGGCGGCGTTCGCCCCCCTGTCTGTCGTTTCAGCCCCATTAAAACTACCAGCGGTCAACCTATCAAAATGTATTATAAGTGCATGAAAATGTAATCCATTTCAGAATAAGGCTGTAACATAAAAAAGCGCTGTAAAGACTTTCCGGACGCATAGTCCAGTTGCGCTCACATCACCAAATCTCCACAGCGGCCGTGTGCAGCACGGGCAGCTCTGCAGCCCAAAACAGCAAGCTGTGATGCTCTGGGTGTTCAAACACCGTACATTTTCTGTAGGATGAACCAGACAGGCTAGCATTCTCCCCCTCACCTACCCACGACCCGGTGGGCCGTCCTTGGACCACTTTTAGTAGGTACTGTACTATCATTGCATACCGGAAACGCCTGGTAAGACCTGCTGTTTTAAGGATATTCGGAGCCCCACTCATCATGATTTGTTAAAGGCCATCCTTACACGCGTTTTCCTCTTTGGAACAAGAGAACTGACTGTTGGTCTGTTGCCTAACAAATCCCACCCATAGACAGGTGCCGCTCTATGAGTATTAATCAATTCTTGGTCGTGCTGTGAATTGAACGTCATGATTTCTGATCACACAGCAGATGAAGATGGGTTCAAGGCTGGTTCCTCTCAAGGTTTCTTCCTCATAATCAGCTCTGGGTGTTTTCTTCTTGCCACCTTCGCTTTAAAGTTGCCGTTTAGTGAACGATTAATATAATTTTAACAAAGACATTTGAATGTTGCCAAACGCTGCTCTGAGACAATGTGAAGAGCTAAACAAATAAAAGGAACTGAACGCTGAGGCGATGTGAGAGAGCAAATGGGGAAACCCACCTGGGGCCATTTACGGTTGCTGCTGGTCATGTGCGTATTGTGGATGGCGTTGAAGAGGCGCTCGGTAGAGACGTGTTCAGGCAAGCGCGTGAGGAACTGGGCCATGTGGATGAAGTCCATGTGAAGGAGCACGTCCTCGTACAGGCGCAGGATCCCCAGAGCCGTTCGGAACAGGAACTCTTCTCCGTCTCTGCAGAACACGTCCCACACGCGGCATGCCACGTCCAGTGGCAGGGACTTGCTGTAGAGGGTGAAAATCCTGCACACACACACACACACACACACACACACACACACACACACACACACACACACACACAC
The DNA here is from genome assembly GCA_028566295.1 of Liobagrus marginatus. Taxonomy (NCBI): domain Eukaryota; kingdom Metazoa; phylum Chordata; class Actinopteri; order Siluriformes; family Amblycipitidae; genus Liobagrus; species Liobagrus marginatus. The sequence continues at coordinate 14,024,939 of JAOUQX010000043.1, read as the reverse complement.
ACACACACAATATTACACTCAGGCTGTGCAGAGGATACATCATCACCTTCCTGGAATTGTTTCTTTTTTATGGCACTTGGCAGACACCCTTATCCAGAGTAACTGGAAGTTGAGGGCCTTGCTCAAGGGCCCAGCATTACCGCCAATCCACAGGTTGGTCCCGGAGATGAAGCCATTGCTTGGCCAAAGGCAGGATGTTCAAAGGCCAAAGGCCACTTGTTGAGACTCTGCTCACGCTTGCACTGCCCAGAAGCAGAACCCTCGATCACCAACATCTCTTTTTTTAAATCCACCTGTTGTTTGTTTTGTCTTTCTAATCTTTCTAATGTTCTTCACTTTGTAATAAGTGTTGCTTTTCCCTCGTTGACCAGATGGCAGCGAGAGTGTTGGGCTTTTCTGTTGCTCGCTGCTGAACACACATTTTTGATTGCTGACATTTTTTACATTTCAACAGTTTATTAAAAAAAAAAAATAAATAAAAAACACGGCATCTTTCAAACAGCGGGTGGTAGTGGAAGCTTCACCCACTAACGTCATCAGTCACCGACACAACCTGGTTCCCAATGGGGTTCCAGGTGGGGAAGTGGTAATGGTGGTCCTGGACATTTCACTCATGACTTCCTATCAGCAGTCCAACACCTTAACCAGTGCATTCAGAGAGACTTTTTAAATCGGTCATTATTTTATGCGAATAATAAAAATGTGTAGACATTTCGATCGACTGTATATCATACCGGGGGCTTAATATGGTGCCGTTGTCTGCATTTGTACTCAGATGTTTTGTGATTTAAAGGGATACGCCTTAGCCTAGAGCAGTGTTTTGTAGTAACTTACAATGTGAATGTCTGATACAGATGTCTTACTATGTAAGACAAGCATGTGGCACTCACCAGTCGATCAGGTAGAGGTCAGGAGTGAAGCTGGAGCTTTGGAAGTGACTAAACAACCTGGGAAGATTTTCCTCAAAGAACACCTCGAATACTGCAAAGTACTTCAGCATCTGGGGGAGAAAACACAACCAAGCATGTGTTACGAGTTCTGCATCGTGTGCATCATTTACCAGTTAATACTCTGTACACTGGTTTTTACCCTGGGTTTTGGCCCTGTAAATAAACCCTGCTTTTAATCCCAGGTGACATCATGGCGGTAAACATGTGCAGTATGACTCAATGCTTAGCAAAGTGATCAATCTGAACAGCGTGTGGCTGTGAAAACCACGAGCTCAATGAACAACACTTGACACACATCAGCTTGAATGCAGGATATTAACGAATGGCTGGGTAACCATGTGACAAACAAACGGAAAACACAAAGGGTTAAACCAGGGCTGAGGAATGTGCAATGTGAACCATGAGGGATTCTGTTTAACTGCAGACTCCAATCACCCAGGGGAACTATTTTAGCCTACTGTACTAGAGGTGTGTGTTGTACTATTAACCCATTCATGGATTCAGCTCTATACACTCAATCAAGAATCTGCTGAATTTAAAGAAAATGAATAGTTAAGCGTTGTGTACTCTGTACCAGTTCATGGTCCACTCGGAAGAATGCCATCTGACAGGGTTTATTCAGGAGGTTGGCGAAAGCGATGAAGGCGTCGGCTTCCTCCAGGTTCAGTATTAAGACGGCGGCTATGAACGACATGCCCTGCACCTAAGAACAGCGCAGATGTGGAGGTTAATGATTCAGCACACAAAAGGTCATTTAAGTGTGGGGGATAAGAAAGAAGCCGTTCTGTTTAGTGGATTGCAGAGTGAGAGCTTGTTAGGGCATAATTTTTTCAAGCACAACAAACAAATGCATCGACATTCAACTTAACTTTTAATTTTCCAGAGTTCATTTGACATCACACCTCATAACACACATTCAGCCAAATCATGTCAAACATACTGCAAGTACAGCGCTCATAGAAAGCCATTAAATCATTGTTGATACTAACAGAAACAATCTTGTGCTTGTAATTTCACCAATACAAGTTACATTTTACATACATACACATTTTATACACACACACACACACACGTATAAGTAAAATCAGGTAATTAAGTAAGTAGTTAATGAAGTATTTTTTTCCGGTAGTTGTAGTTACCTCTAGAGTGAAATCACTTTTTCTTCTCATTTTCAAAATCTGTTTAGTGCTGTAATAGATCAATGTGATGTGTACTGTACTGTGATGCGTACGACTCGATTTGGTTTGCGTGGATTAACTGCGAAGTTTAGGCATGATTAGCAAAACCTGCAAGCAGTTTAAAACTTTTAACATGCAAGAAAACGTACAAAAGAGTTCTGTTATGAACGCCAAGTCAAACAGCAAAAAAAAAAAATGTGGATAAAAATAATCGCACTCACATAGCCCACGTCTGGCCGGTAGCAGGTATACGCTCCGAGCACACTGTGCAGCAGATCGTGGTATGGTCCTCCCTGACAGAACGGGAAGAACAAAGGAGAATGAGACGGAAGCTTATTTTAGGGCTCATATTAAAAACCCTGGCCACGTTTACGGTTTTTAAACGCACCTTCTGGAAGATGAAGAGCGAGGGGAAAGTGCGTGAAATGTCAAGCTTGATCAGCTCCAGGCTGGATTCCCGATCGGCCAGAGACGCCCCGCTATCCGCTGCGGACAACACCGTGACACGAGTGCATTTACACAGACACCATTCATTTCCGTTAAAAAGAATGATCACACTATATTTACACAGCGTACTTTAGAGAGCGAACTGAAGTTGAGCGTACTTTAGAGAGCAAACTGAAGTTGAAAAAATACTTCGTAAGGTTTAGTCATGAACTAAAGAAGCAGCATTAAATAACAAGTCAAGTGATAAGCAATAGAAAGTAAATAATCAGCAAAAAAACCATGGATTCTATTTCTTGCTGCCTGAAATTTTGCTGCTGCAACAAAAAAAAGGCATAAAGAAACCACACACGACTGCTGCTCTCCTTTCATAACAGCTCTCCTTCTGAAAGTAAAGTTCCTCACTATCAGGCTAGAGATAAGAAGTCGGACTAATTGCTACATGAGAAATGTTTAGTCTACAAAAAACAGTAATAAATGAATTTATACAAAGGAGCCAGTTTGACTTTTTACATCCCCTTGATACTCCATTGTGTGTAGTGTTTGCTGGACGATAAGGGAATGTTGATGTTTTGTGACCGTTCTTCGTGAGCGTCTTGTTCTGCTAGTTAAACTGGCCACTGTTCTTCGGAAAAATCCTCTAGCTCCACTTGGGGGCGTAAACCTTTGAGCATTATGCCCAGGGTCTTCTAGGAAGCATAGGAATATTTTAGCAGCTTCAAAACGGCAGCACTACATTAAAAAAAATAAGCTCTTTAACCCCATTAATAACAAGACAAACTATTCTGCTCAAAAGTTTACACCCTTTGACTGTATAGTGTTGCTCTTTGGAGAGTCAGGGAATGGTTCATTTGTGTAAAATTCAGTTGTTATTGTGTCTTGTGGACTTAACATCTGTAACAAGGGCAGAACTAAACAATAAACTGAAGACCATTATTAGTTTATCAATCCCTGTAGTTTTTTAATATTAACATTTTGCAGATTCTGCAAAGCAATTGTATACTTACCGCATCAACTGTACATGTGGTGCCTGGATATTAAAAAAACCCCACACATACTGCAGATGTGAAAAGAGCAAACTACAACACAGGCCTGGCTATAGCTCGTATCTCTGGAAATCAGCTCACACATTCCCAGAAGTGCAGAGAGCGTTGTTTAAAGCAGAGGCAGTTAAATTAGCATGCTGTAAGCAGGGCTGGTGTGTGACAGGAAGTTCAAGTGGGGAAGGGAAGGGGATGGGGCAGAAGACGTTGGTGAAGACGTACCCTCTGTCTCGACCTCGCTGCCCGTTTCTCTGAAGCTCCTCCAACGCTCCTTGGCCCGGGAGAGAAAGATCTCGTACAGCTCTGCCAAGAAGAGGGCGGAAAGACGCGTGAGGAAGGAAACATGGGGAGAAAGTAAACAAGCCTAATTTCTCTTAGACACAAACCCCAAGCTGAAATGTTTCATACTGCTGTTTTTTCCACCTTAATAACCAATGCAACACCAATAGACATCTGCACCATTGGAAATGTAACATCCATGTTTGGTACTGTTGTTGTTACATTACTATCCAACTTTTTGGTGAATTAGTTCTGGGTTCAATTCCAATCACCAACAAACCACCACAGATGGGCCCCTGAGCAAGGCCTCTAATCCTTGGATTAAAAAAATAGTAATTCAAGCAAGTCTCTCTGGATAAGGGCATCTATCGAACGATGTCTGTAAACTTGACAAGGGGTAAACCTGACACCAAACTAATTAACGAAATGCGAGAAAAGAGTCACTGAACAAATCCGTGAATGAATCGTTTTTGGTGAATCAAAAGATCAAATGCTTCGCATTGCTGGAACGAATCAAAATACTCACTGCTGGTTCAGTCAAACATTAAGACAATTTTTTTTTCAGATTTTTTCATTTTCAGATCCTATTTATCACATACACATATATGCAGTGAAATGTTTTTATACCGCATATCCCAGCATATGAATTTGAACGCTGGGGTCAGAGCGCAGGGTCAGCCAGAACGAGCAAGTGAGGTTAAGGGCCTTGCTCAAGAAACCAATGATGGTAGCGTGCCTGGTGCGAGGCTTGAACCCCCGACCCTCTGATCACTGGTCCAGAGCCTTTTACCATTGAGCCACCGAGTGTTATTATACAGCTTATACACTCAGGAGATAACTAAATACAGCCAAGTGCTAATAGTGTTTGCATTGGGCTTGTATGGAGAAAGTTTCACTTGTTATAAAGACCAAAATTCAAATCAAAAGCTGACCAGTGCACAAACAGTACAGTTATGCAAGCCTTCCAGGTCTTCCTTCTACATCTTCAATAGACAGGTTTAAGAATCACTCGGGTACCTGGGGTGATGTTGAGCTCGTTGCCAATGGCTAGACTCCACACTTTGCCGCGGACGTTGGGTGGAAGCCCCTGCCACCACAGATCTTTAACCCTGCGAGTGCCGCGCCTAAACGCGGCGAAAGGAAATGAAGGAAGAGATAAAGACATTAATGCCAACCTGGAATACTTTATCTATGGAGCATGCAACTTAAAAATAACTAAAACCTAATGTTAACATTACCATAACAAGACAATCAAGACCACAAATTATGAAACAGAGCTGCTGTTCTAGATTGAGGTGAATTTTTTTAGTAAACACCAATTTGGAAGTCTCAGTAGCATTGTAGACGTTCACATTTTAATAACAAATCTGAAATTAAATCTGCAAAATAATCTTTTGGGTGAGTCTTTTGCTTATGCTGTACACAAACAGGTTGAGGTTACAACGGCCTGCTTTAACTGCTGCCTGTTTTAGTGTATACAGACTTTCGATTTGGTGCCCCCTCGCCCAGGATGTGGATGATTCTTACATGCTGTCCCAGTTGGGCAGGACCTCCGTGTTCCATACCATTATGGCATTAACGATGCTGTCCTCCTGCTTGAAGCGCTCCTTCATTTGCTGCTTCTTTTTCTGGGCCTCCTTCAGCTCTGCGCAAACACAGAACTAACTTACCAAAATGGCATTACATTTGCAGCATTACGCAGACACCCTTATGCACAGTGACCTACATTTCTCTCATTTACACAAAAATAAACCTTGCTTAAGCCAGGCTCGCACTACTGGAGTTTTAAAATCCAAACCAATTATAAAATCCAGTTGGAGCAGACACACAATTAGAATCTTTGCAGATGTTCTTCCCTCTTCTTAAACATGCACACATTGCAAGATTTGAAAATCGCGATGCATCACACACTACAAGATATTACTAAATATTTTACGGATGTAAACAAAACAAGTGCTGCAACACAACAACTTGTCGCATCAATCCTTATTGATTGTAGCGAGAAAAAAAACAAATCGGTAGATTAAAAGAGTACGGATGAGTAACTGATTGGGCCAAAGGGGACAACGTGGATGGTCAGTCTCCAAATGTGTCACTTTCGTCCCTTCGTAGACTTGTTTATTATTGGCTATTGTGAAAGTAGTGATGTATTCATAGCAGTCATCATCCCATAAAATCCTAAATATCAAACATGTTTGATAAGACCGGCGAGGCTTATATTTGGGCGAGAGTAGATCGAGAGGTGAAAGATTCCATCTGTAAAAGCTTCACATAAGCAGATAATCCACGCAGAACATCGGACTGATCGAGGTCTTCCCCTCAGATTCTCCTGAGGGCAAAATCAGCCTAAAACTCCTATAGCGTGAATCCGGCTTTAAGGGCCCAGCAATGGCAGCTTGGCAGTCCTGGGCATTGAACGCACGATCTTCTGATCAGCAGTCCAACACCTTAACCACAGAGTTAAAAGTTCAGTAAGCCTAATACCAGGACAAACAGTTGTATTTATTTCCATTTATGTGCGAGAGAATGCGACTTAGTGAATGTATACACACGTGAAAGGAGAGACTTTGCTATGACTTGGGGTCTAAAGCAGATGCAGCTTTACCTCTCCTCTTAGCCTCTGCCACCATTTCATCATATTCCTGCCGGTGGCGCTGAGCTTCCTCCTCGGGTTTAGCAGGAAGGTTGCTGAGAAAGAAGTGAGCAGATTTAATAATAATAATAATATGAAGCACTGAAAGAAAAGAGAAAATGTCACCCAACAGAACAAGAGAACAGCCGACTGAACAGGACTGGCTAATTCATTTGCATTTCTAGTCTGGAAGTTGCCACGGCTCTGAGACTCAGGGTTTTACACAGCTGTCTAATATGTGGCAATATATGCTGCTAATATATACTATTTGCAGTCACTTTAATGCTGATTTTAATAGTTAATTTTAACACATGTTGCACTACTGACAGTGTTATATTGTATGTATCCATTTGTGGCGTATTGTATTATACTGCATGTTTTGCACTCTCTGCTTTTGCGCGGCGCTCTGCTTTTGCGCGGCGCGGCGCTCTGCTTTTGCGCGGCGCGGCGCTCTGCTTTTGCGCGGCGCGGCGCTCTGCTTTTGCGCGGCGCGGCGCTCTGCTTTTGCGCGGCGCGGCG
>JAOUQX010000043.1:13907034-13921823 GCA_028566295.1 Liobagrus marginatus | reverse complement strand
AAATATAACGGCTAAATGTGAATAAATAAAGTTTATTTTATATATTAGCTTAATTTGAAAAATGTAAACAAATTTTGCAACAAAAATGAAATAACACAATATTTTTTAGATAAAACAAAAGTTATTATAAAATGTTTAATGATAAATACCAATAACAAAATATAAATGAATAAAATATACAATGTTTAATGATAAATACCAATAACAAAATATAAATGAATAAAATATTGAAACTAAATGCATTAAAAACTCAACACGTAAATTCTGTATAAATGCGAATTATTAACGTGTCATTTGTTGTCGAGCATTAATAAACTATAGCCACTATACCTATATTCGCAAACTACCTTTATTGTCGTTTTTTTCTGCACGGGCTGTCCGTCAATTTTCTCTTCTTTTATTTTAGGAAACCGTTTTTAATGGTTGTTAGCTTTTATTGAGCGCCATTACACAGAAAATGTATGTTTACAGAAACACTAAAGCTTTGCACACTGCCTATAGCCCACGTTACAGATGTTAACTTACAGTCAACTGAACTGATTTTTTTCGTGATCCTTGAACTTATGGAGAGAATGCGGTCTTAAAAGGAGAAAAATGAACTTTATCTAGATTTAGAGATCTGCCCGGAGGCCAGACCTTACCTTTAAAAGCAGACCTAAAAGTTCAGTTTAAGATCGACAAGCCTTGAAAATGAACGTCAAGTACTACCTTAATCACCCAAGCTTTTCTGCGTCAAAGCAAAATAAAAAAAAAGGGGGGGGGGTGTGTCTGTGTGTGTGTGTCTGTGTGTTTAGCTAGAGAGCTAGAGAGTCAAGCTTTGTTACTCAAAACGCCGAGAGAAACGCGGCTTGGGCTTTTAAGAACAGTGACACGTTTAGTCCAGTATGTGGGTGAACACAAGGGAATGGATGAGAAATACAGGCTTTGCATTCTACTGAGCAAACTTAGCATTGCATTTGGAACAATTCCAGACTACACTTGGAACAATTTCAAACATGTTTACAATAAATCTTGCTCAGCTTTCCAGTAGTGTGTCATTAAAAAGACATATATTCACACAACCCCGAGCAATGATGGGCGAGCAACTATGTAAATGCAAAGCTCTAGATACTAATCGATCTATCTATCTATCTATCTATCTATCTATCTATCTATCTATCTATCTATCTATCTATCTATCTATCTATCTATCTAACTTTCTGTCTGTCTGTAATTAATAATTATATATATATATAAATCAATATTACTATTATTCTGTAAATCAATTTGTCTATTAATGAACAATTCATGCACATAAAACAACCACAATAGCTTAACCAGCAATAAATTAATATTAAAAAAGAGAAACAATGGTTAAAAATGGTCCTTTCAGTATAATGCCTGTTTATTTGTTCCAGTCATGTCCTTATAACTCCCCGTCGACAAGTGCCACCTAACTTCACTTTTAACACCACAGCACGCTGTCATTGGCATTGCTTGCAGTACTGGCATACAATTTGATTATGTAACAGTGCTTTACAGTAGGATAAAGCACCAACCTTTGAAATTCAAAATCTCACGCATTATCTCTTTAGCGTAAATCTATTTTCAAAAATAGAACAAACTAAATAAAGGGTTTATGTCATATTGGTACATAAGATGTAGAACATTCTCCTGCTAATAAAGATATTTGGACAATACTAAACAATTTGCTATTGATTACAAAGAACTTTATTTAATAAATCCAAACAAAACCAATTAGAAGTATTAATAATTAATTATTTGGCTTTATTTCAAGTTTAAAAGACAACCATTGACAAACTGTCCTGATAATAGCATTGTCTATGTTCTATAATTATAACAACAATATCAACCATCATATAAAAAAAAGAAAATTCACATTAAATTATTCGAAGAAATAATTCTCTGGTATTTATTTCTGGGTAGATCCCTGTAAATAGCAAACATAACATAGTGGGGTGCAGTCTGAGGTGTGGGGCAGAAGAAACAGGGTGAAAAATGAAAGGTAGATGCTGTAATTACTACTGCGTTATAGAAAGAACAAAGCGATGCCCTGAGGTCATAAGGCTGGGATGTGTCCTCACCATGCCTTAATACATGCAAGGGAGACTGTTAATAACAATACCGCTGATCAGCGCCTAGACTTGCTGGCGTCTGCTTCCCTACGTATGTGTGTACGAAAATGGGTGAGTGAGGGTGTGTGTAAAATGAGAAAAGACCAAGAAAGTGTTAGCCCTGCTATGAGCTCAGCAGCATGTCATGGGTCACCCTTGTCAAGAGATGGAGTACAAAAACATCACTCCCTTATTCCATCACAAATGGAGCCACGGGAGCATCACACTTGCGCATGGGTTTGGTTGAAATCTTTCAGAGTAAAAGGCACAACAGGTTCCTTGTGCACCTTGTTTTGGTTTGGCACAATTTGAACTCTGATAAAAAACAATCTGGGAGTGTTAATTTGAAATGCATATGAACATAATATGACATTGCCATTTTTGGATATTAACAAAAATAAAGACATAACATGCAAGTCTTAATAAAGGAATAAACCAAGCAATAAAAAATACATAACAAAACAATCAACACAAAAAATATGATGTTCTATCATCTAAACAGTTTCATCTTAGAAAGTCATTTTACAGTTATTAATATGCATTAATTGAAGTCACTGTTTTTTGCCGTCTTTATCTTAGCCACCATTTCTATAACAAGAAAACCATTTACCATCTTCTACTTATGTTTTGGCATGAAGACAGAAAGTAGGCTGAAAGATGAAGTTAGGCACTCTTTGACTAATATGGCCTTGGTGACTAGTGTTATCGTCTATTTTCTTTTGTCTAGTGCCCTACAGATTACATAATTTATATATGAAGGCAATGTTCTTAATATATATAAAAATGAATTATGTGCACTTTTCACTTGCGCTTTTCACCTTATGCCACCAGTCTCAGATTCTAGACTACATTACCAGTCCTGGAACAAGCTTCAGAGCTCTACAACACATTTAACCGGTCAATACGAAAGTATTTTTTTGTATTGTATTTTTAATTAGTATTTTTGTATATACAAAATTATATAACTGCAATAATGACTGTAATTAGTGCTATTTTTAATCTTAAGTAGATGAGGGGAAAATGCAATCATAATAGGCAGTTTGTAGAGGAATCTGAAAACAGGTTAGTAATTTAAAGACAAAGAGCTATTCATTGCATAGAAAACAATAAACGGAATGAATAATCTTTTCATATAATGACAGGTATAACTGCAAAACAATGTTATATGTAGTAGAAGTCCTCATTTGTCACATATACATTACAGCAAAAGAGGTTTCACATATCTGAGTTTAGAAAGTTAAGTTTAGCCATGATGCAGTAACCCCGGCAGGAAGAGGGTTAACAGTATGGTTAACATACTGGGGTATGACAACGTGGAGGATTAACTGTTTGAGCCACAACAGCCCAAAAATTCTTCAAAATTCCACAAATTTCCCAGCATTTTAATTTCTAGAAAATAATCCCATTTCCATTTTCTTCATGGAAAGAATATGAAAAATATGAAAACATTAAGAATATATTTTTTAAATGCAAAAAAATCAGATTAAATACTATAGTACTTAAAGTTATTAATAGAAATAAAACAACCATTTGGAAATTATATTAAGAGTTGTTTTGTGCAACTCTGTGGCCCATAAACAGTCCTAACACTGCTAGGTACATGAGGAATTTACTCTTGCTAGTCTGTGGGAATGGCCAGCATGTGTTTGTCTGGTAATCTTGGCTCAAGATTTTGTCTCATCACTGACTGTAATTGTTGCCAGACTAAAATGTGAAAGAAAGGCTTTGGGAAGTTCTACGCAGGAACGACTTATCACTGTTTTCACTCAAGGGCCAAATGCCTGTGTGTTAAATAACATTGGATGTGATTTCCCCATACATCTCATACAGATTAGTAGGATACAACAGAATTATACAGAGAGTATAACAGGTGCAGTGCCTTTCTATATTTGATCAGTTAGACCTGAAGTTCTCAAAAAAAAAAAAAAAAATTTGTCAGGGATCTTTTTAACAGTAAACTATATTATTTTCTCGCTACAGTATACATCTTTAAATGTATGTCTAATTATCCAAACCGTAATCTGGTTACACTGGTTGGTAACAAGAATATCTTGGCTGTGTTTTGGTAGACTAAGGGTCTTCAATGACAGATTTAATGACAGATTCAATTTCAATACAAGCCTCCCTGTTTTTGTTTGCATTGACTTATTTTTTACAGGTCTGTTGACGGTTCAAGGTGTTGGGGGAGGTTGTTGAGATGTCATGACACAATATAAATCGATAAATAGGTAACCCAACATATTAGGTTTGGATTGCGATATTAAGGATTAAATCAAAGCCATTCAATTTATTAACCAATTAAGATGTTAAAAAAATCAGTGATTATGAACACTAATTTAATAAATATAGTAATGTGGGTTGGGACTTTCCCAGTGTATTGAAAAAAAACCACACACACACACACACAAGGGGCCTTCTGATTGATTTAGTATAGATTTGGGCAAATATGATGTACCAAACGAGGAATATGTATTGTGCTGAAATTGCTTTGATTTTAGATTTTGTTTGATTTTATTATATTAATTTTATTTTTAGACAGCGCAAATGCAAATAATCACAGTTTCTACTGAACCCAAATCGAAATTTATGCCCTAGTACCCTGACTATACTGTGTACTGTATATGGTTATAAATGTACATTCGCATTCACATTCCAGTCAAAAGAAAACAAAGTGTCACTGAAGTGTACTAAAATATTTGTTGTCATCTGAAGATTGTATAAAATGACCAAAATATGGTTCATGTGTTTACACCACTTTTTTTGCCTTTTATTTTTTTTGCACGTTTTGCCATTCACAGTTAATGTGCAAGACACTTGAGAGCGAGACAACACTGGCCTATAAAGTATGGGATTTTCCACTGTAAATCTGTGCTTGGCACCACAACACTTAAAAATCTGGTTTAGATCAGGGGTCGGGGAAATGTTGTTGTAGCTGGTGGCGGAGGTGCCATAGTTCAACTAAGGTCATTGGAGAAATCCTGGTCTGAGCTGATTCACGATATTGTCCTATTTCTATTGTCACCTGACTGTATTCTATTATTCTGTACATGTACTGTAAACATGTACATTTCCATTAATAAGCACAGTTGAGGTGAAGTCCTATACTGTATTGCTTCACCGGGTAGCAGCTGTATTATTTTGGGGTACTGAATATTTCTAATTTTAACAGCCTTGATTAGAATACATGATTAAGCGCCTAATAGTTTTATAAAACACACAGCAATACAGGCAAAATTGAAACAAGTTGACAAAAATTAGTGTTTTTTTTTAGATACTTGCATCACTACATGTTGATAGTAAATAATAAATAATAAGAACAACAAAATAATGCTCATTATTGAATGTTACTCATGGTATATTAATATTGCAGTTGCATTATACTAACACAGTTATACCAGGAAGCATATTGGGTTGTTTAATGTGTGCTTGCATTGCACCTGCAGGAATGGGGAAGAGGGGCGGGGCGGGGTGGTGGGTGTTTTGGGGGTACTTCTAGTCTTTTCCCTGTTTATGCAGAGACTGCATGTTTTTTTTGTGCTTCAGGGGTTTCCTCTAGGTACTCTTGTTTCCTCCCCAGACATGTAGGCTGATTGGTGCCTGTAAATTGTCTATTGTGTGTGTGTATGTGTGTGTGCATGTGTGTGTGCATGTTATAGTTTGTATGATTTATGAGGACACAAATTTGTATAATGGCATGGGTATTACACTGGAATTACGACATAAGCATGTTTATGGGGGGAAACTTCATGAGTACCCAGAAGTAAAATAGTTTTTAAAACATACTAAACAATGTTTTATTAAGCATGTAATAATGCACAATGTTTTGTGTGATGTGCAGGTTTAGGAGCAGGGGTAGGGTAGGGGGATAGAATGTACAGTTTGTACACTATTAAAACCGCCTATGTTACCGCCTATGGCATGGCCTCATTGAGATTGAAAAACAAACCCATAAGTGTGTGTGTGTGTGTGTGTGTGTGTGTGTGTGTGTGTGTGTGCGTGTGTGTTCACTTCGAAAGGTTCCCTTCAACCCTGTGTGTGATAAGTGGCTCAGAAAAGGGATTGTTGAATAGATATTATCATATATAAAGTATAATGTAATGAGGACATAATATGATTAAAACAGTTAAACCAACTAATTCTGCATTGTTACTAGACACAAGTCTCATTTAGTATGCGTTGATGTTATCATGCTCTACAGTGTAATTAGTATTACAGCTATCTGTGTGAGTCTGAACATGGATAAACTACCAGACTGCAGTGCTGAACTTTTCTTTTACCTATAGACATAAAGGTACGGCAATCTAATTTAAAGTAGCATACTGATTCTTTGCTAAGTTTTGCTCATTTGTTAATGTTACCCACCTACATTTAACCGAGTAAGTTTTTTTATTGTTGCTAAAGCCATGTCAGACCAGCGTCAATTCCAATAGCTAAGGTAAAATACTAGGCAGCTAATGAAATATGCAAAGCTACAAATTATTACCGTTGGATTGAGAAGTAAATCCTAACATACAATACAAAAAAGTAAAAATTCAAACAACAGATAATTAGAAAAACTCCCTACAGATGTAAATCAATCAAAAACAGCATACAACGACAAAATACCCTCAAAGTCGTCATGATCAAATCCCTTGTCCTCCAATAGTATAATAAAACAACCATCATCTGAAGCATGTACAGTTGTTTTTTAAAAGCTTTGAAAATAAGGAAACAGACTATTTTTTAAACATTCGAAATGATGTCAAGGATCATTTAATGGGAAGATGTTATGACATTCAGTTGAGAACGCTGTAGAAAAAAAGCTGAATATCACCACTTAAGGGGGTTTGTTTATACAGAATATGACAACTGGGCTGACTGGAGAATAATAGTGTCTGGTTCTAAAGACAGCCAACAGCAGAGACAGCAAGGGCCTGTAGCAGAATGCTTCTCCTGAGGGAAAGGGACATAGCACATACACGCCCACGCAGCCTGAGGTTGCCAGGTATACACTGTGAATTTCAAACACCGGTTTACCGGGTCCAGGGATTATCCATCTGGAGTTACCTAACCCCCGCAGTAATGTGACCCCCCATTCCATCATATTGTGGTGTGTAGGCCTAAAGCATCAGCGAAGCTTGTTAAGTGTTTAATCTTGGTCCAGCTGTATGGTCAGACAACAGCATGACCAACTGGCAAAATAACAAAACAAAACTATGAACTCACTCAGATCTCTTTCTAGGCCATTTTGACACTTCCATCATATATTAGGCGCTTGACTATTTGCAGCCATGTAATTAATTGATCCACTCTTCTTCATCTCCCATTATCCTCCTAAATATTATATGAAACACAACCTGCCCCAAGGTCAAATCCATTAATCCATCCAAATTTCAATGGGGACAAATCAGACAGCTCAAGTTCAGCTGCTGAGAGAAAGCCCTGGCTCTGACAAGCGCCTCGTTCCATTGCAATATACAGTGACCTGTACAAGACATGGGTCATGTCTCTCCTCCAAGAATCTAAAAGATTAGTGCAGAAACAAGCAGTTGCGCGCAAGCTTGCGCGTATAGCACCGTATCCGTTGTGCACCCCAGGGGGGATTGACTCGCAGCTCTCCCTGCCCGGTCCAAGCAAGGCACTCGGACGGGCGCGGGAGTCCGCCCAGAATGGATCCATACCGCCAAACCTAACCGTATGCATTATCTGTTAATAAATAACATCGACGCAAGCAGCCTGACTGAAATATACGGAGCTGTAATGCTGTTCTCAGTTCATCTTAGATGACAAGTTGACAACAAACTGCCAATACACCGATAACAGAAACAAAAAGGTCATGAACATCGGTCAAGGAGGCGCCCTCTAATGGTGACAGATCACAGCCATCCTGAGTCTCTTGAAGACTGATGGGGAAGGACAAGCGACCTTTGGAATAGATCAAAGCCCCACAATTCTCGCATGTTTGACTGTTTAAGTCTTTCATCTTGAAGCATGTCTGAGAGTTCTGACCCCTAAAGGCCTAAAGGAACACCTGCCCAGTTTTTAACCCACAGGTAAGTGAAAGAAAATCTCACAGCTTGATATGTGCGGCACAGTCTTGTACCAAGAGTCAAACATGGTCTTGCTTGCGGCACATTTGTAAGGAATGTTATGAACAGTTCCAGTAAACATACAGTACGTCTGTTACGTGTCATAATATTCTGACCAAACTTCAAAATGCAGTCAACCATTTATTGCATGTAGGTCTTATATATTAACATAAATTTGACTGAAAATGTTGATTTGTTTGTCAATCAAATTTGGTTTAATATACAGAACTACATACAATAAATCATTGTTTCTTTAACCAATAAAACAGTTAGATGTCAAATTGTAAGGCTCTGTTGGACAAAACATTTGGCTGTTAAATGATAATGATAAATGATCAACTAACTGATAACTTTTTACACTCACACCCAATATTTGGGTGTAAAATCTTGCATATATTCTGATTTTATTAATATATTCATAAAAATATTGTATATCTGCAAACTGGATATCAGATCAATAGATTGAGCTGGATAATCTAATTCTGTAACTTCTGTATTAAATTAAATTTTTTTTTATTAAAAACAAAGTAAACTGAAATACAAGACTCAAAACACTTGTGTTTTTTTCAGGTGTAAGGTTTTTTCCCTGTATGTGCAGTAGAATGGGGCAAAGTCAGTGGGCTATTCTCATTCCTGCAGTGAGAGTGTGGCCAATTAAGCCATTTCCCTTACAATCTATCTCCCTGCAGTACCTAGATCAATTGGGCTGCAGCTGCAGAGGCCATGTAAGTCAGGCAGATGGCGAAGATTGGGGTTAAACCTAGCCTGACCCCTTCGAGTAAGACTGCAAAAAAATTGTCTCCATGTCCCTTGTGGCTGATCAAGGAACAAGAGAATGCAAGGTTGAACGTGTGTTCTTAGTTCAAGGTTAAAGCATGAGCACAACAGAAAACACAAGTGTGGGCCAGATTCGATTTTCTGTTAGGAAACATCCTTAAGGTATTTCAGTTGTTTTCAATTTCTCTTTGTTAGATGTCTGGGTGTTTGCAAGGTCTTTTTTCACATTCAAATTTTGCTTCTGCTTTTTCCCCAGGCAGCACAACATTGCAGATACTTAACTACGTATCCACCAAAGCTGGTCTAGCTTTAACCCAAAGGCACTCTGTCCTTCCACTTCTAACCCAATTAGCCAAATCACATTTCAAAAGTGCCCTAATATACCTGCCAGTGGATAAACTCTTCAGGTGTCAAAGAGCTGCGTTAAACCTGAGGCTGGTCAGGTACAGAATAGGGTGGGATTAGAGCTAACAAAGGACCGACGATATCCCCTAACACCTGTGCCGGTACTGTGGCTACAGGAGTGGCTCTAATGGGAAAAGCCTTTGGTCCAATTTGCAGGTGCTCAGAACCTAATCTCTTGGCTTGCAGCACAGCGTGGGTATCTATTTTCCACTCTACCTGCTTTCTAGATTCACTCATTGCCTGACAGGCCAAGGGTTTCCTTCCACCTTTGCAACATAAGACAAGTAATCAATCATTTACATCAGTAATTAGGTCCTGGTGTTAAAACAGGAATTGAAGCCAAGCTAGGACACTCAGTGTGTGTAGAAAGGCTGACGTCAAGCTCAAAAAGTGTGAGGGGATGGTGAAAGATCTGAGCTCTTGCACTCTCGTGGGTGTTAGTATGTTTTATTGTGGTCCAGTTCCCCGAGGTTCAGACATTCTACACCACAATTATGTGAGGAATACTACTCACTATATTTCCACCCTAAGGTTACAAACAAACTGAATGTAAGCACCGGGAGAGCCGAGTACATGTACTTGCTTCTCTTAAATTTAGACAGATATCAGTTAACAATAAAACTCTAAAGATATAAAAAAAAGCTTTTGCCGCTTATCATTCTTGTCTACACACTCTGCAACGAAGGTACCAGACTATTGTTTTCTTTGTTGCTGGGATGATACTATCAAGGGTACTGCTTATTAGCAAGAGGGACAGGGCAAGTCCTCACAACCATCTATTTTGTAAAAAATCCATTCAAATATTAATTTCCTCCTTCAGAGTGACAAACAATTTAAGCAAATGTTGACAGATTTAAGTTTATGCTTTATATGTCTGTAGGAACTAAGAAAACTGGAACTGCAACAAGTCTACAAGAGGACCATTAGGGCAGGAATCAAGCTGCCACATGTTTGCTTGAAGAACCTTTTCAGTGGAGGACAAGCACAAGACAGGACTGTGAAATGACAGGGTTGCCAGAGTTGCCAATTTTTATGCCAAATCGGAATACAGCTTGTCCGTAAATAGAAAATAATGTAAGTCGCGACATGGCCTAGCCTACCCAGGAGTCTTAAAGAATAGTGATCACAAGGCGGGAGAAGGGCACATCCCGGCAGTGTCCCAACCTATCATACACAGCATACGCTGCTATGTTGCCTGCCTGACTTTACAATTTTGTCGTATCAAAATGTCATATCACTATCATCATCATAAAGTAAGTCGTGCAAATGTAACTCGGGGGCCAACTGTATCCTGTTTTACAGCAAACTGTAACGATTGCAGACAGAGAGGTTAGGATCCAAAAGCAGACGTTTTATTGCTGTTGACAGAGTAACCAGGAAGCGTGAGTGGCAGTAGAGCAGACCGGCAAATGAGAAGACAAACATCGCGAGAATGACTTGGCTGGAAGTGACATGGCGGCGGACCCGGAAGTGGTTTAGTATTCCGGCGAACATTCCTGCGATGTTACACAAACAATCAGAATTAAAACCTAATAAATATCCGAATATAAGCTTAACGTGTAAGTGCAGCCAGTGTGTGTATGATGTATCATTGCAAAGATATGATATAGTAGATAATTTCAGTATATAAATGTGTGGCACCACAGTGATGATGGTTCCCACTACCCTGCTGCGTAAGTCAAGTGTGAATTATTTCGTTTAAAGGTATGTTGTCATTAGTGTCATCTTAGCCCATCATAATCTCTGGTTATAAATCACTGGCCAGCATGTGCTTTCAAACTATTCGAGTAGTTTAAGAATGAGAATGAGAGGAAGATTTTTCACCCCGCTTCACTTCAAAAGCAAACCCAGACCCTTAGGTGGATAAAGCTTTTTGAAATCTAAATGCTTAGGCTTTGACAGTAGTTGTATAAGAAAATTTACACAATCTATGAGAAACCATGTAGAGGTAGGTGCCACCTACCATGTAGGTGGAGCAGCACATCAAAGCTTCGAAGTCTTATTCGAAGGGCTACCTGGTCCTTGCGGGCCACCCATGTTGGTGACCAATGGGCTAAACTAAAATTAAATTATCTTTTAAATTCTAAATTAATTCCTCACACTGGAATACCTCAGGGAGTATTTAAAAAATTGTGCATTCTTTCCTAAATCCATCTCTTGTCCTGGCTTTATGAATAATCCTTCAGGGACTTAGTGATGAAATGGAATTAATTTGATAGGGAATAAATATATTAAAATGTGCAAAATATTGTATGATTTTATTGCAAATAAGTGCCATAATATTTGAAAAAAATTTACAAAATGTTGAGACCTAAAAATGATCATTTAATAATTTGTTATATATAATATAATTCCCAAAAACACAGTATATAAAGTTATTTCAAGGTGCTGAAAAAAAGTTACGGTGTTCCTGAAATAATATCAGAAAGTGATCCCAAATAAAAGAACTTTCAGAAACTTCACAAGTTTACTGCTGTGTTTCTCTTGGGAGCTTGGAGTTTGAGACATGAGACACAGTGCACTTGATAATTATTCAATTTCCTAAGGGGGGAAAACAAGTGATTTATCCATTCTTTCCCTTTTCAACGTTTGTGCTGTATTTACTGTGCAACTGCCAAGCGTTAATTCCATAATCGTCAAGCTCCACTGCTGCGTAGGCACAGTGGGCCGTCCCCTAAAAGAAGCTGTAAATATCAGTGGCACAAGCATGGCTGTGTGGTTAGATCATTCCAATACCTGGTTTTCCCACAAGTGCCCACATATGATTGCTCTATGAAATCAACCTGAGACATTTGCAAGGTAAATGATTTGGGGTTCTGGGACACCTTGTTGTCTTTTTCTCTTGAGTCAACACAATTATTTGTGGTAGATCAAGAGATCATTACGGAACATTGAATTCACAACAACGTCTCCTGGGTCAAGCATGGAACACCGAAAGAGAAATGATTTTCATGCCTCAAAAACGTTTAACAGAAACTTATGAGACTTGTGTGCTAAAGGATCCCGTTTCGTTTTCTTTCTTTTCTTCTTGTTTTTAAACTAGAAAACGATTTGCGAGCCTCAATAATCTGCCAGAACTTACACCTTAGGAGAGGCAGGGAAAATTGTTGGCCTCTGTGGGTTTTGATTAGCCTTAATGACCCACCAATTGGGAAGTTGTGTTTAGCTCACAGAAGGATGTGGTGGAGACAATATGTAAGCAAGAGAGACGCAGAACCACAAACAGGCTTAATGAGACAGCGACGTTTACTAGCTAACAAGATGTTCCTTAAATAACCAGAGCAGAGGGAAACACCAGAGAAGATGCTCTCAGGAGTTTTATCAACCACGAAAATGGCCGCAACTCCCAAAGTAAAGTTGCCAACACCCTCAAAAGTATCTAGTCCTTTTTCAAACACCTTGGGGCATGACACTTTTACTTTAGTGCTACAAAATAATGATCAAATTTAAGTATTTAAATACTGATATCATCCATAACGATATATATATAACAATGCTATACGTTTACAGCCATGACTCAGTATATATTGATTGTAGAGACCTGAACCAGAAGGATAAGCTCATCAATACTAAGGAGAAGAAAGCCCCATGAAAGGATGACAGCTGGGCACAACCTGCATGTGATAATTGAACCAGACGTAACTGCACACCTGTTTGATTCTCTCCACTCCCACATGCGCACTGTTAGCACCACGACATATGCCAACACTAAATCTCTGGTGGATCAATTTAGTGGTTAACACAAAGAAATAAACACAGATGCTCCCAAGAACAAAGATGACTTACAGCAGCCTTAACTGAGAAACTGCCACTGAATACGGGTTTGTAGTTTCCTCGCTACAGCTACTGGTCCTGATGCAATCACCTTGTTCTGGTGTTTTATATATTTTGCACTTAGTGAAAGAAATGTATTTTGAAGATGAAAAGTATTTTATAATAAAGATGCATTAAAAGTTCCAAGAATGTTTGTGCCAGTAAAAAAATAAACGTATATATTACATAATAGAACATTTTTTACGATGAAAAAAAAAAGGTTTAGCTTTTAACCATAACCCTAACATAATTTATTTTACTGCATCAACAAAACAACAGATAGATTCTCCAAAGGGTCTAAATCAAATTCTGTGTGATGCTTAGAAAAATACTTACATTTACATTTCCCTATAAACTTGCATGAAATATGATATTGCTAAATATATTGTTTTGAAGCAAAGGATTGCCATGGAAACTACAAAATACAACAACAATCACAAAAGAATTGAGCAAAGTCCTGGAGGGACTGTATTACAATATGCTGCCTTTATGAATTAAATTAAGTTCATATGAGGATATATAATTCATTTAATTGCAAATTTAATTTATGCTTGTAAAGGTCATATTTCCATTACCATAAAACTGGAGTCCCATGGACAAAGAACTTTATGAACTGAATTTTAATTTTATCCTATGGAAACACAACCCTTTCCTTTTAATGATAGCTTTATACATACTGTATACAGTATCATTTTTATTTTTCCTTAAAAATGTGTTATTGGAAAACCAATTGATTTATCTCTTTGTTTGGTAAACTTGTTAGTCATTGTTAATAAAGGACAAATCCGCAGAAATTTAGAACTGATCTTGACAAATGCATTTATTGTGCCAGAACTTTTCTTAAATGTGCTAGATTTACAGTGTACCATTACAGTTACGCTCCCTCTCTTAACATTGCCTTATATGTTACCAGAAATCAGAGATGTGTCCCTGATTTGACCGCAGTCAGCGGGTGACAGGCTTCCGCTGGGTTTGTCTCTTTCCGGTCCATGCCAGTCTGACTGGAGCAAGACTATGTGATAAACACTAGCTTTCCTTTAGACTGTAGAGATCTCAGGCAAGTTAACCCAGCCTCATTACACACAATCTACTCCCCAGGGTTAAACTTGAATGCTGGTCCACTGCAAGCCGGTCAAAGAGATACGCAGCCCAGAAAGGAGGGAAGAAATGTTTTATCTGATCAAACTTGAATTTGGAATTCGAAAACCCTTTTTGGAAGGCTGAGAAGAAGCTGCTGAATAATTTAAATATGGAGAGGAATAAAATATTGAACAAAATATGATTTGGTTCAAGAGGAAATAGAGCTGTCATTCTCTTCTGTGACCATAAATATAAAATATCTTCCAGCAATTATTATCTTTGATTTTGCATAAATTATATTACTTTACTCTTGTTTATTTGTACTATGTAAATTTCAATTAATTACAGAGACGAGTATTAAGCTAAAATAAAAAAGGTACTTTGTTGCAGAGGATGCAGATTGATAATTAGTTTCCTTAAACTCTCAGGAGCTCAACTAAGATATCGAGCCTCGTGCTAGTTCAGGCAGGTGCGACAGTCGAAGGCAATCAGCGACTGCCAGCCGTGTCGGATCCAGACGCCAATCACAGCG
>JAOUQX010000043.1:13819405-13830200 GCA_028566295.1 Liobagrus marginatus | reverse complement strand
AGTCTCTTACTAACTTTTCAAAGCACTTCATCACAGTGGAGGTCAGAGCTACTGGGCGATAGTCGTTTAGACAGGCAGCCTGGGGTTTCTTTGGGACAGGAACATTTTATTGTAAAACCATTAGTTTTTTACTATAAATGGTTGAGGAAAACGAAAGATCCTCCGTTGTTTACATGCGCCTTTCCAGTTCAAGTAATCCATTACGGATGTAGTGGCCAACTAAATAACCATTGCAGAAAGTGACCGTTTATTTTCGCATGTAGATTTCAGAACAGGCGTTTCACATTTACACACAAGCACCATTTCAAGCATACAGCGTATAGTAACCTGTTCACTTATTAGAATAGTTCAAAATAAAGACTTTTTTTAGAATGTTCTGAATTTGTATTTTTCTTTGCGTTTTAATGAGCAGAGCAGTTCTGATTTGATATACATACAGTATTGACTGATTTATGTGGTTTGGTTACCAGGTGTCCGTTTGGAGTCTCCAAATGGCACTTTGGAGAGGACATCTATACCGTTTTGGAAATAACAGCTTATAGAAGCTACATTTTTGGGAGTTTCAGTCTCAAATGTGAACGATAACATGGTCAGACATTGAGTTTTAATTGTTTTGTGTTTTCAGGTCTTTAACATCATTTTGACATCCTTTTTTCTCTAAATGAAATTCATTAAAAGAAATTGTGACACTTTCATGTATATTAAAACATGTTTTACTCTGCTGTGATGCAACTTTTGAGTTATTTGAAGAAAAGATTTTATGAAAATATAAATTGTCTAGTTTCAAACAAGACCATATTTTTGAAAATAACCTACAGGGTTCAAGAGCTACAGACATGTTTAATTGGGTAAACCGTTTTCCAGAAAATGTTCAAAAATAGGGGTGTAGGTTAAGGGGTTAAAACACGTTTCTAGTTTGTAGTGTTTTTTTGTTTAGTTTTTATTGCAAAATTGGAGGAAAAACACTCTTTTTTAAACATGTCGTCTCTTTTTTTAAAACCTGTAAATAATGGTTTTCGACACACAGGATATTGGAAATTGTGAATGATAAATGTTAAAGCTTTAGTTTTTAAACTAAAACTTTTTGAAATCACACTGAAACACAAACATAATTTCTTAAACCAACGTCTTTATTCTGGATTACATTAAAGAGATTGTGTTTAGGCTCTTGAAGCTAATATTTTCAACCAATAATTTTTTTAAATCACTGTAAAATTAATGTCGAAAGAGAAAACATACCCTTGTTTGTTGTGAATTTAAAAGTGTCCCAACATCCTTAACAAGCTGCTCAGCATCCAGTGATGTTTTACGTGAAGCATTGTTGCTCAACTGACATTTCTTAGCTTTTATAGAGACATCACATGACGCTGCAAGCTACGTCAGATACCAGGTGAATTTTCATGTGTGCCTGCTCTGATCACGTTAATTCGGTTGAGTCTAGCAGTCATTAATTAATCCCTACAAACCTAATGAAAGACATCTAATACCAGAGCACAGAGGAGCTGGAAAAGATGTGCAGAAAGAAAAAAAACCACAGCAGTGATAAACTGATAAGGATACAACATGCGTCAGAGAGTGTATGCATCAAAGAGAAACGGCGCCTCTGTTCCTGTATTGCAATGTTCTCTTGGACCTAACCCAATAACTATTTTAGTATTCAACTAAACAGTTAGGTTCCCATGTCGCACGTATACTTCACGCAGCAGTGCACAACACTGATAATCTTGTTTGTATAGTCTGACGTAACATGGTGCTGCTCCTCAGATCTTCCCAGTGGTACAAACAAAATGTCCTGCTCACAAGCAGGAAGGTGAGAGGCTAAAAGAACAACA
Source organism: Liobagrus marginatus (assembly GCA_028566295.1). Taxonomy (NCBI): domain Eukaryota; kingdom Metazoa; phylum Chordata; class Actinopteri; order Siluriformes; family Amblycipitidae; genus Liobagrus; species Liobagrus marginatus. The sequence goes on along the minus strand of JAOUQX010000043.1, from coordinate 13,828,368 downwards.
AGGGGGTTAATATTTAATTGTGGCTCTCTGTAAGAGTGCTTAGAGACACGGGTTTGCAATGTGCAAAAGAAGTTAAAGGACAAAGATTACTTTAAAACATAATGAGGCTGAGTTTATGATCGAACCTACCAAGATGCCCATAATCTTATTTATTCATGTATGGTATAATTCAATTCAGTTCAATTTTGTTTCTATATTTGCTTTTATCTTTAAGAATAAAGATGAGTAATTAAAAAGTCTGAAATTGAAATTGTAGGAAGGAAAAACTGCCTACGGTGTTGCTAGGAAGAAACCTTGAGAGGAACCAGGCTCAAGACGAAACCCATCCTTATCTGGGTGACAGCAATGTGTTCTAAATGATGTCCATAATTACAAATATAAGTTCAATGTTGTTCTTTAAATTAAATAATCTGCTCTGTGAGCTACATACCACTGCTATGGTAGCATATAAAGAAAACGTCATTCCCTAAAGCATCAACATGCTTGTAAAAGAGCATTAACCAATTTACTGCTATGGAAAATATTATAAAATACCTAAAATACAAGATATGCTTGTAGAAGAGATTGATCAGTTTTTATTCTATAAAAATAACACTTAATTTCTCAGGGCCTTAACATGCTTTGAAGAAAAGCATTTTTTTAACTGAGTAGAAATAAAAAGAAAAAGAACAACCCATTCCTAAGAGCCTAGAACATTATTTAATTTTTAGTGATAATACAAAAAATCCACAATGAGAAGAGCTTCAATACATTTCCAGTAGCGCATTAATCAATTTACTGCAATGAAGATTGATCATTCCTAAACCTCAACATGCTTGCAGGAGAGGCACATGATCTTGTTTACTTCTTTTGTTTCTTAACATTAGATTAGATTTTAGCATGAATTTGGTTAGTTTACTTCCTTGCAAGTTCTACCAGAATGTACTATTTTTTATCCAGAATGTATCCAGTAATTATTACTGATTATAAATAAATCAAAAAGGTAAATTTAAGCAATTTAATACAAAATAAAACCCAAAATTTGCTTTCCTATAACGTTTCATTGGGGTTTGTTCTGGTTCTCTCTTTTCCTCCCACCTTCCAAATACATGGCAATCGCTGGACTTGACTAAACTGTCCCAGAAATCTGTACATATGTGTGTGGCATGTCATTCCCTGTGTGACTGGATAGACACAGACCTGAGTGAGTGAACACATGATCAAAATCAGATCATAAGCATTTAACAATCTTAAAAAGAAAGAAAACTTAATATTTAATTATGTGATCATTGCTTCAAGTGTGGATTATGTTTTGTGGGAGGAAAAAAGAGGCATAGATATCTATCTATGTAGGCATAGATGATTTTCATGTAAGTAAATGGATTGCTTTAATATACAACATAAAAATGCAGAATTAATAATTAAAACAGTTTCATCAATGCATAAAATCACTGCTTAACAAATTGGTGACTTTAATTCTTAGATTTGTATGCTGGGATATGCGGAATCAAAGAATTTCACTGTATGTTGTACTGTATGATGTGCATGTGACCAATAAACTCAACAACAACTAGATATTTGGTTTATTAGGTGCATGAGAGCAAAAGAAAATCAGCAGACTGTCATATGAGAACTTCTCTGCCAATAATAAAACATTTGTTTTTGTGCAACCATTTACTGTCCCACTGAAATGAATAGATCACGTAAGCTTTATGGGGTGTATAAAAGTTCATGTCAGAAATCTACACCAAGGAATGCAGCTGTAACTGTTGGATGTACATGGCCCTAAAAGCAATTAGTAACTCAGCAATGTACAATCCCACATGGATAGAACACTGTCTTCTGTGAGTAGTTCAGAGTACAAGAGCTGACAGACAGAAAGACAGACCTTTGGACGTGTTTTTTGAAAGAAAGCCATTTTGTAGTGAATTAGGCCAGACTCATTCAGAAGATAAGGAAGGAGATTCCTCAACAACTACACAATGGCTTCAGCTGAAGTAAACCAAAAAGAACCTCATAATGGTCATTAGCAGGTTCTTAAAACCTTGTTGGATCAAAATACCTTTAGTCATGCCATCATCTGAAAATCAAAGAAGACCATTGTTTGAGATGATAAAGTCTAGGAATGGGCTTAACTGAAGGGATTTTATGCACAAAACATTTCTTTGCTGAAGACGTGCATAAAGAAGTACCTGAGATAAACACAATTGAACTGTTGAACACTATTCTGATCTTCAGCTTAAGCATTTGTCATTTAGCATTTTCAAGCCCTGATATAGTTAACTATGAGGCTTTTTCAACTTTCTTCTCCTGTATACACAAGTACAAACATATAGGAGCAAGTACAGTGGGGATTAATAATGTGACAGCACTCTTTGTAAATGACAGAATGTAAAAGACTGTATGATTATCTGAAGGGAATGTCAAAAAGTCCAGCAGGTTCAAAAGGATTAATGATAGGGCAATAGAGCCGATCCTAAGTGGGACGCTGGTGCTTTTCTTGCTCTCGGTATAGAGCGGCGGGTGCAGCCCCAGGCCCAGACAAAATAAGGCGCCCATGTTGCGCAATAGGCTGGCGAATGGTGTCGAGTCCATGTGGACCCAGGCTGGGTTCACGCACCATTTCTGAGCTTTTTCCAAAGTCCAAAGTAGATCCACATCCACGGCCTTTAAGAGCACGTAAAAACCCACAGCAAAAAGGAGCAGGAACAGAGTGATGTTAAAGTACCTCTGCAGACTGGTGTAGTAAATCCACGTCTGCCTGTTGAAGATTTCAGCTACAGTGATACCTGGCGTCAGGGGATACGAGTTTGGATGATGATTATAGAAAAGCCAATTTGGGCAATCGGGCATAGATGTTGCTAAAGAAAAACAATGTCTTGCAGTGAAGAATGGTCTACCCACCTGAGATAACTCCACATATAACCTGGTGGGGGAAGTGGGCGGCAACATAAATACGAGACAGGCAGACTAACAACTCCACCAGCCCCAACAGCAACCATAGCACCATCTGCAAAAACCTGGTGGTAGACAATGTTTTACATTTGTGCTAGCTAGCTAATCTTATTCCGATAGTCATGTAATAAATTTACTTAAGCACTAGCATGCAATGGGCAATTTTAACACGGAAGATGCAAGCAACACACAACTCTTGAACAGATTTCCTCTCTGCATTCTCTTCGAGCCATTTGTCTCACAGAGGGCAATAATGCCAAACCTCAGGCGTTTTTACAACCTCACTTGCAAGCCTTGCATAAAAACTCACCAGTAAAGCAAAGCAGGAGGTTTTCTTTGAGCAGCAAGGGAAAGCAATGCTGTGACCATGGCATACCCTACTGCAGCAGAGCCCATTGCATGACCAGAATGACTTCCTTAAAAGTAAGAAGCAAGCAGTGACCTCTAAGGCATGAACCACCCCGTTAAGTTTTTTTTTTTGTGTGAATCATGAACTCTTTTCATTCTTTTAATTTAACTCAGATGATAGAAACAGGACATGCAAATGACACGAGAAAATGTGTGCCATGTATCATACATGCAAATAGGGGTGCAAATGTTGCAAATGATTTTGGACCGTTCAATCTTAGAAATAATTAGGCAAGGCAGAATAGTAAACAACATGCCCACGACTCCCTTTCAAGATAATATCAGGGCGATACAAATGGCCAAAGTAGGAGGAGAGAGTGCTTTAAGTCGCTCCATACCAGTTTAATTCAGGTAAATGATTTATGTCTATCAATTAACTGATTTCAAAAGTAGTCCTTAGGGTATTGAATTAAGATAACCCAAGACATCACCTATTCAGATTAGAACATTGAGTTGCACAAGCATTTACAGCGTAGAAAATGGCCTGACCATGCAATAAGGGTTGATATGATTAACGATATATTACAGTAATCATGACTGTTGGCCAACATGTCATACTTCATACCTGGTCCAGTCTCACACGTGATAGGAAGCTGCCTTAGAGCAGGTGAGGACTTAGTGCCATAAAACCTGGTTTCATGAACCCACCAGTAAGGCCTTTCTCCAAAAAGAACCCTGTAAACAAAAGCAAAATGCTTACTGAGATGTAGAGCAGTTTGAACAACCGTCTAAACATGTTTAGATGTTTTATGTTCAGAACCCCTTACCATTTTAGCACCAGGTTAAGCCAGTCTGCAATCACACCCACCCAGATGAGCTTGATGCCAACGTCCCTTTTCAGGTGAAACCAGATGGGGAAGAAAATGAAGAAGGTTGTATGGAGGTCCGCTACGTAGGAAATTAGTTGAAACCAACTGTCATAGGCAATGTACTCTGTCTGTAAATAGACTGCTAGGCTAACTCCCCAACTATGGAGCAAATCCATGACTCAGTGATGGCAGAGACAGGGTGCTTAGCCCAGCACAATCCCCGATGCACAGATGATGGTGATTGAAGCGTGCAGACGTGATGGTTTTACCTTTTTTAGATTTTGCAGCTGGACTTTATTCAAGGCTGGACAGTCGTGTTTACACAGGTTCTGCTGTATCCAGGAGTCATTAGGGTCCATGACCTTTCCACCCACCATAATGGAAAAGAAGTCTAGGACTGATAACAAAAAAAGCAGTAAGTTGATTGGTTGTCACAAGCTGGGAATGATGTCAGATGATGATGCTAATGTCACTAAACCAAACAAAAGAGGTTTCTGTTAAATTTAGTTTAGCATTAAGGAGTAGTCCAGTTTTATTATTTGTGGTGCATAATATAAAATATTTACATGACAAAACGCATACATTTTCTTAAATAAAAACATATTTTTAGTGCTTTTTCCGAACAATAAATAGCCTCTGTTTTGTTTTTTAAATCAAGTAAAAATCGGGAATGTTACTAACTGCCAGAGACTGGAACAGCTTTACTGATAATATAGTCTACATGATCACCTTCATAACATACTCTTTGTAAATTGTTATCGGTATATACACAAGAATGCAACTACAACAAACGCAACCAAAAAAAAAATGCTTATAAGCGGCCAATTTATACTAGTTTCCAAGCTAGCAGGCTCCTTTACCAATCACACCAAGTAACACGTATAACACGACTAAGACAATATATAAGCTTGAGGAAACAAAAAGCTAAAAGGAGCCAGGCTTCTGGGAAATTTTGCTCTGCACATCCTACTCAAGTCATTTAAAGACCCAAAATAGATTCCTAAAGTTAAAGAAAATCTGGAGAAAGAATTTTCAGGCATGATATCTTTATCTCAAACCCTTACATGGTAAAACATTACATAGAAATGCATAGTGAGCAATTAAATATACAAGAGAAATATATAAATAATATGAAATAAAAGTTCATTCTAAACACTACAGGGTTTCTATAGGACTCAGTAACTGTAACCACTAACCTTTATGTACTAATGAGTAATCATCATAATCATGTTTTAAGTTTACTTTGCACTAAAAATGCTTAACTAATGTTGACTGATTAAAATGTCCTCATATTTTGCTTTTAAACCAACAAAAATCCTTTAACTCCACTTCCTCCCCTTTAGTTGTTTTTGTCCTGTCTGCTTTCCAACAAACAGACTGTTTGTTAGCTGTATCTTAACTTTTTTTCTCTCTCTGTTCCCTGTTTTATTACACATGTGCAATGTCCAAAGATCAGCGTTGTCCATGCGTTCAGCTGCTGGGCCTGCTGATATAAAGCCCAGTGACAGGATCAAGGCTATCAGTTCTCTCACGCTCTCTAATCATCAGTCAGCTTTTGTTCGAAGAGGAAAGCCTTTAGAATGAATTCGATAATGGATGTTATGCATGACTACGGCGTGAGCTCCACACATTACCTGCAGACTCACTACAAACACGCACAGGGCTGGTTCCTGTTTGTCTCCATGGCTGCTGACCTGCGCAATACTTTCTTCATCTTCTTCCCCATTTGGTTCCACCTAAGGGCGTCTGTGGGCATCAAACTCATCTGGGTGGCCGTGGTCGGGGATTGGCTCAACCTTGTCTTCAAATGGTAAGCATAATACACTGATAAGGTATTTATTAGAATATATTTATTTATTAAAAATTTCTCTAGTAGTTTTAAACAGCAAGATCGCATAGTTTGCATACAATACTGATTTTTCTTTTTTAATTTGTAACGGAAGGATCCTATTTGGAGAGCGACCCTACTGGTGGGTCCATGAGACTCCCTACTACAGCAACACGTCTGTCCCACACATTGAACAGTTTCCCATGACCTGTGAGACAGGCCCAGGTGCGTCCTCTTATCACTTACACACCACCAGTAAACCATTTCATTTACTTTGCACCATAACATCTACTACTACTACTACACTCACACACTGGTCTCGTTGGAACTCACTGGAAATTGATTCGTTTCCAATCATGGTGTGTATTTTGCCTATTTTGCAGGAAGCCCATCAGGTCATGCTATGGGTGCAGCTGGAGTTTACTATGCCATGGTCACCTCCCTCCTTACCATCATGCTCAACAAAAAGCAGACATGTTCCACTAAGGCACTGTAAGAGCTGTTAATCCATCATCATCTAGTCAATCGGGATATCAAGGAACATTTTATTTAGCTCTGTTTAGGTTTCCTAGGTTAAAATAGCACCATGAAAAGTGTTCGAATTTAGGTTAGGTTTTTTTTTTTAAATGTAAAATAAAGTGCATTATCTAGCCTAAAATGATAGCTTGGGTCAAATAGGGTTGGGTTTTCCTTCACTATGGAAAAGTGCTTATGTCCAGTTAAGTACATTTTATTGACTTTATATCAGATTATGTCAGAAGCCCTTGTCTTTCTCTCAAAATATATCATACCTGACAGGAGCGGTTAAAAAAAAAACTCCTTACCTGTTCTTTGTTCGAGATGAATAGTACCTCAATTCCTTGGATCACATGGTATCAGAGCATTTATGAGTTTGTGTAAATTAGCGCGATATACATCAGACCAATACAGGTTGTAGTTTCGATGTACAGTTGATATTATTTTGATTTCTCCTTAATCTTCCAGGTACTTGCGTGGCACCCTTTGGACTCTTTTCTGGACCATCCAGATCTGTGTTTGTCTCTCTAGGATCTTCCTTGCTGCCCACTTCCCTCATCAAGTCATCGCTGGTGTAATCACAGGTGAGTTCTGGTTAGAGTCTGTGGGTATCAATTGGAATACTAGCCAGGTTATTCAAAAACTGAAATCATCTGTCTTTCTTATAGGTATGATCGTGGCTGAAATCTTCAACAGGCAGACGTGGATTTACTACACCAGTCTGCAGAGGTACTTTAACATAACTCTGTTCCTGCTCCTTTTTGCCGTGGGTTTTTATGTGCTCTTAAAGGCCGTGGATGTGGATCTACTTTGGACTTTGGAAAAAGCTCAGAAATGGTGCATGAACCCAGCCTGGGTCCACATGGACTCGACGCCATTTGCCAGCCTATTGCGGAACATGGGCACCTTATTTGGTCTGGGCCTGGGGCTGCACTCGCCGCTCTATACTGAGAGCAAGAAAAGCACCAGCGTCCCACTTAGGATCGGCTGCGTACTTAGCTCTCTTTTCCTACTCCACCTGTTCGACTCTATCAAGCCGCCAACGCACACGGCCGTGCTTTTCTACCTGCTGTCGTTCTGCAAGAGTGCCACTGTTCCTCTGGTCACCGTCAGCATCATTCCGTACTGCGTGTCTGGAGCCCTGAGTGTACAAAGCAAGAAGCACCTCTAAAAGAACTTTTGATATAAAGACAATTCTAGTACGAACACAAAGCCTTCAGCAGTATTTTTAGCTTTTCTTCTCAGCCCATCTCTTTATTGGTACTAACTCAACCGTAACAGCTCCATGTATTTGGTTTGGTTCCTTTCCCACCACAAAAGAAAGACAGAAGGCTTCCTTGCACTGTAAAAATGTTGTTTATTGCCCAGGATTATGATGTCATGTTTGGATTACTGTCTTATTTAATCTCATGACTCATATCTTAGTGCTTTTTAAGTGTACTGAGAACCGGCTTGTCGCTTAGCCAAAGCACACAAATGCTTTTAGATAAGGTTCGTTTTGAATAACTGAGATACTTAGTACTTTATGACAGGGATGAAATATGGTGTTTTATTTCATACAATCCAACAGAAAGGGGGGACAGGACCGCCTGTCTTGTGAACATTACTTTTGTGTGTGTGTGTGTGTGTGTGTGCGTGCGAGAATGATGGATGCTTGTGCTTTCTGTAACATTCTATTTTAGAAAATGTTTATTTTTAATAAAACATTCAAAATGTATGGTGTAGTTTTGAGTTTTCAGCCTCTTACCATATACATACACAACTAAGACATACATTTAAAGTGGGTTTAGATTTTACCATGTACCATATATGAAATAGTTCAAGGCAAAATATGCACCCATCAGAAACTGAACTGCAATCACTCAAAATCTTTCTTTCTTAAGTTGTTCCCACCACCCACCAGACCACCCCCAGAATCCCCCAAAAATTGGGGAATTTCAGTAAAGCACAATTTTTGTCCTTCTAATGTTTGGCACTTAAACGTGTGAGTCATCGTTATCACAAATAAACGCTATTAAAACAAGCAATCACGCATCACTCACAGCCCAGCATCTGCACCACTGTATGTATATCGCGCTGATAATATACACACCCGATTTCACTGCTCTTGCAAAATATAAAAGTTTTATTTCTCTCATTAGAAGGCGGAATAAATGTTTGACAATTATTGAGATGGCTGTTGTAGTTTAAATAGAAATAATTTAGTTTGACAAACAATAGCATAAAACAATATGTTCCATATTATGAACTTAACTCTGGGGTCTTATGGTGCAAAAATACAACATATGGGCTCTCAAATTGCTATGGTGTTTATGGGCTCCCATATTGATATTGTGTTATCACTCATATTGCTAGTCATATCTCTCCGGCCCCTCATTTGGGATGTTTATATATATATATATATATATATATCTATCTATCTATCTATCTATCTATATATAGCCCTTGTATAAATATTCCGTAGGAAA
>JAOUQX010000043.1:13754337-13765102 GCA_028566295.1 Liobagrus marginatus | reverse complement strand
TACCCGGTGTATAAGTCGACCCCCCCCATTTTGATATTAATATTTGGGTGTAGAAAGTCGACTTATACACCGGCATAAACAAAACCGGCATTGGCAAAAACACGAACTAATAGGGGTCTACACAGTGTAGAAGGAAAACCTCCTTATCCATATTTAACTATACTAGTTTGACTAGCTATCCAGATATAGATAGCAGTGCTCATTTTCCATCACAGGGTGGTGCTACAACTGTAAGTACAGGTTGTTGTTTTTTTTATAATGCATCCTTCAACATGATACTTCTTTGCTAGTAATATTTCAGGTGATGAGCCCTTTTGTGCTTAATGCTTAGCACCAATGCAGTGTCACAAATTCAGTGTTTTAAAGCAAAGTCTGTTTTTTTTAAGTAAAATATGATTAAAACTGACTATAGGTTTCTGCTTGTAAAATTGGTTTTAAATGATGATTTACATGTATCGAAATCTTTCCTATAGGGCAGTGGTGTCAAACTACGTTGCTGTGACCCTACAGGAGCTGAGTTCGACACCCCTGCTTATTGGGTGTGATTGTTTATAGATATCTAATGCCTTTATGATCTTTTTTAAAAGTACTGTGCAAAGGTCTTCTTATCTAAACTTTAGATTTCTCTATTAATTTTGTCTTTCATATACATTTTAATTAAATTGAATATATTTTCAATACAGTTGGCTTCTCTAAATTGTCCATAGGAGTGAATGGGAGTATGAACTGCTATTAACTGGTGATTGTACAGGGTGTACAATGCCTCACGCCCTAAGTTAGCTGGGATAGACTCCAGCACCTCCATGACCCTGAACAATGAATGAATGAATTAATAATTGGCTCTTTAAATGCACGGTGTTAAATATGAGACCAAATAAAAATATAATATTGAATTAAATATAGAATTCCAAGGTTGTCTAAAATTTTACCTGCTGAGGCAAAATTACTGTCATGAGTTTTACAAGAAACTTGAAATAACGTCTCTACTTATTTCTTAAGGTAATTTTTTAATTCTTTATTTTTGGATACAATTTAAAAGACAAAACTTTTGATATACTTTCGTGCAGGACTTTAACACACCACCAAATGATCATAAAGTTGGAACGTTAAATAATTCTGTTCTACTACACACGATACAGACTATTAATACATTAGTTAGTTTTTTCTTTAATCGTAGGTTTGCTGTCTTAATGCAGGGTAACATGCGGATGATCTTTTTTTTTAATGCTTAATTAAATCTTTCATTTTCTCAAAAATCTATTTTTTTATCAGTACAAAAATATTTTCACAACATTGTGGGAACGTTTTTTTTTTTTGTTCTTTTTAAAGAAAGCTAACTCCCGACAGGAAATGGATCGTTGGACGAAAACGTTGCCACATACAGTGTTATTCGTAAAGAGTGCCTCTACCCAAACCCAGCGTTCTCGTTCTCGTTCTCTCTCTCTCTCTCTCTCTTTCGCTCTCTCTCTCTCTCTCTCTCTCTCTCTCTTTCTCTCTCTGTACTTTGGCCTGAGTCATGGCATGCTGGGTATTGTAGTCAGCTGTCAGTGGTGGCTCCTACCTGGTGCAATTGATATCCAGTGCTCTGGATGAGAGCGCGCAGTGCAGCCTCTTTCTGTTTGCCAGTCAGTCCATCCCCACATTTTTGATTGGTTTCCATTGTGAGTGATTATCAGCAATAAATCATCAAAATTAGGGGTGCTCACTGAAATTAAATCAAAGTTCAAAGACAAGTGAATCGCAAAGCAGAGATGGTGATTCATGCTCAGAAGCCAGGCCAGCTCTTAATTTTGCCGTGTTTGATAAACATATTCTTTAACTAAAATAAAATATAAGGCCAAAGTGCATAGATTGTCTCTGGGTTTTGCATATTATGTAGAAAATAATTAAATAATAAAATTAATGGATACATCCACCACACAAAGAGAAAAAGGGGAGGATATGTACTTGCATCTGTTTCAGTCTCACTCCCCTTTTAAGATATTCATGAAAATGGACATCTGGTGTATATTTCCTTTGTCTCTAATGGCGAGTGTTAGTATTATAAGTGCAGAGAGAGAGACATTTTTCTCAGTTCCAGGTCAAGGACCGCTGTGTAATTATTAACTGAAGTGAACTAACATAACTGTATTTGCTTAAGCCAAAGGCTCCTTTCCCAACATGCAAAATTAATATTAGGTGAATAAAAATCTTTGTGAGCACTGCTAGAATGCCAGGAAATGAATACACGGAGATGACTGCCATTCATGCTCAATTTATATTTTCACTTCGTTGCGAAGAATGGGTCACCCGTGATGACTACGTGACACACCGATAGAAGGAAAAGTTCTTGTCTTTCACCTTGCCTAATACGACAGTATGATATACTCAAGCTTAAACAGCACCACTAATCCTCATTCATAAGCATTACTAATAACAGCATCACTAACACACACACACACACATATGAATGGGAGCTCATCCTGAATACTTCAGTCATCCTGAAAGCAGCACGTAGCCTTTTATGCTCAAGATCATTGATGACTAACAGCGACAGGAGCTGCGGGGTGGCAATTAGCAACCGCAACAATTAAACCAAACAACAACAAAAAATCATCACTTGCAGTGATCACAGTCTATTGACTGTGAAAAAACCCAACATGTAGGCAAACACGTTGGATAACAGAGTCTGTTTTGTGGTCAAGCATTAGGCTGCACAGTACAGTGATGGCCATAATACAGTAGGAGAAAGGTCCATTAGTGAAATCCAGGCTGTCTGTGGTGCTCTCCAAGCTAGCCTGGTTACTGTTTGCATAAACAAGATAACTACACGGCACCTTATCAGGCTTGGATCAGTACTTGCTTTTTGGGGCTTTGTTGACCAAAGCTTAAATACACACAGAACTGAAGGCCATGTACGGCCTAAAACACTTTCTTTGCTTAGCTTGTCGTTTTTTTGTGATTATGATGATATAATTGTGCAACTCATTTATTTGTCTGCGAAAATGTAATTTTCAAGGAAGTTGTATTCTTGCCTAATGCCATTATGTGTGTCATAAACAAAGCCATTGATTTTACAATGACTGTGCTGGGTGCCTATCTTTTTCCATTCCAGTATCTATCAGCAAAAAATGATTAGCAAGATGTGAACACCCAGCCATGACCTACATGCTTACCAAACATATTTCAAGATCATCCATGTAGATCCACCAAAACAAGCAGCTTTACTTTACCTTTACTGGCTAAACTAGGCAAATAAGTGGTGTACAGTGTGCTCGTCAGCAGTTAGCCTTCATAAAGGAAGTATCGATCCTTTTATTTACATCCCATCTGTTATCGTGAGTCCAGTTGATTTATTATGGTGACCATACAAGTGCCACATCCCTGTCTAATGCCATTCCTTTACAATAGTACTCAAGCCAATTATCAGCTCACAGATGTTAACAACAGCAAAATACTAGCTAAGTCCCTAAACCGAGCCAATCAAACATTGTCCTAAGCTGCATCACTGAGTTACACCAAGACTGAGAGTTAGAACGTGGGGACTTACCTGAGCAATTTTCAGAGATCACAACAGGGAAAACTCAGACCTTCATTCTGGTGAATTGGGCAACATGTCACTGGGGTGATTCTGTAATCACATCATATCAAACTCCAAAGGTTCACTGTCCTGGAGCTACTTTACAAGCAAGGCGGGTTAAACGTTAACCAGCCCTATCTACCTGCTCTCTCGCTTTCTTTCTCTCTCTCTCTCTCTCTCTCTCTCTCTCTCTCTCTCTCTCTCTCTCTCTCTCTTTTTTTTTTTTTTACTCTCACCCTCTTTCTCTGTTTCTCTTTCTTTCAGTGTCCATGCAAAGCCCCTGGTCCATGAACAGAAAAATCTTCATTCCTCCAGCCTAGTGACCCCCTGAAACCAAGACCAAGGTTGAATGTTTCTTTGGTTTGTTAAGGTTGATTACATATGGACTTTATGCTATTCCTATAACCGAAAAGTAAATGTCCAAGTCTGTGTTCATAATTGGAAAAAATAATTAGCATAATTAGCGCAAAATATTTATATTGTCACAATATTATTTAAGAGAAATCATCAAAACCAAGGACCTATTTGCTTCAACTATAAGTTTCACAACATTGATTATTTTTTGATTAAATGTAATTTAAATTGACCAGGTAAACACGCTCATTCTGTGCTGCATGATGCTGTGCTGTCAGACTGCCTTGTTTAGGTATTTATTTAGATATTGACATCTTAAATCTGGTTTCTCTCAGAGTGTCTTTCTCAGGTCATGTTACGGACGACCTTGCCACACGACCTTCAAGAGAAAACAAGGTTTTCTAATACTTGCTGTTTAATAAACACTTTTTCATGTCATTCAAATGATTAGCAGAAAAGCAAGATCTTGATGACCAAAGAGTATTTAAATTAATCTGGCAACCCAAGCATTGAACTGTCATAATAATATCCAGAGAAAGATCATTAGGCGATATGCCTGTATATTATTGATGTCTGTTGGCACTTGGTGCTGTTCTTATTTGTGACCACTAGGTGCAGTAATTGCTGCGCAGTAATTGTACATTATGTAGAAACCAATAATCAGAAATCAGGAAAATCTGTTTATATGTCCGTTAACAACAATTTTTCCAACTCAATCAAACTAATTCCATAGGCGACACATAAGAGATGAATTTTTTTTTAATCGAACTGTGAATCAGGACTTATAACCCACACTGTTTGAAGGACGGTGTTGTACATGGTAGCAAATGGAATATTGTTTGTATCAGCATGTGACACTTGATGTGCATTGTTGCTCCAATATCTGGGTAATTATCTCACTTTTTAACAGGCTTACAAGGATTACACTCAAACTGTGAAAGCTTGCTGATCAGTGACTCAAATCCCGTCATTCTGCACTCTTTAAAATGCAAATGTCTGGATGAGGATGCAGCTAAAAAGACCACTATTCAAGTTATCTTAGATTATTTATGCCTTTTATGATAACCACATGTATAGACCTGTTTATGAGGTAAATACTGTACATGTTTCTTTAAAAAATGAGCTATCTTTGCAATGCCTGTTTTAGTTCACTCAGGGACACGCCAGACCAGTCTTTCTGAAACATAGTAACTAAGCCAGAGTAAATTGTCACCACACACACACACACACACACACACGCACCCCCCCGGAGGTATTTAATAACACAGTCTGATTGAAGTATTACAGACCTTGTGTTTTTATCTGTGAGCTGCATTACGTAATTATTATTTAATTATTCATGCAGGCTTCAAGCAGAGATGAATCATATCTGTCTGTCTAATGATTTACTCTTTCTTTCTTTCATTTCTTCCTTTTCTTCCTTCTTTATTTCTTCAATTATTCTGGATGATCATGTCTAGTTCTGACAAACAAATGTAGGATCTTAAGCATGTAAATATTGGCATACAGATTGTAAACAGAAGCGCATGGGTGGAGGGCAAAACCAATTGGCCCAGTAACCTGGTTTTACAGATAGAATCAGATTCCAATGGGGCCACGACATGATTTTCAATTACTACAAGATAAAAACACAGCTAGGCTCATGAGAGGGCTGAGGAAAGAGAGAATTGGAGCGACAGCCTCAGCCATATTCAGAGGCGAGTTAATCAAAGTCCAGACAAGACTAAATTTGTTTGGGAGTTGGAAGTGGGTTAAAGGTTACAGAATGGATTGGTCAGGACACCCTGAAACCTTAAAAATATGATTGCTTTAAAACTCCAAAACTCAACATCACTAGGGAATGTGGAATCCCTCCACTGACATCTTTAACATCTCCATGAGCAGCACCATCACCAAACAACATAGCTCAATTCACTCCAATTGTCTTTCGGCCAAAAAAGTCAACAGATCATGTCTCGATCTATCAGTCGTACTCTCCACTTAACTCAGTTAAGGGAAAGCTTTGTTTCGTGCGTTCACGTGAAGTGGTAGGTGTCATGTTCAGTCAATGAGCAGATTTGGATCCAAGTGCAGGAGTGTTTAATGCACAGACTGACGCTAGGTACACACAAAAACAGAGGCACTACAATAACAAATGATCAGACATACACTTGAAACATGGCTTAACATATGGACACCAACAGTTAGCTAGCACATGGACATCAACAGTGGGCTTATACATGAGCAACAGTGAGCTAGCCCATGGACATCTAACAGTGAATCCACACATGGACATCAACAATTAGCCAGCACATGGACATCAACAGTTAGCAAGCACATGAACAGCCGTGGCGACACCACAACAGATTAGAACCAATACCTTACACCCTAGCACAGAATACACACGGTTTATATAGGCCCTAAACAAGAAGTAGTGCGCAGGTCACATGACCGGGTTCCTGGTGCTGAGTGTTTGGGCAGAGGCTCCCTCCGCTGGTGGAAGTCAGGTACTGCCATTACAGTAGGAGTGTCTCAATTCTCTTTTGGCTGGAGGGGAAGTGCCAGGGGGAAGTGCCAGGTAGATCTTTATGCAAATATTTTTCAAACGCAAAATATTTCAAATGAAGGGGAAATTGTATACATTTCCGGCATACGGCAATATGACTTCCCGTGCGAGCAGAGAGACCCATAAATGTAAATATTTTTGGCCATTAAAAAGGTTTTTAATAACAAATAATCATTTGTTTTATGTTGTATTTAATCTTGTGTTCATGCGTGCGGTTACGTTCTCCGAAGACACGTTTGCAAAAATCGCTATTATAAAAGTTCTCTAATAATGTTATTGACTGCACGATAGTTTCACAACATATTTTATTGATACTCTGTGATTTGCAACATAAATACAAGTCCGGTGGCAGGTAACTTAACTTTTACCACACATCTGATCAATACATTGTTTTGTTGTGGTTACGTCCATGAATACGTAAACGTGATGTTAATAACCGCTTGTTTTAGTTTCCGTGTTTCTGGATTTGTATTTGTATTTTCGGTGTGTATTGTATGTTTGTTCTGAAAAAATAGACAGTAAATAATAATAGCGCTCAGGCACGCAACTGAGATCACCACTCTTGATGACACAGATGACACTGTTTCAATGGGCAAGGGGAAAGCATAGGGGGAGGGGGAGGGGAGGGGTATAAAACATAATTGGGATTGGGCCTAATACTCTGCTGCCACCCTTACTGAACCATATGCAGTATGTATATTGCCCAAATGCTCCACAAATGACACCATTACCACCAACATCCCTTTGCCCCTCACCCACCAGGACAAAAGGGCACATACATGCAAATGCTGTTCATAGGCTTCAGTTCAGCATTCAACACAATCAATCCTTAGCACCTTACTGAGAAGCTGAGTCTGCTGAACTTCTTGACTGGGAGACCTCAGTCAGTCCGGGTCAGGAACAGCATCTCCAGCACCACAAGCTGCAGCAATGGGGGCCCTCTGCTGACGCACAACTGTATTGCAAGGCACAGCTCGATTCATCACCAAGTTTGTCGATAACATGACCGTTGTGGGGCTCAACAGCAAGCGATGAGTCAACATACAGAGAGGAGGTGCAACAGCTAATGGCCTGGTGTAGAGTCAACAACCTGTCTCTGAACATAGGCACAACCAAAAATATTGTTGATGGTTATTTCCTTACAGAAGAGCACAGAGCGACCACTCTCCTCTGGACATCAACGGATCCTCCGTGGAGATCATCAAGAGCACCAAGTTCCTCGGTGCTCATCTGGCAGAGAAATTAAAATGGCCACTCAACACCAGGTCTATCAGTAAGAAAGCCCAGCAGCGTCTCTGCTTCCAACGAAGGCTGAGGAAAGCGCATCTCCCTCCCCCATCCTGACCACGTTCTACAGAGGGACCATCGAGAGCATCGTGAGCAACTGCATCACTGCCTGGTTTGGGAACTGCACCGTATCGGACTGCAAATCCCTACAGCGTATAGTGAGGACAACTGAGAGGATCATCAGGGTCTCTCTCTCCTCATTCACGGGCATTTACACCTCACGCTGCATCCGGAAAGCCACCAGCATTGTGGCCGACCCCACACACCCCTCACACACACTTTTCACCCTCCTGCCTACTGGAAAAAGGTAAAGAAGCGTTCGGGCCCTCACAACTAGACTGCCCAACAGTTTTTAATCCACAAGCCAATCTCTTAACACTCAACACACACACAGTTAATCTAAATATATGTCTACTTCTTAATATACCATTTATGCATAGGCACTTTAATACTGCTTTTCAATGCTGCTACTGTTACACACTAGTCATTTTAATTGAGATTGTCAATGTCGCTGCTAATAATGCTTCTGTTTTTAATACTTACTGGTGAAAGCCTTATTAGTAAAATGCCACATGTTGCATTACGGTCGGCCCTATGTTCTATGTATCTGCCCTGTGGCATATTGTATTGTACTGTTTGTTTTGCACTGTCTGCACTTGTTGCACTTTTATAGTATATAGCTCTGTGTTGTTTTGTTTTATGTAGCTCTACGTTGTCTATGTGACTCTCTGTTGTTCTGTGTAGCATCATGGTCCTAGAGAAACCTTGTTTCATTTCACTGTGTATTGCATCAGCTATATATGGTTGCAATGTGGCGAAGTGGTAGATCAGTGGTTAAGATGTTGTACTGATGATCTGAAGGCCGATGTTTGATTCCCAGCACTGCCAATCTACCACACCTGGGCCCCTGAACAAGGCCCTTAATGATAAATGTAAGTAGCTCAGGATAAGGGCATCTGCCAAATGCTGTAAATGTAAATCCCAATAAAGCTTGAAGATTGAAGCCTTGACTTGAAGCGTATACATGCAGCAATATAGAATGACAATAGACACTTATTGGGTATTTATTTTAATTGTGCTCATTTGTATATTATTGTATTAGTCTTTTTGATGCAGTCAGATTTTCAAGCAAAATCTGGCAGTATAAAGAGCAACACATCTAATAGGAGCATTCAGATGTGTGCAACTGATATGTTAAAACTTCTCTCACTTTTGAATAACGATGATAATGATTTGTCTTTATGTCTTTTTGCATGTTGGTTCTAGTTTGATTCTCAATGGCCACTTTTCTTATCCAGCTATTATAAAAATGCCTTTTGTGGCTTCACAGTTCCCAGTTGTATTAGATCTTTTATAATGTACAATCTTAAGCATTTATTCATATATTTAGTCCTCTATCATGTCAATGGGAAGAAAGGCATTACCACAGAACCATGAAATCATTTGTATACTATTTGGAATGCCATTATGAAAAGTATTATAATCAACTTTTTAAATAATTACATATCCCAAACTATTTAAATGACCAGATTTATTGCTTAGCTTTAGCCTGATACAAGCACAAATATTAACACTCTCATCCTTGAGCCTAAAGTTGAACTTGCTTCATTCCCATCAGTCATTTTAGATATGATTTTCTGATAACTTGTTAAGAGTCTCCATTAAAAATAATGCTTCTTCCTCTAAAAAATAATAAGCGTCAAAGAAAATCCATGTCAGTTGTCCCCACAATGTTGGCACCCTGTTAAAGGAGAAAAAAGATTACAGATTAAAGGTCAGGCATCAGTTACCCTAACCCAAAATTGCCCAGAGTACTGCATGCCATTTGAAGATCATAACCAACTTTGACCTTCACTTCTTCCCTGATTTCATCTGGTTTAAACTCTTATTTAAAATAAGTAGTGTGTTTAATGTGTGTCTGTAGGTTCCAGCTTTCCCCATACCTTTTTTCCCTACCTATGAGTCCTTGTGGTATCAGAGAGTACATTGTTCACCCTGAATAGTTTCTACTCATTCAATTCAATTAAAATTTATTTGGTTTCTTTTTTAGTGCTTTTAACAAATGGGCATTGTCTCAAAGCAGCTTTGCAGAGCATAAATATATAAAGAAAACATTTATCAAGATTAATCAATGAAAAGGAATGTGGAATTTATTTTATATCCCTAATGGACAAGCCTATGGCAAGGAAAAACTCCCTTAGATGATATGCGGAAGAAAACTTGAGTGAAACCAGACTCAACAGGGAAACTAAAATGTGTCCAATACAGGTGTGGTCAAATACAGCCACTCGGAGTTCTGTAACTAGGAGCTCCAGATCAGCTTATTAACCAGCTAAACATATAAGTTCATTAAAGATGCAACACCAATTCCTCCATGCCATCTTTCTTTGAAGTCTGAATTTTTCAAGAAGTGGACTTTTTGTCCAACTGGAGCTGGTAAGCATTATATTTTAGACTTCTATCTAATTTACTGAGCAGCCTTACACCAAAGACTGATCCTGAATGGAAATTTTCACCCTGAGAAAGGCTCACAATTAAGAACAGTGAATCTTTATCTCTCAGGCTGCAGCTGCATACAGTACATCCATGGAAACTCATTTTAAAAAGCAGGGTGCAGCATTTCCTGCTGAGTTTATTGATTTGACCAGGCTTCAAACTGAGACCACTTTTCCTTTTAGTCTCTCTGTGTTTTTCTTCTTCTGTACTTTGACTTTCCCGTTCATCTTCAGTATAACTACCATAACTCCTGACTTCAGTTATAGACACTTCTCTTTGTGTGGCGGAGGGGACTATGCCACCGCCTTGTGGGGGGGAACACTAAACACCTAACTAAGGAAGAATTGAGTGAGAAACAGGATCTTAGTCCTCCCACTCAATGCTTTTGGCCTTTGTACAACTCTAACAGTTGTATGTTGTGCCTATCGTGCTGCAGTGCGTGCGAATGCGAGAGATGTAGTGAGACGGGCTTCAGGATTCCATTTTTAGACACGGTCGCCACCTGAAGTGTGTGCGCAGTTAAC
>JAOUQX010000043.1:13693215-13707090 GCA_028566295.1 Liobagrus marginatus | reverse complement strand
AAATATGGTTGGGTGGGTGGAAGGATGGATATATGGATTAAAGGATATTTGGTTATATGGATACATGAATTAATAAGAAAAACATTCGAATAAATAAATATTTTAATTATTTCAAAAATGTTTTGATATAACATAAAACTTTTCACATTCCCTTTTGCAGCCCACCATTCTCAGGGCCAGATCCAATGAAGACATACAATATAATCTTAAGAGGTATTGATATGATTGAATTTCCAAAGAAGATCACCAAAAATGCTGCCAATCTGATAAAGAAACTATGCAGGTATGCGTGTGTGTATTTTTCTTAAGTTTTGTCTAGAAACTATGTTAATAGCTGGGCTTGCATACACGAGATACACTGCACTGTGGCTAAGTCCATTATGATAAGTGAAAGAGCGCTTTTAGACTCATGGGTTACACATCACTATCCAATCACATGGCAATCAGATCAGCGGCGCATGCCAGCTCATTAAACTGATCCCAACTCGTTTTCAGACATGACTGAGAATAAAAACCTCCCGGACGCTGCCGTAGACAGTGTGTTCTCCAGAATAAATTATTTAAACTGAGGCACTAGTTCATCCACGTTCTTCCCCTAAAGGTGGAAATGTCCTTTGTTGCATGTGTGGAGCTTGACAGTTTCATTGGTGCATTAATTAAAACCTCAGCTAGTCATGTCCTCATGAAATTGGGTAGTTGGGCAACTCTTAGCCAGAATTGCTTTTTTGAATAATCTGGTCAAATAAAGCATTTTATTACAGTTTTCAATTATTTTATGTTTTATACAGGGACAATCCATCTGAGAGACTAGGAAACTTAAAAAATGGGGTGAAGGACATCCAAAAGCACAAGTTAGTAGTATGACGTATAGTGTGGTGTGCTTGAATAATAGCCTTTGAGTTAAACCTAAGTCTTAAAATATACTTTATCACCACAGATGGTTTGAAGGCTTTAACTGGGAGGGGTTGCGCAAAGGGACTCTCATCCCTCCTATTATCCCTGGTGTAAGTTTATTTTGTTGTTTCTGATAAGGATGAATGGATGGATAGATGGATGGATGGCTGGATAGATTAATTGATGGATCATATAGGTGGACATACAGGTGCATCTCAAGAAATTAGAATGTTGCAGAAAAGTTCATTTATTTCAGTAATTCAACTGAAATTGTGGAACTTTATAAAAAAAGTTCAATGCACACAGACTGAAGTACTTTAAGTCTTAAGCGAAAACTGTCAAAGTTGGTTTAATGACCATGGTTTTGGTGTGCTTGACTGGCCAGCAAACTCACCAGACCTGAAGAAAATCCCAATGATTTCATGGTAGATTCTCTATGGGGTATTGTGAAGAGGAAAATGAGAAACAAGAGAGCAATAAATTCAGATGAGCTGAAGGCTGCTGTCAAAGAAACCTGGGCTTCCATACCACCTCAGCAGTGCAACAGACTGATCGTCTCCATGCCACGCATAATTGAGGCAGTTATTAAAGCAAAGGGAGCCCCTACCAAGTATTGAGTACATATGCAGTAAATGTACATACTTTCCAGAAGCCAACAATTCACTAAAAATGTTTTTTTTGGTCTTATGAAGTATTCTAATTAGTTGAGAGTGAATTGGTGGGTTTTAGTTAAGTGTGGCCAAAATCATCACAAAGAAACAAAAACTTAAATTACTTCAGTCTGTGTGCATTGAATTAATACAATACACGAGTTCCACAATTTTTGTTGAATTACTAAAATAAATGAAGTTTTCCATGATATTCCAATTTATTGAGATGTACCTGTATATAGATTACATGGATGGATGGATGGATAGATGGATGTGTGGGAGAATTTGCAGATAAATAAATGTATGGATGTATTGATAAATGTATGGATAAATAGATGGATTAATGGATGAATAGATAACTATATATGTACATGGATGGATGGATGTATTGCTGAATATAATTTTAGATTTCAAATTCTACCTAAAAAATACTTATTAAAGATGTGTTTTTCTCAATTAGGTGTCATCCCCCACTGACACCAGTAATTTTGACAGTTTTCCCGAAGACAACGAGGACCCGCCCCCCGATGACAACTCGGGCTGGGACACGGATTTCTAATCCTCTTGCGCTCTCTGGCTGTCAGTCAGGACCTTCAGGACATGGTTGTGTTGAATGAGTTGAGTGACTGGTGATAAAGGTGGCAAACTTAAACAAAAGAAGAAGAGTTTAGCTCTGGGTCACCATGATGCCTTCTTCCCCAATGCTGTCCTAATTGGGATGCCCCAGATTTATTAAACCCCATTTTTCTGTGTACTGAATTTTAAAGACACACTCTGATAGCTTTACCACATCACATTATTCATCACATGCTGACCATTTATAGGCTCTTGTAAAAAAAAAAAAAAAAAAAAAAAAAAGTATGTGCTATTGACTTTTAATTGATTACGACAGAGCAGGAATTAATTCATGACAAGTTTGAACAGTGCTAAATTTTCTTGCTTCTATAAACTTAAGTTTCTTAACCAGTGTACTAGGATATCAGAATTCTGTGTATATAGTTACTGCATATTTGATAGGTGAAGACATACATGATAAATGTAGCAAGGGCAAATTTCATAATTATGGTAAGATGCCCTTCCATTTTAATGCTTCTCCTCCATGCCAATATTCAGATAAGTACTCATAAAAGCTTCGCTTAAAGCTTACATCTCTCACATGAGATTCTTTAAAAACTAATTCATCCATCCGCTCATATTCTTATACTAAATGTGTCTTAGGAAAGGGTCAACATCCACAAGCCCATACCACCAGAGGGCAGTCTGTGACAAAACACAAGTCACCTGATGTAAATGAGTGCATGAAGAGAAACAACCCACCTAAAATCAGCTATTATCATGTACATGCTGCTATATGATCCACCCTGTCATTATTGCTGGCTATGCCTACTACACAAACACAATCATCCAATCATCAATGGATAGAAGACTGCCTGATGGCTGATAATAGCTTGAACACAAAACTACTGTGCTGGAAAACAAATTAAGGATTTTTATTTATTGTAGGACCAGAACTAAATATTTCTGTATATATTCAGTGCTGATATTTTGTGATAATTGTAGAAGAAAAAAGCATTCTCAGAGTAAAGCTGGCTCTGTTATTTAATTTGTTTGAAAAATATTTTATCTGTATGGTACTTTGTAGAATTTGTTTATCTCTTTTGTGCACCTCGTGTCCACCTTGTGTCATGATGGACAGTTTGTGCTTATCATGTTTTTTGTTTGTTTGTTTGTTTTCTGGCATTATTGTAAGTGCCTTAAGTCAATGGCATTCAATATAGACCCTACTTTGGTACTGATGCAGCATGATTAGGTGAACACCTCAGATATGTACTCCTTACTCGTTTGTGGCTTTTTTAAGATTAATCGATTTATATGCCTTTTTCTTACAATAAAAACAACAAACGTATTTGGACCTTGCAGTCTTTATGACAATTTCGCGTTGTTACTGTCTACCCTATCGGGATTGTAATGCAATTCCGTGATCATGTCTCAAACCGTTTCCACTTTTTAGGAACTCTTAATAACCTCACAGGGAACATTAAACTTTGACTTAACCCTAAGGAAGGACCGACTCATATCTGTTAGTGATGACGATTTGTAAACAGCTATCTTCCCTGTTCTCTGCAACACAGATAAAAGTAAATAATACAAAAAAACTGAAAATGGCCGTTTGCCCAAAAAAGCACTGGTTCAGACATCAAAAAGGTTTAATAACTGAAGGTGTAGATGATATCATTGACCCCTAATTTACTGCTTGATGTGTTAGTCACGTCTTAAAGATATTAAATGAATTATTTATAAGGGTTATTTCCGAGGTTTAAAACATTTGCACAAGGTTAGAAATTAATACCTAACTGAAATTGCCTCAATTAGAGACTTCATCTATATGAAATGTCTACAAAATTCTTAGATATTTCATATTTCCAACAAAACCTATGCTACATAGAATATGGTGCTTTAAATGCTTCAGTTATTTTAGTGTCCAAACTGCGGTGTTCCAGTCAGTTTTCATTAAGCAGAACTGCTAAAGCAGTGAGAGAGCCAATCTGCACAGCACTCCAAACATGGTCAATCTCAATCACCAGCGTGCCTTCATGTCAGCAAAGATACTGGTCCTGGACCTTCATCAGAGAGAGTTTTAGTCCAAGAACACAGGCATAAAGAAATCAGAACTTGCACGGAAAACAAGGGCTGCATCCAATAACATGGAGTCCAAAATGTTTGATGTGCTATTTATGACAATAGCTTGTGGTTCCGAACTACGCAGCACACGAAGAGTTCAAACACTAATTAGAGTGTTGATTTAATAAGCTGGGGGTAGACATGTTGGTCTTTTGCATTTAATTTGCTTATTCACACTGGTTTAGTTTGAGTAAAGTCTATCTGGAGAACAGCGCTTGCTGAGCTTAATAGTTCCAGCTATATAGCACTTTTTTTCACAATAGACATTGTCCCAAAGCAGAAATATAAACTTTTAATTGAAGTGGAGTGTGTGTTTATAGATAATATAGATCTGATATAAACTTATTTAAACAGGACCTCACCTATAACCACACACTACTGTTTCCCTGATGAGGATGGGTTTCCCTTTGAGTCTGGTTGCTCTCAAGGTTTCTTCCTAGCACCATATTAGGGAGTTTTACCTGACCACCATCATTTCAGGCTTGCTCACTGTGCTAAATTTAATTTCAGAATTTGTAATTATTCATCTTTATTCTTTAAATCAAATTGTTTTCTATTTTCTGAGAAGCTGCTTTGGGACAGTGTCTATTGTTAAATTGAATTGGATAATTTCCTGTCTACATACGTTTATATCCAAACAGAATTGTGACCAAGAGCTTTCTAGAAACTTATAAATTCGCAGTTTGTAAGCTGATTACAGGTTTAACACTAATTGCATTTTGCTGAAGCCATCAAATATTCAATGATGGAACCCGATTACGAGATCAAACTGGGCAACAGCAGCTTGCAGTTACCATTTGTTTATCCACATTTGTCATCCTTAGCAGCGGCACCTGCTAAGCACCTCTAACCGATGAGACAGCAACCAGAGGTTAGGCATCAGCATGGATCAGCAAGGTTAAAGACATGACAAGGAACACTGGGAGCTCAGGAGCAGCATGTATAACTCGTCAGAGAGACAGATAAAGAGAAAGAAACAGAGAGTACAAAGTGCTGGGCATGCTTATGATCATGTAGTGATCCTGAGTACTGCATGTGGTACTGCATATTAGAATTTTAATAAAACAATTTCCATTTCTTCTCATCAATGTCATCTGGGGTGGAATGAATCAATTTAGGCACACCTCATTATTAATGATTAATCATAGACTTGGACGTGTACTGTGTAAAGTGTGCCTCCACAGAACTTTTATCCAGAGGGTTTGCCCAGCTTCCAAGTGCACAACATACTGAGTGAATCCACCTCTTAATTTTACCACAATGATGCCATTCTGTTCGGTGAAAGTTAGTCGTACATTGTTCCTGGACTGAATTCGCTCATTCGGCCACATGCCGAGAGACTCATTTTGGCAGCTGTTTAGATGTAATTTTTTTTAAAAATCTAGCAGCAAATCAATTGATCTTTTTTTTAGCAGATGTTATAAACTGTCCATCTGACTGCAGTCATTTTATTAGTTGTTCCATACAAAACTGTGTCTGTGTTTGTGTATGTTGCCTAAATACCAATGGAGTTTTTGTGTATTCTTTTTTTTAATGTCATTGCATTTCGGAAATAAGCAAAAAATAAATATAAAAGTGGTCTTTTTTTGGCCATAATAGAGACAACTGTCTATAGAAAGTCAAACAGTCAATCCATCTATCAATCATTCTATATTCTCTGAGAATATCTCAGAATATGTTCATAACTCAAGTCCCATGTTTTCACATGATTCAAACATCTCAGGGAACTAAAATTAGTCTTTGGTGTAATCAAGAGACTTGTAGCATGCTTTTTAAGCAGACATATGCTACTTTCCTCTGAAAAGATTTGTCATGACTGGCAATTTATAAATGCATAAATAAAAAACACAATGAGTTCCTTAATGGTGTTAATTGTTTATCTCTACTTTAGCATTAACACTGAAAAGACATGGTGGGCAGCATGTGTGATGTTCCTTGACAGATGTAGACAAACTCCTCTAAGCTACGTCCAAGAATTCAAAGTCAGAATTTGTTGTTATACAATTAACAATGACTCTGCAAGAAAGCTTCTAAAAGTGGCCTGTTGTGAGAAGGGTGTTTTAGATAAAGCCAGATTAAGACTCAGTGGCTTTGATGTGTGTGTTCATCAGACTGCTTACAACCTCTGTTTTACACCGAGCTTTGTGCTGTTCAGTTAAAACAAAGGCCCGGGAGTGTGAGGATGAAAAGCTGCCAATTCGCGTCTAATGAAGTGTATTGAGCGTTTGTCCTCCAGTCAGCAGTTATGAGTGACCTCTATGTCAGCCACATCAAAGAGCTTTGCATGGAAGGTTATCCCACAGTATTCAGCACACAGGCATTGTGACTTAGTTTAATCCTTAATAAAGAAGCGACTCATCCAGAGACTTGTCAATAGGATAAATAGGATGTTATGTTATTGGGCTGAATAGAGAAGTGGTCGTTCAGCGGTTATTCCCAGCACAACCACGCTGCTGCTGCTGCTGCTGAGCCTTTGAGCAAGGCCCTCAACTCTCAAATGCTCCGCTGTCACTCTGGATAATGTGTCTGCTAAATGCCGTAAATGTTAGGATAAGATAAAGATAAAATAAACGTTCATTATTTGTCATACTAAAGTGTGTTACGGAAGCACTTTGGAGATCATGTGCATAATGAAATTAAGGTATAATGGTAGTAGTGTCAGTATAACCAAATTGTATTGTATTGAATGTCTTTAAAGGCTGCATGATAGATGGATGGATACTTTATTACTATATATAGATACTTTACAGTTTCACTTTACTCGAACTAAGGGGTCAAAACATCTTAAAATGTTTGCGCATGGCCATGCCCTAGTGCAGTTAGGTGGATCTTCTCACACAACATCAGCGCCTGAGCTCAATCGCACTCTTGCAGCTGAATGAGCACAATTCAAACAGTCACACTCCAAAACGTAATCTAGTGTAGAGTTTAACAGGATACATTCAATCAGCAAATATTGATGTGATGATTAGGTGCACACAAACTTTTGGCTAAATAGGACACTTGAGACATCTGACCATAAACCTCCATATTTTATTTCAGATTTGGTCTCACTTTTACTCATAATAACCTCCACACTTCAGAAAAGAATTTCACTAGATTGTGTAGCGTGGCTGTGGGGATTTTCTTTTTCAGCCAGAAAATGATTAGTGAGATCAGGCGCTGATGCCAGTTGAGGAAATCTGGGGTGCAAGTAGCAGCGTTCAATCAGTTTAGGTCAACGCTCTGTGTAGAACACTTACCTTTATCAACCACAACCATACAACCCCAAACACACCATGTCTTCATGGAGCTCAGGTGCTTTGTACACAGCGCCACTATGTGTATTAAATCCATTTTAAATCCATCTTCACACAGATGACAGAAAGGTGTGTGATTTTTTTTTCATCCCCCTTCCCTTTAAGATAACACAGTTTGACATAATGCCAGCCCTCTTGTCTGTAGAGTTGAGCTTCCACGACCAATTACTTACCTTGGTGTTAATCAGCCATTTACTGGCGAGCGCAGACTGAATGATAATTAATTCGGTAAACTTTTCCCGCCTTCTCATCTGAATTCCGCCTTTGATCTTTACTTACTTTTGTTTTGTCGACTGCATTTCAAAGTCCCCCATTACAATGTGGCTAATGGAAGAAGAAGCAGAAAAAACATCTTACTACCAAAGCTACTGCCTTATTGTCTCGTACCATTTTATACACAATCCAGCGTTTTCAGGTGGAATGCCTGTACATAAATAATATCTTCCGCAGACTAAACAACGCGTGTGTAACTAATCCTTTATTTATTAAGCCTTAATTTATTGACCCTATTATGTAATTAATTGATGGAGACATCACAATCTAGTGTTGTCGCGTAGGTTTACGTATGCTTTTAACGCAATCCGGTACTTTTATTTAGACGTTCAGGGAAGCAAAATTCCAAAAACAAATTCCACAATAATCCTGGCTGATTATAATGCTTCCCAATACACATCGCTTTAATTCCAGTTAAAGTAGGGATAACAGCTCGGCTGCCGCCGCGCGCCGCGCGCAGCGTTTGATGTGAGCTCGCGCACAAACACGGAGCGAGGCTTAAAGGCCACAATGCGCGCCCTGCCCTGCCAAACACACCGGCAGCGACGCTTTTGAAATTTCATCCCCCTGTCCCCCTCGCCCTCCTCCTTCCTTTGTGACTAACGGCGAGGGGCGGGGAACGCAAACATCGAGCCGGAGGTATAAATGAATCGTCACGAGCTGCAGACCGGCACGAAACTCGCAGCCGAGAAACCCTCGGAGATTTCCAGCGAGGAACTTCTCTAGATAGTTGCTTTGAAGGGATATCCGCCATGATGCCGTTCGTGGAGTTTTCCGCCTGTTACCTCACTCTCCTCACGTGTGCAGCCGCGAGCGCTGTTTTACACAACTCCAACGCCATCAAGTTCGGTCCAGCTGCGGCCATCGCGATACCAGATGTGCCTCCAATTGATGGCGGGGAGCAGAACCTAGCCATAGATACTGCACAGGTAAGTTGCATCACGACTAGTTGTTAGCACAATTAGCTTGTGTTTGGGTTGAATTTTCGTGTTGATGGTTATTTTTTGCTCCTTTTATTTTAGCCGCTCGTGTGTACAGCTGACACGGAGTGCACCCGCGAGGAGTTCTGCTTACTCTCACGTGGCGCGTGCCTTCAGTGCAAGAAACGACGAAAGCGCTGCATCCGGGATGCCATGTGCTGTCCTGGCAACCACTGTAGCAACGGTAAGATAATTTTAAATAACTTTTTAACCTGTAAACAAAATTACAATCAACCCAGAAAAATATATGGACAGTGACACTTGTCTTATATTGTCATCATGTATGTCAGCCTTTTCATAAATCAGCAAATGTGATCAGTCTGCAACATCCTAAACTTCTCATGATATTGTTTTTATTTCTCCACAGGACTGTGTCAGGCGAACGACCCAGATCTTATTCTCCAAGCAGGAGTAGAAAAGCTTGTGCCCATCAGACCTCTGCATCAGGAGAATAGCACAGTTGTTCAGCAATCCAAGGCAGCAACTCAGGGTGCACCTAAAGGTAAAACTTGTTATTTAAAAAAAAAAAAGAATGAAAATATACACTTTCGACAAAGTATAGCAGAAAGGTTGACTTATGTGTGTGTTTTGCTTCAGGTATAGAAGGAGATCACTGCCTGAGATCTTCAGACTGTGCAGAGGATCTGTGCTGTGCTCGCCACTTTTGGTCCAAGATCTGCAAGCCGGTGCTGAAAGAAGGCCAGGTGTGCACGAAGCACAAGCGAAAAGGCACTCATGCTTTAGAAATCTTCCAGCGGTGTGACTGTGGGGAAGGGCTGAGCTGCAGGATGCAGAGAGGAGATCACAGCAAGGCCTCACGAAGCCTCCACACATGCCAGAGACACTGAGATGCTTATGAGATGTTGAAAAACTTGGTGGATTATTTGCTGAATCTTTCTGGAAAGCAGGACCATTCTGAAAGAACAGGGAAACACGGCAGTGGTGGAAAAGATATGGAATGGGATACTCTGGCTTTTATATTCTTCTTATTTCTTTCCATCTCCAGTTGTGTGTGCGCATGTCAACATCACAGAGTAGATATAAATGTTTCTCTATGAAACTTGGCATTTGAATGTTGCAGTACATTACTGTATTGTAAATACTATTAGGAAGTTGGCACTTAACTCTGATTTTTGTCAACACAGAGTACACATCACCTTTTTGTATATAAAGATTTTCACAATCATACAGAGTCTGATGTGTCTATTTTTTATTTTAAATAAAGAGTGTAATGATATTTATGTTTCGGACATGTTTAAGTATGCAAAGACCATAGATCATATCTGTAATAGATTAATATACTTGTTACAATTACCAGTAAAATGGCAAAGATAATATTTTAAAGGAATGCTTTTTTGTTCAAACCAATATCACAAATAATGCTAACTGCTAATTGTTTCAATGCCTAAAAGTAATGAATATACACTATATGGACAAATGTATTGGGACACCCGCCCATCACATTTCTATGTGTTTTAGAAGTATCTTACTTTTACTCCACACTTCTGAAACGACTTTCCACTAGATTGTAAAGTGAGGCTGTGAGGATCTGTGCTCATTCAGCCACAATAGCATTAGTGAGATCAGACACCGATGGTCTGGGGTGCAGTCCGTGTTCCAGTTCATTGTAGAGTTGTTCAGTGGGGTTGAGAACAGAGTCAGTACACATGAGTTAATTCACTAATTATAACACACCCTCATGTCTTCATGCTCAGGGGCTTTGTGCACAGGCTTTGTATTTCTAGCATTTAGTGTAAAGACTTTCCAGAAGAGTGGTGGTTATTTTATCAGCAAAAAACGACTAAGTATGGAACGGGGATGTTCAATCAGCAAATGGGGACAAAAGTATTAGGGCACCTGGCCATCATATCCATATGTGTGCTCTGAATCTCCTATATTAGATTTCCAGATACCAGATACTCCAACTCTAACACGCATATTCATGGGGCTCGGGGGCTTTGTGCACAGTGGAATTGTTATGCTGGAACAGTGTTTTGGTCTCTATGAACAGCATATAGAAACATTTTAGCTAGACAAGTGTGTTCTTACAACTTTGTGACAACGACTACATTGGGTTATTTGGGAATATGGTGGTTACAGCATGCTGTGAAAGTGAGTTTTCCTCCCTTAAAATAGTCTCATTTAGCTTATAAGTCTTAAAGATTTAAAGATGCCGAATTCACTTAAGCTAAAGCAAATGATTAAACAGGCATAGAATATAAACTAGATATGGTTAAAAGATAATAAAGAAATGCATGTGTGTTGGGCTGGGGCGAGGGAGCTGAGTGTAAAGGTGCATGTTTGTAAATGGTAGAAGTCAAAGAGGAGTCATATCACAAAAGCTAAATATCCTGCCACTCGTAACCCTTCTGTCCCTTTTAAAAGCGTGTCTTCTTTGAGCACAGAGTGTCCCTTTTGCATTTCCTTCTTAGTAACTGGAAACTGAGGGTTTGACGTCTTTACTTGGATTTGTCAAAAGAGACAAAGCAGTAGGGTAGACATTTCAAAGCACCGGATATATGCACACTGACATTGTCCTGTGCATGTGCTTTGGCTGCTGTTTGAGAAGCCGTCCCTCATCTTTTGTGAATACCGTCAACAGCTCAGAGACTAAAAACATCTGTGCATGGAATCCCAATCATAACAATTGCGCAAACAGACACTAAAGTCTTTCGGCTAAGCATACAAGCAAGGTGGCTAATTCTTTTGCGAGCAATAGAGCAGGCATCTCATGAATTGTGGAGCAGCTCCAGGACTATTCAATTTGTTCTTTGCTCAAGGGGATAAGAGGCTATTAAAGGACGTCTGTGGTATAAATCTATAACTAATCTGCAAGCATTACCATTAAATCGTGGCTTTGCCCCTATTTTTTTGTGCATACAATAAAATAGCAGTTCAAGTGCTTTAGAAGAGGACAGTGTGAATGTGAGTAGGCACTTTGAAGTCGAGATCAGTCGACAGGTTAATGGCACAATGTGACTTCGCAACAAATAGTTAAGGAACTAAAGCTTCCTGAGAGACTTAATTAGGAAAAATGCAAACATCTTAATAACGGCTAAATATTTAGCTTATATCTCAAATGTGTCACTGCAGTTTTGTGCACAGATGCTACATTATTCAAACATTATTGATTTTAGATCATAAGATTTTTAATGCTTTAGCTTGTTAAATTGCTTCTCTAAGAGATGTGGAGACAGACAAGACTCTTTCTCAGGTTCTTCATCCCTTGATGTTTTTTTTGTCTTAATGTCTGTCAGACGTCCAGATGTTCAACAAGCCATTTCATGACTTAATAAAGACAGAGAGAAGCAGATGAGGTGCATTTTCCTCATATCTATCTAAAGTCAGCAGGTCGCTTTATTTTTACCCAATAGAGTTTCTTCTTATCTAAACCTTTTGTACTTCCAGATGCTTTTCCAAAATTCTATCATCCATTTAAGTGGTTTCCTATTTTTCAAGATTGCCCAAGCCTTTAATTTCTTAATTTTCATTAATCTTAAACAGGTGGAACACAGATTTGAGGAAAAGCGGCATGACCTTAAAGTCATTCAACGTACTGTAAGAGCCTCTTTTCTTAACGTTTATAACCAGTCTGGCATAAAGAGGGGCGTCAGGGAAGGTGTCTTTAATTTAGAGACTGATGTAATTGCTGGTGAGAGGTTACCTATCACAAGGGCTCCTCTTAGATGCTGTCATCAAAGAGGTGAAAACGTTGACACAATGATAAAACAGGATTTCTAATTAGAGTCCTTCTCTGGAAGCCACAGAGCACACAACTCTACATTTGAAGAGAAAATAAACATTTTGTTTCAAAATACCAAAGACTGCCATAGATTTTGAATAGAAATGGTTAGCATTTAAGTAATCTGTGTTCACTTTAAGTGGAATTGAATAACTAAAAATAAAAGACAAACAGTTATAACTCTTAATTCTTGACACCTAAAGTTTAACTACTAGTTTGCGTATAGGTTTAAAATATATATATCATTAGGTGCTCATATACACACTTTTCTTGTTATCTAATCCACTGATTTGACTGTGCTATTGAAAAGAGGATGTGGATCGATGGCAAAGTTGCGAGCTCACACTTTTGTCCGTTTTTGCTGGCTTTGCTAGCTGACTGACGGCCGTGAGGGAAAATTACAGACAGGACGAGCAGACGATAATAATGGCAGGCGTCGCAGAGATGAGCTGGGGAAGACATGGCAGGCTTGGAAGTGCAGACACCAGTCTGAGGAAACACAAATAGAAAGGTTGGGAAGAGCAGAGAAGCTGCAAGACTACATTATTTAGTCTTTCATGTCACAGAAGAGCTCAGTGCCTCAGGTGAAATAAGAAAGAGGTCCACAATGCTAAAATAAAGCAGCTTGGCTCTAACGGCCAATAGCATTCTATTTGATAACATGGAATTCCTAAATCATTTTCCTTTTTTCAGTCATAAACCAGTGTCAATGCAACTCTCATGCTACAGAAGTAGTTAAAAATCAATTTTTTTTTTTATAAATGGTAAGTGTATGCGTTCATAAACATAAAGTCTTTTCTATTAGCAGATACAACTGAAACATTGTATGCAATTAAGTAATAAATTAGATTTTAAAGAAAGCTCTTTTCTTGTAGAGAGTTTCATTTTTCACTTTTTTATTTACATTTTTATCAAATTTCATTTGGCCTTATTATTTAGTTGTCTTTAATAAAAATAACTAAAATAAAATAATAATTTTGCTGTACATAATTTTGAAATCAATACTGAAACCATTTTCCCTAATTAAAAAAGGATGAGTGTAGCGGACCTACGTAATTATTTGTGTTTGAGGAGTTTGTTTTGTTTTTGCTATAGGTGTCGCCATTTTGTGCACGAGGGGAGGCGTGCGCGAGACGTGCGCGAGGTAACATGAAAAAAACCCAGTAGTCGTTTTGGGAGTGAAGCCGTAAAACAGACGTGTTGTTTCTGCTCGCACAGTTAAGTACGTTTTGGAAAGTTTAAACACGTGATAAACCTCCGAGTAGGTTAGTGTCGGTTTAATTTTCAGTTTTAGTTCACAATTGAGAGCTGTGTGGAGTTAATAGAGGCGGAAAAAGTTTATTTTCTCCGTGTCA
>JAOUQX010000043.1:13640304-13652080 GCA_028566295.1 Liobagrus marginatus | reverse complement strand
GAACGCCGTGCGGCTAGCGATAGACGCGGGGAAAAGGCTGTGCTTTAAAGGGACGCTGTGATTGGCGTCTGAATCCGAAACAGCTGGCTGTCGCTGATTGCGCTCTCGACTAACGCGACCTGCCTGAACTAACGCGAGGCTCGATTTATGTCCATATTAATGCACTTAACTATCTAATTAGCTTATTTAGTGGGGGTTTTTTCTTGCAGACCACACAATTTTCACTTACCTTAGGGTTCGTTTGGCATGAAATTTGATACTTTTCAAATCACGTGCAGTCATGACACCTGACTATCACATCAATACGTGTTTTTTAAACATATTATTTAAGATTTAGTCTCACTCTTACAGATTTAGTATGACTCTTACTCTTCTCCAAATAAAAAAAAAAATCCACAAGATTTTGGAATGTCGCTGTAGGCACTTTTACCAATAAAAAACATTACTGACTTCCCTATTGAGGGAACTCGTGATGCGTTTAAAAATGGCGCTATGGGGAAAGCTTTGCATAAGTCTATCTGAAGCAACTGAAGAACTAATCCTATAGAACAACACTAATGGGGTTTATAAATGGAGAAAGAGGAGGAGCTTCTTCTGCAACACATGAAAACCTGATGCTGATGTTATCCCCATGTGAGGATTTAGATATCATCTATATAGAGGAATTAGAGGATCCACCGCCGCTTATCTTCTTCCTATGAGTAGCTTGTTATAACTCATGCTGTGCCCAAATTAAATATTGATTGGTCAGCCAGAAAACAGGAAGTTTGTCCCAGTAAAGTAGATGAATGCTTCCTGGAACCTAGATCCCAACCTTAGCAACAGGGCTTAATCCTCTGGGGTCAGAGGGTTTTTGGGGGCCTGTGAGATGTTTTGACATGGCCTGACATTTGTACTTATTTGAGCTACTTATAAAATACTATTAGCCAACATGTATTTTAGCACAAGCTAAGCTACAATAATATGTGATCAAAATGGATGTACATTTCACAGGAAAAAAAATATTATGCATGGTTAATGAGTTTTGCACAAATAATTTTTTTACTGAAATAAGGCCATAAAACCTGTATTAAATAGTTTGTAATAAAAAATTTGAGTAATCAGTCATGAAGGCCTGAATGTTTACTTCAAAATGATGTGAAAACCATTCTAACCATTAATTCAAAAAGAACACCATAATGATTTACATTTTGTGACTTTTTGTTTCAGCACTGCAGTATGCATGTTTATGTTAAAGTCATGAATATTTGTGATTCATGCCTGTGGAGACAAAAGACACTCCCCCACTAGATACTCTTCCCCCATCAAGGTGGAATGCTGTAAAGTAGCAGAAAAGACATTGTTTCTTCATTTTGTTCCTCATGCGAAGCCCAAACTATTTAGCATGTGAATAGCGCTAGGGTGGGGCTACCGCAGCGCATTACAGATACTAAATACCGCTGAGACTGCACCTCTGCTTGGTTTCATGCAGATAACATAAACTGAGAATATTTCTTTTGGATTTTAGTTACAGAATTTAAAAAAGACATTTAAAAATTTCCGTAGACGTACAGTATGTTTTATGTTTGTGTGAAAATTATTCAGTAATTTACAGTTAATTTTCTCACGCGTTTCAGACTGGACTACGCTTAGAGAGAGACGGCACAATGCACTTGCTGTTTTTATTTTTTATTTGTTGAAAAGCACAGCATATTGTTTTTATTGCGAGTGTATACAAAAAAATAGACACTTCAAAGTTTTGATTGGTGCATAACACTTATCTGTATGATTAAAATCGAGGGAGTATTTTTTATGTCTTTCGCGAGCTTTTATCGTGGGCGATAAGGCAGACCCCAGAGGGTTAACCATTTTTTCCTGACATCCACACTGGGGTGTCAAAGTAATTGACCAGTCCTATCTCCCACCCTCCCCAAGAGAAATGTAAATTTCCATCTCCATTTTGGGTTTGAGGGAGCATGCTATCTCTGTCTGCATCGGGATTCATCCCACCCTCTATACTCCATCTGAATGGTGAGGCATTATGCAAATCACAACTGTAATAGCTGTAACTCAAATGATCAAACCCATATTATAGAGACTGTGTCTGTTCCTTGAGCTAAACCAAATTGCAAAAATCATAGAAAAATCTGTTTTAATAATATGATTAGTATAAAACCAGATCCAAATGAATACATAGCGAACACCTTTGATCTAAAACTAGGACTTTTATATATACGCTCTCTTTTGTCTAAAGCATTTGTTGTTAATGAAAAAATTACAGATCTGGGGTTTAAAGTGTTCTGTTTAACAGAAACATGGGTTAAACCAAATGAGTATGTAGCGTTTAATGAAGCGAGTTCGCCGGGGTTTAGTTACATACATCAGCAGGCTGAGGAGACGGTGTTGCAGTTATCTATGATAATACTTTAACCATCACACAATAACCTACACAACAGTTCAACTCGTTTGAAATCCTGCACACAAATTTATCATATGTAAACAACAAAAACACTAAAACACTTCCATTAATTATTATTTACAGACCCCCAGGGCCGTACTCCGAATTCCTGCATGAATTTGCAGATTTTATCTCAAATTTATTCGTCTCTACTGATGAAGCACTAATTGTCAGAGACTTCAACATTCACTTTGATATTTTAGAAGATCAACTAAGAAAAGCAGTTTTATCAGTCCTGGATTCAGTCGGAGTAACTCAGAATGTAGTAGGACCCACCCATAATGGAGGACACACTCTCAGTCTTATCTTAACATTTGGGTTGGATGTTGAAAACAGAAACTTTTTCACAATCTGAAGCAATTTCAGATCATTATCTTGTCTTGTTTAAATTGTGTTATAGAAATGATAGCTGCACCCTGCCATGCTATCATGTTAAACGTATTTTTTACATCTGCTACTGCAGAAAGATTTATAAACAATCGCCCAGAGTTATCCTCCACGATTAGTTCACCGTCTAAACCTGCACAACTTAATCATGCCAACGATTACTTAGATGCAGCATTTTCGCAGCACCCTAGATAGTGTAGCTCCGCTTAAATGTAAGATAATTAGAGAGAAAAAATTAGCACCTTGGTAAAATGATCAGACACGCAAGTTAAAACAAAACATGAGAAAATTAGAACGTAACTGGTGTCAGGCTGAATTAGTAGTGTTCCTAAATGCGTGGAAGGAAAGCCTTCTGAATTACAAAAAATCGCTTAGTGCTGCAAGGTCAGATTATCTTTCCGAACTGATTGAAAATAACAAAAAGAATCCTACATTTTTATTTAATACCGTAGCAAAATTAATTCGGAATAAAACCGTTGTAGAAAAAAGCTCACCACCACTGCATAACAGCAATGAATTCATGGCATTCTTTAACATCAAAATAGAAAAAATTAGGGAAAAAGTTCAGATTAATAATCTGATTACTGGAAATCTGATAGATAGCCCTGTAGATAACAGTATTGTCAGTACAAATGAGAGCTTAGAGTGCTTTAATCCTGTACAAGTGACTGATCTAACATTACTCATTTCCTCATCAAAATAAAGAACTTGCTTGTTAGAGCCCCTACCTGCATGTTTTATGAAGATACCCGAGTCAGCTGTGTAACTACAGGCCGATATCAAACCTTCCCTTTATAGCAAAGATCCTAGAAAAGGTTGTAGCTCAGTATCAGCTCTGCTCATACTTAAATAGGAATAACATTCATGAACCTCATTCATGGCCTCATCACAGTACAGATACAGCGCTGGTTAAAGTGGTGAATGATCTTTTGCTTGCCTCTGATCAGGGTCGTGTCTGTCTATTGGTGTTGCTGGATCTTAGTGCAGCATTTGATACTATCGATCACAATATTCTTCTAGATAGGCTAGAAAACTTAGTAGGAGTGAAGGGAACGGCCATCGCTTGGGTTAAGTCTTATCTGACTGATTGTTCATCAGTTTGTAGATATAACTAATGATTTCTCAGACCTTAAAAAGGTTAAGTTTGGTGTCCCGCAAGGTTCTGTTCTTGGCCCACTGCTTTTTTCCTCATATATGCTACCGCTTGGTGCAATTATCAATAAGTATGGTGTTAGTTTCCACTGTTATGCAGATGGCACTCAGTTATACGTTTCAGCAAAACCAGATGAGAGACACCCGTTTAATCTGATATAAGATTGTGTTAAAGACATTAGACAGTGGATGCATACCAACTTCCTGCTGCTAAAATCAGAAAAGACTGCAGTGCTAGTACTCGGACTGCAAATGGCTAGAAATAAGTTCGTAGACTACAAATTAATCCTTGACGATCTCATGGTCTCACCAAGTGCAGCAGTAAAAGATCTCGGAGTGATTATTGACTCTAGTCTCTCATTTGAAGCCCATGTAGATATCACCTCGATGGCTTATTTTCATCTTAGAAACATTGCTAAAATAATAAATAAAATGTCCTAAAATGAAGCTGAAATATTAGTTCATGCATTTATTACCTCCAGGTTGGATTACTGTAATGCTTTACTGTCAGGATGCTCAGGAAGAACAATACGCAAGTCCAGTACTAACAATACGTTAGTCCAGAATGCAGCTGCTAGAGTTCTTACTAAAACCAGAAGGTGTGAACATATCACTCCTATCTTAAGCGCATTACATTGGATCCCAGTGAAATATCGCATTGATTATAAAATACTGCTACTAAAGTATAAAGCGCTGAATGGTCTCGCTCCACAATACCTACGCCAACTTCTAATATGTTATGGTCCTCCATACCTGCTGCGATCTAAAGATACAGGTTATTTATTTGTACCGCAGGTTTTAAAAGCTACAGCAGGGTGCAGAGCTTTCTCTTATAAAGCCCCGCAGTTATGGAACAGTCTCCCAATTAGTGTTCGGGACTCAGACACAGTCTCAATGTTTAAATCCAGATTAAAAACATATTTGTTCAGATTATCAGAGCTAGTTCTTTTGAAATTAAATAAACAGACCAACGGACTGAGCTACTTGCATAGTCCTTTCCTGCAGTGTGTAAATAATGTACTGTACATTATAATTACCTGTTTAAAAGACCATATCTAATACCTTGCTTTCTGTCTTTGCCGAGATATACCTGCTACAACTGAGCTGCCGGCGTCCCTGGCAGTCTCGGTCCATCGTGACACGTGCAATGTCCTTCCTCTAGCTGGAGGTGATCGCCGCTGACTGATGGATGGTTGTACAAGGATGGGTCAAGACTGAACATATGTTCATACATTTACATTTACACTGCATATCACCTGTAACTACACATTCTGGTGTCCCCCACATGAGGATCGGTTCCCATGAGTCTGGTTCCTCTCAGGGTTTCTTCCTAACTTTACATTAGGGAGTTTTTTCTCGTCATCGTCGCCTAAGGCTTGCATGATAATAAGATGGCGCCGTTGTAATAGGCTGCCGTCACGAGGGCTCCGATCTCAGTTTGCTGATTTTTTTAGTTTTAAAGTACTTTATTCTGTACTTTATCTATTTTTTCTTTCACCATGGAGCTCATTAAGTATAGCGGAGAGACTCTTATGTCTATTAGGAGTAAATCTACTCACCAATCACCGTTTTTAACCCCGGATCCGAGTTGGCCGAGAGAGATCCTGAAGAACAACAAAGGACGGGACAAACGCAAGCGTCCATGAGAGGAAACGAGCCGGCATCAGGAACAGGCTAAGGGCACGTGCACACAGTCCTCCCCTGTCTAGCATTCTGTTAGCCAACGTCCAGTCACTGGAAAACAAGCTCAATGACCTCAGGGCCAGGGTCAAGTTCCAGAGAGACATTTGGGACTGCAACCTCCTGTGTTTCACTGAAACATGGCTGAACCCACCGGTACCGACCACGCCATCCAGCCGGCCGAGCTCTTCTCGGTTCACCGCATGGACAGGACAATGGAGTCAGGAAAAACAAAAGGAGGGGGAGTGTGCCTGATGGTAAACAACAGCTGGTGCAATGATGTTGGCATTTTACCTCTCACATGCTCATGCACACCGGACCTGCAGCTTCTAACTTTAAAATGTCGCCCCTTTTATCTTCCATGGGAATTTAGTTCGGTCATAATCAGCATATACGGCATACATTCCACCACAGGCGGACACGGACAGTGCTTTATGTGATCTACATGAGGCGCTAACTTCATATCAAACTCTCCACGCTGTGCTTATTGTTGCGGGGGACTTTAACAGTGCCAACCTCAAACGCACAGTACCAAACCTTCACCAACACATCACGTGTGCCACCAGAGACGAAAGGACACTGGATCATTGCTACACACAACTCAAAGACAGTTACAAAGCGCAATCTCGCCCAGCGTTTGGGAAGTCTGATCATGCGGCCATTTTCCTGATGCCTAACTATTTACAAAGGCTGAAACAGGAAGCTCCGGTTAGGAGGGAGTTCGCGCGCTGGACGGACCAATCAGCGGCCGCGCTTCAAGACGCTCTGGATGACGCAGACTGGGACATGTTCAGGCGCAGCTCTGATGACATCAGCGAGTTTACGGAAGTAGTTACGGGATTTATCAGGAAATTAGCTGATGATACAGTTCAGCGAATCACTATCAAAACCTTTCCCAATCAAAAGCTGTGGGTGGATAAAACTATCCGCGATGCTCTGAAATCTTGCTCTACTGCCTACAACGCAGGCTCGCGACCGGGAACATGCACGATTACAAAGCTGCATCCCATAACGTGCGCAGAGGGGTGAAAGCAGCAAAGCAACGTTATAGTAAAAAACTAGACCCTCTCTTCCATCAGAGCTCTAGAAACATGTGGCAGGGACTAAGAACAATGATGGATTATAAAACACCAACATCCAAGATGATGAGCGTGGACGCTTCATTAGCACATGAGCTAAATACCTTTTTTTGCTCGCTTCAAGGCTGCAGCCAACAGAGCCGGGAATGCTAACAGCGCTAACGGGGCTAGCATCTCTACTAACGTTGCTGAATGCATGCATGCGGAGAGTGCAGAAACGGACATCGCGTTCGTCATCTCAGAGCACGACGTGAGAATGGCCTTCAGGAGAGTAAACACCAGGAAAGCTGCAGGACCAGACGGCATCACAGGTCAGATCCTGAGAACCTGCGCTGACCAGCTAGCTCCGTTATTTACACAGATCTTCAACCTCTCCCTGGAACAGTCTGTAATCCCAGCGTGCTTCAAGAAGTCCACCATTGTTCCTGTCCCTAAGAAACCCCATCCTGCCTGTCTTAATGACTATCGTCCAGTAGCTCTGACCTCCACAGTGATGAAGTGCTTCGAAAGGTTAGTAAGACACTTCATCACTAGTTCACTACCAGACACACTGGACCCATTACAGTTTGCGTATCGTTCTAATCACTCCACTGAGGACGCGATTGCATACTTACATCACACGGCCCTAGAACACCTGGAGAATCGAAAAGGGAATTATGTAAAAATGTTGTTTGTGGTTTACAGCTCAGCTTTCAACACCATAATCCCCTCCACACTCACTTCCAAGATGGCTCTGGGACTCGGCACATTGCTTTGTTGCTGGATCTCTGACTTCCTTACGGACAGACCACAAACAGTACGGGTGGGAAAACACACCTCACCTACACTCACTCTCAGCACTGGTGCTCCCAAAGGCTGTGTTCTGAGTCCCCTGCAATACACACTGTACACACATGACTGTTTGGCCACTTCCAAATCCACCAGTATTGTAAAGTTTGCTGATGACACAGTTGTGGTGAGTCTGATCTGCAACAACGATGAGATGGCCTACCTTTAGGAGATTAAAACCCTGGAGACATGGTGCCAGGAAAATCTCCTCCGGAACGTCAGCAAGACAAAGGAGATGATCGTGGACTTCATTTCAAAGCGGGAGATGAGGAACTACCAACCACTCATAATCAACGGGGCGCCAGTGGAGAGAGTGGACAGTTTCCGGTATCTTGGTGTCCACATCTCACAAGATCTGTCATGGACATGTCACATCGACCACATAGTTAAGAAAGCCCGGCAGGGTCTGTTCAATCTCAGACATCTAAAGGACTTTAAACTGCCCTCTCAGGTGCTCAGGACCTTCTACAGCTGCACCGTCGAGAGCATCCTGACCGGCAGCATCACAGCCTGGTTCGGGAACAGCACACAGCAGGTCAGACGAGCTCTGCAGAGGGTGGTATGATCAGCTGAACGTTCGATCCGCACTGAACTTCCTGACCTGCACAACATCTACAACGAACGCTGCTTAACCAGGGCCAAAAATATTAGGAAAGACCTCAACCACCCCAACAACGGACTGTTCTCTCTGCTACGGTCAGGGAAGCATTTACTCTCCTTAAAAGCGAACACAGAGAATGAGGAGGAGTTTCTTTCCGCAAGCTATCCGGGCCCTCAACCAGAACTCCATCACATAACACACACACATACACACAACAGGACCCTCCTTTTTTGCTTTTTTTGCTTTCTTGCCCTTTTTCTCCTGGGACTTGTTTTGCACACACATATGCACAGGACTCTCTCTGGGACTCTCTCTTTTGCGCACACATATGCACAAAACTGCACAGAATGTATATGTACACTGTATATATTGTATTATTGTCATATACATATTGCATATAGATGTACATTTGCAATTTGTAATTACTGTACTTATTGTAAATATTATTTACATGAAACCAACCCCCGGGTACACTTCTTTCTCTTCCTCACCCCTATTTACAGCAAACTTTCTGTCAGTCGTTAAAGCATTTCACTGTATGTTGTACTATGTATGATGTACACGTGACAAACTTTGAACTTGAACTTTAACTTGGTCATTGGGATATATGTCACAGATTCACATTTTACTTTTTCTTCTTACTGTTTATCTTCTGTAAATGTGTATGTTATCTTCTGACAATGTGTATTGTTAAAAGCGCTTTATAAATAAAATTGAATTGAATTAAATTCAATTTCTTCTTCTATGATGGGCAAGATAAAGGCCCATTCTCCAGCAAGGCCACCAATGAAATAAGGCAGTGCTACTTAATGCCCTGCTATTTCCTTCTGGCCTCTTTAGCAATGCAGTAGCATTTTTCTTGAGAGATTGTAGAATG
Organism: Liobagrus marginatus; assembly: GCA_028566295.1. Taxonomy (NCBI): domain Eukaryota; kingdom Metazoa; phylum Chordata; class Actinopteri; order Siluriformes; family Amblycipitidae; genus Liobagrus; species Liobagrus marginatus. The sequence goes on along the minus strand of JAOUQX010000043.1, from coordinate 13,643,039 downwards.
CTGACAGGTAGCTGTTTTTAAGAGATTCATTCCCTGCTATTCTCGAGTCCCAAGGTTCGTCTGCCAGGAAGCAGCCCAAGCCATCTTTCTTGAGGTCCTCACGGGAACAACAACTAAAGGAAATTGTTGCTTCTCAAGATCCCTCCTGCCCGGAAAACCTGTGTGGAAAAGCAACATTCCTGCCATAAATCTGCTAAAGATAGGCTGTAACTGAGGACCATCACCTCCTCTGGAAGGGCATCAGGGAAGAAATCCTCATGCTAGCAGTCATTCAGGGCTCCCACTGATGGTAGACGAGGACAGACAGCCGGTCCTCCATGAATGTGTGGGAAACTAATAACCCCATCACCGCAGGTTCCTATGCTCGCTCATCATTCGGGCTGATTGGGGAAAAATCACTAACTAGCAATTACAACAAAGTTTGCTTCCCCTCTCAGAAGCTCAGATCAGGAATCTCAGGTGCTACAGGGCTATAGCTCGTCTCCACCACGGCTGCTTCTAACAAATACAATTTGGTGGCCCAACAAATCTGAGGGCAGGCTCAAGACGCTGGTTTCCCTAGGAGATCATTTAGCAGCGTAAGAGTGTCAGCCGAATATGACTTAATGGGTCCTGCATACAGTAGAATCAGTGCACAGAATCCAGTGCTGTCCAAACTGTTCAAAGTTAAATGGAATGTTGAGGCCCCCAACATTCCATTGAATGCTACGATGATGGCCCCCAAGCAGCTTTGGGTTGTGTGCCGTGGAGACTGCTTTGCACACTGGGGAATTGTCATGCTGGAAGAATGTTTGGGCCTCTTGGCTCCAGTCAGGAAATAATGTAATTCTAAAACAATCAAAGGCAACTTTATTTTAAATTACAGGCAACAGGCTATACAACTGTATGCTTCCAACCATGTGGCAACAGTTTGGGAAAGACACACTTATGTAAGTGCGCTAGAAAAACAACTACAAATTTTAGCAATTTGGAATAACCTAACCTTTCAAAGCAATGGACTTGATTAAAGAGTAAATTTCACTATTTGTATCCTCTTTAATAAATGCCTGACTATTTCATTCTCCTTTACTAGAAACCAGTGATCCAGCTTCATGAGCAAGCTAAGTTTGCTTACCTTATCTAACCTTGCTCTCTGTAGTGCACATCAGCTCAAGAACTACCTGCAATGAAAACTTAGCATGCCTCATAAGCAAATCAGGGTCGCTCCATGGCAATCTCCGCTGACCCCTTTTAAATAAAAAAAAATGTCCTTTTAGAATGTAAAGGTTCTGGTGGCAGATTACGTGTTGACCTTTTTAAAATTATTTGCAGTCAGTGCACTGGCAACCAGGTGCCATACTGCGTTTGTCCTTTCCAAACAAGAGCGAAAGGGCAAGCTGCATTCTGGTTAACATGGTGGGGTAAAAGTGGCCATTCAGTCAAATGTCCTCTGCCATTCAAAAACAATTTCAAATCTACTAGAACAGATTAATTCCAAGGGTGTTGTGTATTATAGATCATCCGTTGGGCCCGTGAGAACGCTAACGCCAGCTGCTGCTTTAGAAATCACAATTCCTAGCAATTTATCACTTCAACAAAGGACTAAAGGAAGGTGTTATATTACCGCATCTGTGATGGCAGTACAATCAATTAGAAAATTGTCTGGAAGAAATATAAGAGAAGATTAGATTTGTAAAAGTGGAAGATGAAATGGTCTGAGTTAAAAGATACCAAAACCACTCACAGCAGATAAATTCCTCTCTTTAAAGATTAAACAGTGAAATTCTTACAAATAAGCATCCGCCTCATTTGCATATATAGCTGTCTTTTAGCTGTTTACTAATCAAACTGAAGGGCAGCCTATAAAGCGTTATGAATAATTTAATAAGAAGCCTTTTGTCCTTCCAATGAAAAAGAGTGGCTGGGAAATCATCTGTGATTCTGCCATACATGGATTAACGTGAAAGAAGCCATTAAGATGATTAATCGGTTCTATGCCTCTGACTCTGTTTTGTTCTCCTTATTCTCTTGTAGGAGTGTCAGCTCATCAAAGTTGTTGAAGACAAACAATCCTCACACTCCTATCTACACAAGTTAGTGATGGGACAGTACATGTTATAAAACATTATAGCATGTACAATAATAGAAGGATTACATGGCAGTAAAAAAGCCATTATCCGGAACACAGTTATGGCTAAACAATATTGTAAGCTTGTATTTTAAAAAATAGGTTGGGGCAGAGATTGGAAACTCCAGAGAATAAAAAAGTCTTAATGCAAATAATTAATAGACATTGTTACAATTCTTCTTAAAATTGGGGTTTACACTGTTCATAATAACATCCTGTCCAACAAAAAAAACCATTAAAACTCACAGCTTGTCAAAACAGATTATATGGTATTAGAAATATAAAGAGATCACAAGTTGATCCCCCTAAGTGCGCGGGCACACACACACACACACACACACACACACAATCAGCAAATAATTTATAGATTCACCAATTCATTGATTCATTTAATTACAAACAACACATCAAGACTACACTTATTAAGATCCACCTGCTTGATAAAACAAACAGCCTATTGCTTTAAACAGCAAATCACCCAACTGTGTATATGCCAGCCAAATTAAATGCTTCCGACTTACATCATCTAGATAGTTTTTGTTGTTGATTCAATGTTACGATAACTAGCCTTCAAGTCGCTAGATGGCGCACTAGTACCTGTGGTGAGTACATGTAGGTTATAATCATT
>JAOUQX010000043.1:13567026-13580063 GCA_028566295.1 Liobagrus marginatus | reverse complement strand
CCAGAACGGATCCATACCGCCAAACCTAACAGCAAGCAGTACGGCAAGTACATCGACGCAAGCAGCCTGACTGAAATGCATGATTAGCTTTTCAATTTGTCTTCATCCACTTAGAATAGAGAATTCTATTAAGACAGAAACGTGCACTTTATCTACTTACAGCTGAAAGAAACACTCGGGTCCTCTTTGCTCCTTTTCCAGCCATAATGAGCACCAGCAGGCAGCTGATTTCTGTTCTGCTTGGTTAAAATTTATTTTTGCGAGTTACTATGTAATGCCCAACCTTCTGCAATTACAAAGCCTGTGGTAAATTTTGAGTCCAGCTGAATCGTCCAGGCACAATTTGGCTGTGACATGCTTTCAATCGCGCGTTATCTACAACATGATACACTGTTGGTGTTTTGACCACCTATACAAGTTATTATTGTTTGAACAATAATTTATTAGTTGTTTGCTTTGGTGTTTGGATAAAATGTACTCTCTGTGTGATTGTACAGGAAGGAAGAAAGGAAGGATAGAAAAGGGAAGTGATTTTAGCGTGTAATAAAGCAATCAAAGGAGCCTAAAGAATAGAAGGTAAGATGAAGAGATATTAAAAGAGGAAGAAAGGAATATTAAATAAAGAAAGAACTAATTAAATGAGGGAATGAACTAATACTTTATATACACATACAGGTGTGTCTCTATAAATTAGAATGTCATGGAAAAGTTCATTTATTTCAGTAATTCAACTCAAATTGTGAAACTCGTGGTTTAAAACAAACAAACAGTGCACACAGACAAGTACTTTAACTCTTTCTTTTAATTGTGATGATTGTCTCACATTTAATTAGAACATCAACAAATTAGAATACTTCATAAAACCAATAAAAAACATTTTTAGTGAATTGTTGGCCTTCTGGAAAGGATGTTCATTTACTGTATATGTACTCGATACTTGGCAGGAGCTCCTTTTGCTTTAATTACTGCCTCAATTCGGCATGGCATGGAGGAGATTGTCTATGGCATTTTGATCTGGTGAGTTTTCTTGCCAGTCAAGCACACCAAAACCATGGTCATTTAACCAACTTTTGGCAGTGTGGGCAGGTGTCAAATCCTGCTGAAAAATGAAATCAGCATCTTTAAAAAGCTGGTCAGCAGACAGAAGCATGAAGTGCTCAAATTCCTTGGTAAACGGATGCAGTGTCTTTGGTTTTCAAAAACAGAGTGGGCAAACACCAATGGATGACATTGCACCCAAACTAATCACCGACTGTGTTAACTTAACACTGGATTTCAAGCAACTTGGGCTACGAGCTACTTTAGGACCTTGGTTTCCAAATGGAATACAAAGCTTGCTCTCATCTGAAAAGAGGACTCTGAGCCACTGGACAACAGTCCAGTTCTTATCCTCCTTAGTCCAGGTAAGATGCCTCTGAAGTTGTCTGTGGTTCAGGAGTGGCTTAACAAGAGGAATACGACATCTGTACCAAAATTCTTTGACACGTCTGTGTGTGGTGGCTCTTTTTGCTTTGACCCCAGCCTCAGTCCATTCGTTGTGAAGTTCCCCTAAATTCTTGAATCAATTTTGCTTGACAAGCCTCTCAATGCTGCGGTTCTTTCGGTTGGTTGTGCATCTTTTTCTTCCACACTTTTTCCTTCCACTCAACTTTCTGTTAACATGCTTGGTACAGCACTCTGTGAACAAGCAGCTTCTTTGGCAGTGAATGTTTGTGGCTTACCCTCCTTATGAAGGTTGTCAATGATTGTCTACTGGACAACTATCAAATCAGCAGTCTTACCCATGATTGTGTAGCTTAGTGAACCAAACTGAGAGAACATTTTGAAGGCTTAGGAAACCTTTCCACGTGTTTTGAGTTGATTATCTGATTGGCATGTCACCATATTCTAATTAGCTGAGAGTGAATTGGGGGGTTTTGTTAAATGTGGCCAACATCATCACAATTAAAAGAACCAAAGACTTAAAGTAATTCAGTCTGTGTGCATTGAATTTAGTTAATACACGAGTTCAACAATTTGACTTGAATTACTGAAATAAATGAACTTTTTCACAACTTTTTCATGCACCTGTATGTAAGACACGTATATGTAAGGAAGGTAAGATTGAAGGTAGCAAAGAAAGACGGAAGAAAAGAACGAAGAAGGGAGGAACTAATTAAAACATAACAAAGAATCAAAAGTATGGTATGGGATATGGAAAGAATGAGATATTAAATAATGTAATAAAGAAACCAAAGAAAGAAATTCAGTTAGAACAATAAATCAAGGAAGGAAGGAAGGAAGGAAGGAAGGAAGGAAGCAAGGAAGGAAGGAAGGAAAAGTACATTAAGAAATATCAAATTTAGGAACCAATAATGAAAATATAAAAAGGAAAGGATTAATTAAAGGAATGAAGAAGAAAAAAAATACAAAAGAGAGTAAGTTAAAAAAGGTAAGAAGAAATAAGGGAAGGAAAGAAACAAAAGGAAGAAGTTAGGGCTTGAGAAAGGAAAGATAAGTTAAGAAACTAAAAAATTAATGTTAAAATCTAGTAATTTCCAGACATCTTCCGTAAAGTAACACTTGTTGAATTACTTTGGCTGAGAGATAAAACAGAACAAGACAAAACAAATGACTGAGAGTGGAAAAAGGAGTTGATACACTAATCCATTTTCCAACCACCCATAAATCCTTATTTAAAAATGTACTTATGGTACTTGTTCCCTTGATGGTAACCACTTCAGACCGTAATGCTTGGTAATAATTCCAAAGCTGCAAATATAACTTTAGAAAATGTTTACCGATTATTTCAATTCTGCTGCTATAGAGTAAAGTTTGTAGGTTTGCTTTGCAATGAAAAATTGCATCAAGGATAGTCCATAATTTTATTCTCTTTATTGAATTTCTTTATTAGAAATTATCCTTAATTTCATTCTTATTATCATAATCATTCGCTTTAATTAACTTAAAAACATGAGGTCCATGTCCCAATATACAGAATCCCTCTAGTCTCATCCAGATGGCCTACAAATCTTTGTACCTTTGATTCATATCTGTGCCTGTATAGGTTTAGTATTTCTGCATTTATTTCAATGATATATTAATGTGTTAACATTACGAGTGGGTGTCTTAAGTACTTATGTAAAAACGCTACAGTGACTGTAGCAGGCAGGATGAGCAAACATGGCTTTTGTGTTTACAGCGCGAGTGATTCCCTAGTGAAAGAAGGGTTTCAGTAAAGATGAGCTCAGTCCAAGTGTAGACATACAAACATCCTAGAGGCTCCCAAAAACCAAGCTTCACATAATCAGCAAGCGATAATTCCAACTAGCAAACTCAAATAGATTGCTTAGGCAGAAAAGGAGGGTTTAGCTGCACTCCTGTGCCAGGTTCACCATCTGACCCTATGACTGGCACCCCTCCGGGATGCTGATCACAGAGACGTCTCTCAGCAGCAATACTCCTTAAAGCAAATCATAAGGTTTCAGAACTTATTAGATTGTATCTTGTAAATCTAAGAAATGATTTTAGGGCTGTATTCATGACATATTCCATTTAGAATAATTGCATTTGGCAGACAACCTAATTTAAAGCAACTTACATTTGTCATATTAAAAAAAAACAAGAAGCTGAGGGTTAGGAGTCTTGCTTGCAGGGCAAAGTGATATACGCTATTCTACGTTAAGAGTGACTTTAACTAAAACCCTAATTTGTCATTTGACTGGTTAGTTCTATAGTTCAATTATCCACAGTAAGCGCATTGCTCACATCTTACTAGCCACTTGCACATCTATATATGCCAGCGACACTTTTTTATTGACATTTGAAATTTTTTTCTCACGGGAAAACATTCATTCATTATTTGTTTACCGCTTATCCTGTTCAGGGTCACGGAGTGCTGGAGCCTATCCCAACTAACTTAGCGCATGAGGCGGGATATTCCCTGGACAATCGGCAGTTAATCACAGGGATAACACTTAGAGACACAACCATTCACACTCACAATTTGAAAACATTTTTCGTCTACTAAAATCACCACAGAGTTTTGGGTTTAGAGGTTTTCATATGTTCTCGTATATATGTCGAGTCGCAGCTCTTCGATCAGTTTGTTTAGTTTGAACGACTAAATTCGGAGCTTTTGCTTTAAATTGCATGCGATTTCCATGTACAGTGCGATTTAGTAGTTAGCAAAGTTTATTCACTCTTACCTTGCCGAACAGTCTATTTAACACAGAATGACACTTTAGCCCAATGTAAAATTAGAGCAAACAACATTACAATTTACAAGACAATTTAGCTGTGTACCTTGTCAGTTTGCCGTTAAAAGAAAATGACATAAATTACCTTCTCCTGAATCCACTGTATTAGTGTGTTGCTAAATTAACTAAATATTGCTTAGCAATGAAAAACGTGAATTCAAACCCACAACTTTTATCAAGCCTGATTACACATCACACACATTGATAAGACAACCAAATTACGTCCATGTAGAATGCTAACTTAGAATAATAAATTTGACAGCTCAGGTTGCATAGGTAGAAAGTGTGGCAGTGGAGCAGCCTTGTTGAACTACTGTACTTATCTCGCAATTCGCTGAGTTATTTCCTCCTCACAAAATATTCTCTTTTTAATATAGATCAGTTTGAGGCTACAAATTAAATTTAGTTTAATGTTACTTAATCATCATGGTTTTTCACAGCTTCGCTCTTTTGCAATAAAATTTCCCACCTACCTTTTCCCTGCTCCTTACTCCTGATTAGTCCAGTCACTCATCAATCACACGAGACACATTCGTATTAATTAAAAAGGAAAACCCTGGACAATCGGCAGTTAATTGCAGGGCTAACACTTAGAGACAAACAACCGTTTACACTCACTCCTATGGACAATTTAGAGTAGCTAATTCACCTATGCCTAATCACATGTGCTTATATGCTTGCAAATTTGTATGTTCACTCATGAAAACATGAAACATGCTTACGCAGGTCCCCCCCCCCCCCAAGTACTCCCATGTAAGCACAACTCCCTAAACTGAATCTATCTGTTAATGACTAAACCCTAAAATGGTTCCTAAGACTCTTTGCACTGCACTGCACTGATCTGCATGGAGACACAAGTTGAATACATCGCACAGGGAGGCTTGTGTAGTTTCATCTGTGTGGTTTTGTAAGAAAATGACTTCAAATAGAATTTATAGCTCAGCGGGAATGAGGAGCAGTCACTGTGACCTGTCATTGACTTCTTCACTTGAAATTACTTTAACATATCTGCTTTGAAAGCATGGCCAGATTTCCTGGTAAGATGTGACTCTTGGTGTGGCCCTCTCCACATAAAGTGCAGAGGGAAAACTCCAGCCGTGCTCGAGTTGACCTTTCTTGTTATTGTAGCAGCAGCAGCACGCAGGCTGTGTACCACAGGGAGTATAAAACACCTGTCAGACAGGAGCAGTTAGTCAGAATGAAAGCATCCTCACCCACGAACCTCAAGAGTAGAGGAAAGGGTGAGCATTGCTGATGTGTTGCTGATGTATTGCTGTTTTATTAAACATTTTTCAAAGTGAACTATTAAAAAAGCTTCTTTTGGAAAAAAAGATATGCAGGGAACACAAATCCTCAGTGAAAGAGAGAGACTTAAGACTTAAGTGTTATAGCTATTCTGATTTTTGTAATGGAAAATTATCAGCTGCATTATTCAAGTGCCCTTTTATTTTATAAAATATAACATACCGTTGGTATGCACTAAATTGCCCTGCCCTTCAGAGAAAGTAAGGGAGAAATGAAGGAAGAAGGAAAGAAGGACAAGTACAAGGAAGAAAAGAAGGAAGGCTGGAATGAAAGGAAGGTTGAACGGAAGGAAGGATGGATGGATGGATGGATGGATGAACTTTTTAAATTAAACCGGACCTGACCAATCAGGAAAGGAAGGAAAAAATATTGTTTGTTTTGTGCCTCTTGCTTAATTTCATTTCTCCCATGCACACCCGACTCCGGATCAGTAGGTGGCGGTAATGTACCTGTTACGTTGGCTTGCCAAACCGCCATAAAACACCATAAGAAGAAGAAGAAATGCGGGATTCTAAGAACAGCTCTGAGGACAGCGAGATGCGCTCTTTTAACAGCTTGGCGCATTACTATATAATACCTTAATAGACAATCCTCTTGACAACTCCTCCTTCACCATAACAGTGTCTATCTGGTCACATTAACACACTTTCACAGCAGTTTTTGCTTACTGCTGTTTGTCTAGCTAAGAACAATTGTAATACATCTTAAAATAAAAAAGAAATACCCAGTGCTCTTTCTCTACATGCAGAAATAAATACAACTACACAGGAAACAGTTATCATGTAGCCAACTAAATTAGCTTGTTGAAAGTGGTTGTGAGAAAAGGAAGGAAGGAAGCAAAAAGTCAAGGAAGGAAGTAGGAAAGGAAGGAAAAAGAGTAAAGAAGGAAGAAAAGGAACTAATGCATTGCCTAACCTAGGTCACTGAGAAGAGAAAAAGTAAGTTAAGAATGCACTGTTAGCCGAATTTGATATACAGTATAATAAACAACTTACTTACAGCACAGTTGAATTATTTAATTTTGAGTGCTTTACTACAAAATGTAAGATGAATTCTACAAATTGTGTAATCACATTTAAATGTGTGATTTTAGTTAGTTTAAGTTTAATGGATTAAAGTTTTTATACTGACCATGCCCCACCCCACACACATAAGAGCTGCAATGCCAAAAAAGTCAGCCAACGCCATTTTCTTGTTGTTGAAAGTGTATGCTAACTTGTAGAGCTGTTGGTAAGTTGCCACTAGATAGAAATTAAATATTTAGGCCAGTGTAAATGTTTTAATCAATAATCAATGTTGTCAATGTCAACCTGTTTCTTTCTGAGGATGTTACTGACCAGAGCTTGTTCCACTATATTCCAGTGGGAATCATGTGCTCGGATCCAAAAAGTTCACAGCTCAACCCTTTCAGAGTGTTCATCATCAAGGAAGGTAGTTTAGTGACTGAAAAGGCAAACTGCCTCTGGCCTTCTGACTTCTCTTGGGACTCATTTATTCCCTGCACTTGGACTACGCAAAGTATATGAAAAAGAGTTTCCATTTCATTCAGCATGCATTTTTTTTAACCTGGAAAAGGGTGCTCTTTCAGATAAAATTCAATCTTTAAAAAACAACTTACAATTACAGTTCTAAATGTCTACCTTTTCTTTTTAGTCCATACTAATGTAATAAAAAGAGGATGAATGTTATTTTGTTGTTTAGTGCAATTAAAAAAAGGTACTATTTGGCCAGGGCAATTGATACTAGTTTAACTAAAAAGTGTCCTAAGTTTTTTAAACTTAAAATAACTGTTAGAAAGTTTGAAGTTATGTTTACTCAAGTTATCAAGTGCACATTACGTAATTATTTCAGGGCAACCATTTTGCTCCGATTTTTTAAGTAGATTCAACTTGTCTCGGTCGGAATGAAAGGAAAAAAGGAAGGATGGAAGGATTTTTTAAAGGAATGAAAAACTAAATGAAGGGTTAGGGTTATGTAATTCGTAATAATAACGAATTAAAAGAACAAAGAAATAAAATAAAGAATTAAAGATGAAAGCAAGTTATGAAGAAATGACATAATAAAGGTTGAAAGGAATAGAAGGCAGGACAGACGGAATGTATGTTATAAAGAAAATTTTCAAAAGTAAGGCAAGGAAAAAGAAGACAGGACGGAAGGAAGGAAGGAAGGAAGGAGATAAAAATAAAGAAGGCAAGTATGTTACAAAACTATGGAAAAGAGACAAAAATGTGTAAAACAACTGAATTATAAATTCAAAAACCTATAAAAAATTTGGTTTCAAAGCCAGGAATTGCAAATAGAAGCTATGTGATACCATGTTCTCTGTAAATTAGGGATACAAAGCATGAACAAGAACTGTAAAGAGGATTGGAAGAGGCTCACTGGGTCTGTTAGCTCTAAAACAGTGGCTCTGTAAGTGAGTGGCTTGCAGTCACGAGTGTATTCAACCAGGCTGCAGGGCAGGAACATCGGGCCCATGTCATCTCCATCCAGCACATCCACTGTCAGTGTTGTGGTGGCAGTCAGTCGCTCTTTAGGGTCCGGGGCTCGGTCCTATAAAGAAAGACAGGCTTTTTAAGTGCTGTTTTCTTCCAGGTGGCCACATGCAGGATTGGGGAAGTAAGTACCGGTAACCTTTATTTAATTATGATTCAAACAAGACACCACAAAGTGTAAAGACAATATAATTGACAACACCCCATAAAAAAAGCCAGCAACAACAAAACATAGTATTAAACAATGAAATCTTGCAAACAACTTCCAACACGGCTATAACCAAAGTTTCCATGAAAGAAAATTTATGGAGTAAAACAAGAATAAGAAAGAAAAGGAAAGAAAGAACGAAAGAAAGGAAGAACCGACTACCTATCTAGCTAAATATTAACATCGGGATAAATGTTTATATTATGTTTACTTGAGTGTTGTAACGTGCACGGTGTAACAACTGCGGCTCTAAGACGCCGCTGTCTGAGCCGCGAGAGCTCCGGTTGTAGTAGAAAGGACCCGAGTAGGCAGGCAGGCTGTGATTTCAAGGTCTTTAATAAAGCTGTGGCATGACAAACATAAGGGCGCTCTGTAACCGGAGCAGTGTTACTCGGTTGTCCCGCTAACATACGTAGACAACACGATTACCAGCAGTGAGTATCCCTCGCTGCTTCTCTTTTAAGCAGAACATAATTAAACATGCTCACAGACAGGTGGTGAGCATTAACAGAATGAACATAAGGCGCGTGCGTGTAACCAATGAGAACTGAACTTACAGACACGTGACATGACATAACGTAACTAAGAACCAATGAGAACGTGAACCAAAAACATGTGACAAACAGAACACAACTAGAAGCTTCGCTGTGGCTCGAGCCCTTCGGGCGGCCGTCCCGGTCACGCCCCTCTGTAAGTCGCCGGCACAGGGGGCGTTACACACGTACACTATTTGGGGTTGTTTGCACTGTTTTGTTAATTTCTAGCTCATGTGTCCTTGTTTTCATGCTTTATGTTCACTGGTTGCACTCTCACACACACACTGATTATGCACGCCTGAGTTTTCGTTTAGTTAATTATGTTGTTGCCTTAGTTTAACCACGCACAGCTGATTTAAGTTAATGATTGTTAAGTGACTTGTATAAAGAGAACGCGCTGAGATTCACTCGGCGTAGTTCGTTAATAATGTAACACGGCTGTCCTGGTTGTCATGTCATGCCACGGAAAATAAAAGAGTACTGTTTACTGCAGCCTGCGACTAGGTCTTTACTCACTTAACCAGGGCAAACCGGCGATTCGAGCGAGCGCTCGGATCAGCAGCTTCAGTCGTTACAAGTGTAAAGGCTAATAATGTTTACTTAATTTTAATTCCTCAATTCAGTTTTATAGTTTTATAATTAGTTGTTTATTTTGATAATGCCTCAAACAGAACTTTATTTGAAAGCCATACATGGGTTCTAAAGTTGCTGTTGAATTGTTTTTTTAAGGTTACATAGTTAATAACAAAAAGTAAACAAATAAATGATCAGTGCAGAATGGGCGAACAATAAATCTGGGCATCATATGACCCTATTCAATAATGTTCTTGTAACGCATTTCTGTACAGCTGGCAGCTTAGTAGAAATAATTTATTTTCAAACCAACATAGAAACAGAGTATATCTTACAGAGAAATAGAAATATATAGAGGCTGTAATGCTACAGTACTTTTTCGGAAATGAATCATGCTGTAGCATTTTCATTTCAGATCCTATTTATCACATATACATACATGCAGTGAAATCTTTTTATTCCGCATATTCCAGCATATGAATTTTGAACGCTGGGGTCAGAGCGCAGATGGTCATAATGTAGTAACTTTAAACAACTTATGAATGAGAGTGTAGTAACTAATCACAGTGATGATATTTAGTATAACCATACAACTGAGTGTAAAATACACTATATGGACAAAGGTCCTGGGTCCCTAACCATCTATATATTGTCTTTTTATTTTTTTTTTTTACCTAATCCATCCATCGTTTCGCTCATTCAGCTATCATCCATTTTTTGTAGTGCTTATCCTGCATTTTTTAGTTTGCATGGAACCTGACATGCATGGTAAAACACAGGGGACACTCTGGACAGGGTGCCATTCCTTCACACAACATAATCACATACACAGCCACTGGAAAATTTAGAGATGCTAATGAGGCTTTAGTGCATATCTCTACTGAGAATGAAACTGGCATACTCAGAGGAAACGTCAAGGTAACTTAAGTAACCCAGTTCCCTGGAATGGAAACGAGACGCTGAATTGAAAGACACTATAAGGGAGCGCCTTCATGCGTGCAAGGTCTGAAATGAGTAAATATCACCATTCTATAGGAGGGGCTCACCCCATGACCCACATGGCAGCCATTCGGAAGCTTCTAAAAGCAACCCAGAAACACAACACAGATTAGCGTGATTGTTGACCCCATGTAGGTGCTGGGCTCTGAGGGGGCACAACTTCCACTGGGACCAGATGATCTGATGCATTAACCTGTAAATGGGGTGCGATCTCAGACATGCTGTCAGATTTGACTGCTACGTGGTGCCCTCTGAGATCTGGCAGGAAGTGCCGAAAAGAGATGCCATGAAAGATGGTGGGGCTCCGAGTGACCTTTGATGGGGCGACCATCCAAAATTGTGCCCCACCCCATAGTAGACGTGTCCGTATTCAGGCTCTTGAGCCGCACCGGAGGTCCGAGTACGGGGTCTTGTCTCAAGAACCAAGGATTTTTCCATATGGCCAGGGCACAAAGGCATCTGTGCGTGACCTTGATCATATAGAAAGTGTATTTCCTCGGGGCCTTAAGCCACCACTGCAACCACTTTATGTGCAGAAAGCCAAAAGAAATAACGGTGGACGCCGCTGCCATGAGTCCTAACAGTTACTGGAACTGTTTGACAATGGTGAGTTGGCATAGTCTAACACACATTTTGTGAAGGTCCGAGGGGATTATTGGTATGCTTCGCCCCTCAAGGCAAAGTGGATGGAGCACTTCCACTTCCTTCCGCAAACAGTCCACTTGAAAGGGCCGGACCTCGGTCCGTAACACCTCTTTGAAACGAGGCGGGACCCAAACTGGAGCTTGTACCCCCACTGAATAATGTCCAGTACCCAGGGGGAAACTGTAATGAAGAGTGATGAGTGTCACGGCTATAACGAAGCCGGGGCGAGGCAATCACAATAGTGTCTTTAGAAGCAGCGTTAAGTTCCCTGGAAAGGAACCTCTGTAGCATGTGAAGAACATGAAAACTCATATCTTATGGATGCGGGAAAAAAATTGCTAAACAAACCATAGATTTATAGTTCACTTAGCATAAAACAAATTATATTGAATAAATAATAATCCCACCATAGTACATTCAAATATTTTAGATCCAGCAGGCGTTATGGTCATTTAAAACAACGTTAATTAACTGTCTCATGCTGATTTGTATACATTCCTGTTAAATAAACTTTTTATATGATTTTATATTTTATATGTAAGTTAAAAGGTACTGTATATACATAAAAATGTGTTATATGATTTCCAATTATTACATGTTTACAATGGTACACAGTGTCTAACAATTATTTGTATGTATCAATAATGGGCACTGTAACAGAGGGGATTTACAGAAATATAACATTTAAGAATATGAAATGTAAAACTGTAATTTATAGTTATCTGTAATAATCATGCCAAAGTCAACAGGAACAAACAGTCTGTGACACACATAAATTGCGGTTTTACTTAAGGTTTAACACTCCTGGAATGCCTCTCAAATGAGATTTGTGGACAGGAACTACAGAAACAACAGATTGGGATTTAAAAAAAACTTTCTTTCACTCACGTCTTCATTTAATGTAAAGTAAAATCAAGGATTTCATGCTTTGTTAAACAAAATAAAATAAAGAAACAACAAAGACATTTTCTGGCATGATTATGTGCTGTTGGCCTCACTTTTTTTTCCACCACCCTATCTGTAACTCCCTACACTGCAGGGGTGTCAAAACTTTTTGCAACAGGGGCCAGATTTGATGTGGTAAAATGTGTGGGGGGGCCAACCTTGACTGACATTCTTTACATAGAACAACAATATATTTAAACAAATTTTAGCAAGCCATGCTGTGTTTCTGTAACAGGCACGAAGGACAGTGCGTGCGTGGTGTTTTGTTTGTTTGTTTTGGTTTTCACACACACACACACACTGAGTGCCGCACCTTGTTTTCACATGCACGCCGGGTTTCACGTCATGCTTGTTTGCCATGCCTCAGTTAACCGGGTGCAGCTGACTAGAGTTATGTGTAATCAAGTCACGGGGATAAAGGGGAGTCACTGTCTAAGCAGTTTGTAGTTTGTTGAAGTCCTAACCTGAGTTGCAACATGTTGTCGTGGATTTAAGTTTGTTTTGTTATATTAAAGAGCACTGTTTATATACAGCCTGCGATTGGGTCTCCTGTTTTCATTCTAGACACGCCAGCGATTCGAGCAAGCGGCTCGGATCAGCGCTCAAACGCGACAGAACAAACTACCGTTTAAAAGACGCTGTATCGGTGGTAAAGCATGGGAAGCGAAGCAGCGCATCAGCAAATGCGCGCTTCGTGCCGGCAAGCCGAGCTGCCCGTGGATGGGGAGTACGAAGACGGGATAAGTAAAATGATCGAGGGGCTTCCTAGTCCCACGCATTTTTACCGCACGTGCTTCCTGACAGACTCAGACGACGCCTATCTTTCATCGGATTCGGATGCCTGCTCCGAGGTGGTTTTTCACCCTGCACAGCGCATGAAATCGCGACGCCGCGATCGGAGGAGAGAACCGCGAGTTCGGCACACCGGAGCTCACGCGCCATGCCCCCGAAAACACGCCGAAAGCACTGCGCCCACTGAGCGCGTGCCTGAAGCCACGCCCCTGGGAGTTGAGAGGCGTGCAGCGTGTTGGGTACAGGGAGAGTGTGACATGGAGAAGCACGTAGCTGAGTTCATGGAGCGGGCGACACTGGC
>JAOUQX010000043.1:13424234-13434358 GCA_028566295.1 Liobagrus marginatus | reverse complement strand
GTCGTCAAAGCATTTCACTGTATGTTGTACCACGTATAATGTACATGTGACCAATAAACTTTGAAACTTTGAAACTTGAAACTTGCTACTGCTTATTCTTGTTTTAATATAAATTAAGTATTTTTAACTTTTGATAAATAAGAACGTATAATAAGATTTGTGACTTGATGCTTTTTCAGCCATGCTAAAGAAGCCAGTAGTGACAGAAGTGCGAACACCAACAAACACTTGGAGTGGCCTGGGTTTCTCCAAGTCCATGCCTGCGGAAACAATTAAGGAGCTGCGCAGGGCCAACCATGTGTCCTATAAGCCTACCATGTCTACCACATATGAGGTGAGAACAGCAACTACATCTTCCCATGGTGATCTGGAAATAGGTTCTTCCTGGGAATGTCTGGAGTTAACTTAGGGAATACCAACCTGCTGATCCCCTACATACTTTAATTTTCCCTTTGTTAATCCTCAAGCTCTTGCAACAATGGTAGTTGGGAATATGTTTTAGTGACTAATGGGGAATTACAGAGTCAGTGAATCAGTTCCTGATGTGGGACAGTTTGAGTTCATTATTTAGAGTTAGGAAAGCTTGTTGTTAATATAGCCCCAGCTAACAAATTCACGTTCTGAAAACGTTCTAGGAACACAATTTTTTATGTTCTATAAACGTCAAAATGTCCAGTTTGCCCAATATTCCGAGAGCATTGTTTTCGCTCAACATTATGGAAACATTTATCAAGTATGAATAACGTCATAAGGAATGTTCCGTTGTTCTAGGAACATTTTCTTTCAACATTATGAAAGCTTTCATTAACTAGTAATAATGTTATACAAGTAATAACCTTCCATGAGCATTATTTAAGAATGTTTTGTCCTAACATTTAGACAACTTTTACAGAAAGTTAGCGAAAGTTGTTGGAACGTTCCCTGTTAGCTGGGTTGATGCAGCTTTGTATTATGGCAGGGATCTCCACTATCGCTGTCACGCTCCAACAGCAGAGAAGGACTGGGAAGTGGCAGTGATTCAGATAACTGGAGAGAGCGGAATGGGAGCGGGCTCCCAAAACACAGCGATTTTACAGCACCTATCAGTCCCAAGAGGAAGCAAAACAAATCAGGTAAGCTGACCTGATAGGCAGTAGAGATTAAATGATGCAGAATAAACATCAGTCCTCGTCAAGATTGCTGCTGTACCTGAGATGGTCCTTTCCCTATTTTCAGTGGAACACTATTTAAGCAGCAGCAACTACATGGACTGCATCTCATCAGTGACTGGGAGTAATGGCTGTAGCCTCAGCACCTCACTGAAAGGCTCTGACCTGCCGGAGCTCTTTAGCAAGCTGGGTCTAGGGAAGTACACTGATGTCTTCCAGCAGCAGGAGGTACTGACCCCAAATAAATAGCATTTTGAAAACTATCTAATAGAGCTTAAATCCTTTGTCCCTGAGGAACATTGTCTTGAAGGTCATGAACCTTTCTCTGGTCCATGTAATGTTGTAGTTTAGTACCACTCTTAGGAGAGACTGTGTTTCTAATAAGAATCAAACGAAAACTTTGACCCATTTGAAATGCTGAACTTGAAACCTCCAGCTTCATTGATTGAGATTACAAACTTTGAACTATATGTTAGACTATTTGAGCTACTTCCTCCCACTGGGTTAACAGATGCAGTCTTTTTCTGCCACACAGATTGACCTGCAGACATTCCTCACTCTGACTGATCAGGACCTGAAGGAGCTAGGCATCACCACATTTGGGGCACGCCGGAAAATGCTCCTGGCCATCTCCGGTACGTTTTTTTTCACCTAGTATCCTGATTTTAAACAGAATGTTAAATCACTACTGTGACTGGATGAATGAATGTGTGTATGGACATAAACATTGTAGGCTACCTGAACAGAAAGTTGCAGCAAAAGCACCACAAATCAAATAATATTATTTTACAATTCGCAACGGGCGTTTTTGAGTTTGGGTCTGACAATAGCTTAATGCTGCTTTACTCTGTGTTAATTCTTGTTATATATGGGTAGTGCTAACATGCTTGCGAGTTCCAGCATACTGAGGCACACAGAGGACAAGGCAAATTTGTGCTGAGGGCAGGAAATGCCTGTGGGCCAGTGTTTATTTCTCTTGCTGAGGTCTTGAGGCAGTCAAAAATGTAGTATAGTCTGGGTTGACAGAATGGTGTGCTGAGAGAAGGACATCCTCTCTCACTTTTATGTGCTCTGTGAGAAAAATGATACAGTCTATAGAGCTATGGATCTGTGAAGCCTGTGTAAATACTCTGCAAGAGCGGGCAAGACAAATAAGAGAGCAAGAGATACTTGTTTTGTATGGGATATTTAAAGAAAATATCACACAAATTTCAGCAAAATAAAACAAAATGAGCCAGTTATGCCACCTTGCCTAGGTTTTGTGCCTAGGTTTTTTTCACGCATCATGTGTGTAACGTGCTTGGGCGTGGAGCAAGCGCATGCTGCTCCGCTTGCGCATTCCTTGTTTGATGAAGCTGGCTGTCCTTGTGCTCCTCCCAGCTCGGGTCCAGAGTCCAAAAAGCAAAGAGCGCTTCTTCCTTGCTCAGAAAACCAGCGGTGTCCGGGATCAATCTAGGCCTGAGCCATCACTGTCAGACAGTTTCGGCAACATCTAGGGCTCATGACATCCATGGCCATAGTAATACGTATTGGCCTGCTGCACAAGACACCGCTACAGTGGTAGCTAAAAATCAAGGGTTTTTCCCCCAAGGGGGATTCCATTTTGCCTAATCAAGGTTACAAGCAGATGCCTAGAAATTGTTCCTTGAGGATGTGTCAGCAGACGGATCATTGATGCAGTTTCTTTGGGCTTAGAGGAGCGTAGTATGCTCTCAACTCTAGCTATGAAAGTACATTCCACAAGGAGTATGGCCTCCTCAAGAGTGTTATTATCAGGGGCTTCTCTAATAGACATTTGTAACGCCTCTGGCTAGTCTTCCCTGTACACGTTTGTAAATTCTACAACTTAAACCAGGTCTCAGCACTAGTGGGCCTTTCATTCTCCACAGCGTCTTCTCTGACGCAGCATGAGTTCCCTACAAGGGGAATGTCTCCGGTTACACATGTAATCATGGCTCCCCAAGAAGGAGAATGAGATGCTACGTGGTCCTGCCATACTCCTATCATGTCCGTAATCATTTTTGCTTCAGAACTTGATGCAGAAACAACGTGAATGTGGCCACCTTTTATCCATCCGGGTTATGAGGATCCGCCCCCGCTGGGACATGACACCAATTAGATTAGATTAGTTCCCCATGTGCTTCAGGTTGTGACACATGATGTCATTCTCCATGGACGTTTTTGCTTCTGTTTTGTCCTTGTTGTTGTACATTTTGTTACCAAAGTAATTTTGTATTTACCTCCACACTTCTGGAAAGGGCTTCAACTATATTTATTCCCCATTCAGCCACAATTGTATTTGTGAGTTCACACACCAAGGTTGGGTGAGGAGGCAGTATGCAGTGTCATGTAAAATACGTTTTCTATTGTGTTTTTCATAATTAAAAAAAGAACATCTTAAGTTACATTATAACATAACACATAATGACTTAAATTATTCTGGTGTTTTACAGACCTGAACAAGAACCGAAGGAAACTCCTTGAGCCGCCCAACATCCGATCCTCATTCCTAGAAGGAGGCGCCAGCGGTCGTCTTCCACGCCAGTACCATGCTGACATTGCCAGTGTGAGTGGGCGCTGGTGAGCCCTGATTTGATTTAGCCCATGTGATACACATTCACAGACAGCCTTAACTGCACAAAGCCATTCCTAATGCCTTAACAAACAATACTGGACCAAACCCTGGGAATCAGTGCCAAAAAAATCCCACGAAGAATGTTTTTGGAACTGAGGTTGAGTTTGGAGGACTAAGGAGTTAGGAGGTGTAAATGTAGATTGTTATGTACAATATGGTACTCTATGCAGTATGGTACTCATATGGAAATGAAGGGTATGCTGAAGGATTCATAAAGCTCCTGCACTGTTGTTGTATAAGGAGCTAAATATGTACTTTTTTTATTTTATTTATATTCTTAGATTTGTGTTAATAGCCTTAGATTTGTGTCATAGTAATTCGTTGCACTTTAACAATAATAAATACTTTGCCTGTGGGATGATTCCTCTGTCCTACAAAATGTGCATGGAGCATATATAGCACTTCTAGCACTTCTAAGGTTTCCATTAAGGCCCTTTTTTATTTAAGTAAACTGATCGTTTACTTACAGTGTCAGTTTTATTCATACAAGGGATGAGTTCAAAGACGTTTTTGGACTCTTTGCTCAGCTGACACAAAGACAAAGGCCATGACTGCAATCCAAGATCATCACTAACAAACCACAGGCCAGAGGTGTGCATCAAGTCTAGGATTGCAACAAAAAAATCTCCATGTACTCAGTAAGACTCCATTTAAGATCTTACTACAATCATATGAAGAATGTCGCTGTCCCACGGCATTGTCTTATACAGGAAAGAATTTTGGTTCATTTGGTTCACTTATGAAGTCATTTGGATGTTGCCAGCCGAAATGCATAAATCTAAAAAATACATCTTTTTATTCTTTTTTTAGTCAAATTCTTTTTACAGAAGAGAATAACTGAAATAAATATCAACGGCTTAAATTTCTTATTTATTTATGCTTTAAAAAATTGAACCAAATGTTGCAGGTAGATAAAAAACCAAAATAACTGAAGAGGGTTTGATCAGTCAGAGATGCCAACATCCATGGATTAGCCAAGGCATGTAAAAAAAATTTTAAATTCTTCTTACCCCTGCTATGACCCTCGATTTTTTTTTTAATTAAGCAAACATGAACAAAATTATCCAAGTGGAAACATGAATCCACCAAAGAGTAAAATGCTCGGTAGTGGTTACTTTTGTTATGCTCTGATTTTATTTGGGAGAATTTTGACTTGTGAATTTTCTGAAGTTTAGGATTTGTCAGCTAATAGGCTGTTCCACTTTAATTCAGAAAAAGAAATTGACAAGCTGCTTATTGTTAAGTGTTAATCACACAAGGCCCCCAGAGTGGCCCCCTTTCTCTTGTTGAAAATAGCCGACTAGTCTACTAATACACTTTTATTTTCTCTTCAGCTTTGCTCTGTAACTTCTAAAACCTCTGCTTCCTACACACACGTGTCTACCACAGTATAAAATACCCTTTCACACTCTGTGTGAATATTTTGGTCGCATCCTGAGCGTTACTAATGCAATACTCAGTTTGAAAGGTCCAGCTGTTTAAACTACCTCTTTGTCTGCTTTTACAACTTTCCTTTTTAACCTTTACGTAAATAAGTGTTTAGATGTTTTGTGTTTTTATTTGATGCAGACCTTTTCTCTAATTAATTAGGTTCCTTGTCTGACGCTGCAGCAGCGAGTGTACACGTTTCATAGTCTGGTCAGCATATATGCATGTGAAGCTGTGAATGTTGCCAGTCATGCGCTAGAGAATGAATCAATCAAGTGCCTTTTTCTAAGCTTTTCAAAAACATCTGTTGAATTTCTATCAGCGTTTTTGACATGGATGTAGCTAAACCACTCATGAAATAATCCCCCCACAAAAAATGCTTAGTCTTTACATTTATAGTATTATTGTATTTTGCATGTATTTGTTCCATATGTTTGTGTATGACCTTCCATGTGATTACTGTAGAGGTACTGTTGAAATACCTATTGTGCATATTGCAGTTTTATAGTCTTGTCTTGTTTTTCTTACCTGTTTGCCATGGTCATTTACAGCAGCGAATGATCAATTAGCAGTTGGATGTGTATCTTATTTGACTTGGGATTTTTATACCAAATACGGTATGTACAAGTGGAAGAAAAAACCTCCTGTCAGTATTAACTGCAAAATCCAATCAACCGACTATGCAAAGAAATTGCTTTGCCATTATAATATTTTCTACTTAAAGCACCACAGTCTTGTTCTATTCAGGTTCACAGGCTGCCTGAGTTCAGTATAATATTGCTGCCTTGATACACCTGATTAGCGTTTTGCAATGCATCAAATGCTATGTTTTATTTGTGTTATTTGAGAGTGACCAGACTGTAACTGACTCGTAGATTTATCTTTTTTCACTTCTTAAGAGGAAAAAAAGGGAATAAATAAATTGTGATATATTGACATGGCTTTGTGACCAGAGCCAGCACTTTGCTTTTTTTTTTTTTTAATCTCAACCAAATGTTCAGTGAACAGTAATGCACAGAATAATGGTATTGTAGCATTTGTTTAGATAATAAGGGAATAAATGAAAGCACTAATCTGTATTGCTCTGCCAAATTATTGACCTATTTTTATAATCACTGTCATACCTATCTGTTAGTTTGGATTCTATTGAGTTGGCCAGTGCCTTGAAAATGACTCTTTTGTAATCTGTGGGTTTGACGAAGATGACATTCTCTGTGGTACTGTTCTGATATGCAGCTGTATAAATGCTAAGAACATGTGGTACGATTGAATGTTCTTTACGTGTTGGTGGCCTTATTACACAAGAATAAAATGTACGCTAATCTTTCTGCGTGTGCTCTCGTTCCCTTTGAAATGTCACAAACTGAGCCAAGACTGACTCGAACCCTAAAATCCTAGTAGTTCCATTTAACAACAAACTTCTTTCAAAATACAATGAAGTATAATGCAGTTTGCCAAATCCTGAGTGATCCATATCTCTGGAATCCTCCAGTAAGCCCGTCCACACCTGGTGTGGCTCAACTGCATTCATCCAGATACTGTTTTTAGGCGACCGAGACATTAGCATTCTAGAACCTCCCCTCTTGTTTTAATGGTTCATTAATGTGACCAAACCCATGCTTACTAGAATCACACAAATATTCCCATGACCAAAGCAGTGCACACGTTTCCCTAATTGGACCTCATATCAGATTATTCAACTTGTCTAATTACAGGAAAATCTATGGATAGTGTTGAGGGGAAATTGATTGCCGGATTTAATATGAAAACTTTTTTTTTCATCTTTATTTTACGATCGTGTACTGTAAATTTACTTCCATGGAAAAGTCGTTTTATTTTCCTTTGGTGAGTTAATTTACCACCAATAAATGGTGAGTTAATAACCACATCGTTTGGCTGATGACCCCATGAGAGACAGAACAGAGGTATTGAATTCTTCACAACACATTTGAAACCAAGATGAATTCAGCAGATGCAGAAAATGGGAATCCATCCCCCAGTACCAATTAGGAAATATTAGTTTTAATGAAGCATATACACAAAAAAAAAATTTTCATCATGCCATATTGAGGTAGCTGTCATTTCCTTTCCTTCCAAATTTTCTTAACATAAAGGTGATAGAGTTACCAGAGGATCTTTAAAATATCTCCCCAGTGGGCATTGTGACCATATATTGTTTCTCATTACAGAAACAAAGAGTAAATAATCTTCACTCTCGGAATAACTTCAGCTATCAAGTATTCAAGCACATGGGGCTAGTGGTGGTTGATGGGTAAAAATCTAGTCTAATTGTGCCAGGCGAATATGCATCTCTCTTTATGCCTGGCTCTTATAACATTTTGCTGAAAAGCCCACAGTCTTTCCTAAGTGAGTACACAGTGAGCTCCTCAGCAGTTATGGACATAGAAATACTCAGTTTTCGCATTTTTCTGATTTACGAGCTTGCCTTGTCTAAACCTACATTAGAAGTAAGTGAACATGAAAAAAAGCATTTTCTAAGGTGTATTTATTTTTTTTTGTTAGTCTGTAACATGCCTTAAACAACCAATTATAATTGGTTAAAATGAAAAAAAATGTAGCTGGTAAATAATATTCTCCTGAAAACACTAACCTTCTTGATTACCCCCAACCCCATGTTCACTAGAGGGCGACACAAGCCTAAATGTGCTCAATAGCATCCGTTATCCCCTTTTTGTTTAAATTATTGATGAGTACAATTTATTAATGGAAACAGCTCCTTCATAGTACAAAAATGACTGCAGGGAGAATGTACTATTCTATTATTAATGACCTTCCCTTGAGCTCCTTTACAACACTACGTTCATCTCAATGACTTTGATGCAATCACTGAGATTTTTTCTTCTATTAAGCATACTGAGACATGAGTTTAAAAATCACCTTTAAAGAAAATTAACATGGGTTTACATGTCCAGGGAATTTGTCTTAGTGTGCTGGTGCTTAATAATGACCATGGCATAATTTAAGGCAGTAAAGTAAATATAAAAATATGAATATTTTATCAAATAAAAATAAAACGTCAACTGATATTAAACATTAATATTAATAATAATAGCGCAGCAAAAACACATCTAATAGTGCAAATGTTCTCGGGTAAATGTCCAAAGTTTGGAATAACAAAACTGCTGGGGTTAGTGGGTCAAAAAGTTCAGGGGTCAGCCTGTCTGCTTCATGGTTCTGCTTCGGGATGTCTGTGATGATCAGCTAGGAGAGTTGCGGCAGTAATGATGCCCAGATGCAAGTGCAGAAAACGTGGCTTCTTTAATTGAAAGCTCTTGAACAAAACTCTGTTACACTAAGCACAAACCAGCAAGCAGTGTCATGAAGCACAGACACTGACAATGACACACACAAAGCAAAAAGAGGGAGGGGTTTTTATACTCTGTGGTGATGAGTGCTTGCAGTTGTGTGATCAGTCCAAGAAACAGGAGGGAATTGCCCACACACATACAAACAAGTAGTCCACACCCATTTTGTGTGATCTCTCGATGCCACCATCTAGCAGCCAGCCAGTTACAGTCCATGGGCGTAACAATGCCATCCTAAAAATCATCAGAAAAATAAAAAAATACAGCATCAACCAACAAATTATACCCATTATTATTATACATACCATTAATACACTTTAATATGATTTTTTTATTATTTATTTTATTTTATTCATCCTTTATAAAGATCCCATTGAGATATCATTATTAATTCTTCCAGGCTGGCCTGGTCAAGTTGGCAGAAGCCAAAGTTTCACAAAAAAAAAAAAAAAAGAACAAAACTGTAATCAGACAAGACGATCGATAACGAAATCAGGAAAAGCACTTACAAAACTTTTAGAACAATTTTCAGAGTATGTTTAACAGTACCCAAAGGTGGCAAAAACTACACTTATTAAAATAAGATTGTTTTGCAGCTCATTCCATGCCCGAGGGGCATAAGTAGAAAAAGCATGTTTACCAAATTCTGCGGGTACCTTTATCAATGATTCAAATACTTCTCCACTTTTTAGTATTGGAACAACTGTCGCCGAATTCCACGTATTGGCCAGTAGAAGCTATTGGCTCTGCCACAACAGCAGCAGCTATCGAAAGGAAAAATAAGAACATCATTTTCATCAACTCCTGCATATTTTGAACATATAATTTCACTAAAGCATTGTAAACCTGAGCTGTTGTAATCAGAAAAAAATAAAACACTTTCCTAGGGCAATATTCATCACAACCAGAAGATTCAATGGAGCTAGCAACACCAAAAATGAACAGACTCACTAACCAGCAGTAAAATAATTACATAATTAATTAAATTATTTTAAAGAAAACATTTTTTAAACTATGTGGTTCAGGGTGAAATATCCCTTTTATCTTTTACATTTAGCTTATATCTGGTACACATCTATATGACCATCAAGAGCAAGTTATGGTAAACTGTCTCTAACTGCATTAAACTAAGAATAAGCAGCAGGGTTTGTGAGTAAATAAGGAGTGATGTTATACTATAGAGACATGGATTATACTGATCCTAGTCCAGAGCAAATTCATCACAGAGCATCAACATGAGCTGTCGTCACAGAAAATTCCCCTGAGTTCAATTAACACCTACATCGTTGAAGGAGCTTGCAGTGCTGTGTGCAGCTAAACATGGCCACGTAATGCTGGAGCTTTGATAAATCACATGTTCACAAAAACAAGTTTATAGATTGTGGCATCAAAGCATTGTGGACATTTTGACAACCAGGTTCTTATTAGGATCAAATTGAGTAGGAGTATCCTATGCAACAACCTGATCACAGTGTGACATTCACAGTGTGAGGTAAAAGCTAGCAAGTTTTTAATTACCGTATATGCCGGTGTATAAGTCGACCCGGTGTATAAGTCGACCCCCCCATTTTTCATTCGCAAACTTGG
>JAOUQX010000043.1:13412258-13424134 GCA_028566295.1 Liobagrus marginatus | reverse complement strand
TATATATGGGTAATGACATTAGGTCAGTATAACGTAAGAGCGGACAGAGCTGCTTTAAGCTACAGTAATCTGGTGGACTGGAGCACAGCCCAATCTTGTCACAAAGCACTCCTAATGACTTGCTGACGTCATGACGTCTTGCATCGAGAAACCCGGATAGGGGACAGAGGAGGAAGGCAAGGCGAGCTGCTGAGTGCAGGATCATCAGCGGGTATATTAGCAGTGTTTAGAAATGGAGGTGCCACGCGTGGATCGCAGTTTGAGCAGCCCCACGAGCCCGTGCGAGGACGTGATGAAGAATCTGAGCTTGGACAGGATCCAGCTTGGTAACAGAGAAGGTATCACTTTGCATTGTCCAACTAAGTCATTTCTTTCTCGTTTAGTGTGTGTGTTCGCGCGCTTGCGATCACATGGAAAGGTTTCGTTTTCCTCCTTTGCAATTAAAAGGGCGCCTTTATTCGTGAGGAAAATTCTGCATATTCAGAATAAGCAAGCAGTTTATTTTTTCTTTTTATAAAGAAGTGTTGTTTATAAGTCAGATCAGTACTGTGATAATAGACTGGCTTAGTGTAATCTTAGTTTTGCGTTTATTTGAACTCTTAAACACGAGCACGTGGATGGAATAAAAAGCGGCTTTTGTTTCGATTTGCGGCTGATTTTCAGCACCATGGACATGTACCCTACAAAGAACACAAGATTGCTTGGAGGCGGTGTGTGTGGGTCTGTGTGTGTGTGTGTGTGGGTGTGTGTGTGTGTTGGGGTGGGGGGGTGGGGTTCTGGTTGAAAAATACACTGGCCTTGCTCTTACAAAGAACAGATCCTATGTTAGTTTGCATACCTTTATGTGCACATATGAACAAGCACAGGGTGTCTATATCTGGTTCATAGTGCACAGTTATATAACATCTGCTAATTCTCTGAAGTAGAGTGCAATTTGTAAAAAGCAAGGTGACTTCTGAGAATGGATAGCATTTCTGTTAAAGTCTAATGGTTTAAACGCTTTGGTGTTGCAATGGAGTGAAAAATGAATTTCAATGTGGCCTGTTCATCAGTGCCCAGATATGTACACTATAATTAATCACAAATTTTAATTTAACATATTTTGATAAAGTATCCAGTCTGATGCTTTCCTTCTTTAAAATAGCCTAGCAGCAAGGATTGGAATATGTTCCTATATCACTTTCCATAATATAACACAAGCTGTGTGATAATGTGCATCATAAGGTGTGCAAAATATACACACTGTTGTATATTTGTTACCTTGTTAAGGCTTAAAGATTGTGGCTACCTTGTGTGTGCTCTAGTGAATTTCTTAGCTACTTTATATTCCACACCAGCACCAGCACTCTGTTAAAGAAACCTGGAACCTCTTTGGCTATGCTGAGAGAGTAATAGAAAGAAAGAGAAAAAAGTGTGTCCTTACTTTGATGGGTGTGCAAGAAAAACACAAGGTGTGAGTTTTTGCAACTACATTTTGCATGTTCTATTAATAATGATCAAAAACCATCCTCAAATATTAGCTAAATATACACTCTCTAATACAGATTCCGATGCCAGATGTGTTCCAGTCACGTCATTTTTTGTTAATTATACTGGGGGTGGGACAGTAACATGTGCCCGTATATGCCCAACAGACCAGAATTAAAATTGCAGTGGCTCCCTCATTTTGCACACATGTTCTGATGTGGCACAACATTGGGCATAATGCGTAGATAATCAATATGGCTGAGTCATGCTGGAACATAATGTACGATCCTAAGTCATCGTCATATTCTTTTTTACCTCCTGATTCAACTTACCAGTGAAGTGTCATTTTTGTGTTAGCCACTTAGTTTGGTTTTCATCCAGACTCATTATTATGTGAAGATAGGCACTCTATCATGTAGTGAGGGGATATGTAACCCTTGGGAAAAGCCTGAGAAACCCCAGCTGGGGCAGTCCTTCAGAAAATGACTGATGGTGTGAGTTTTAAGACAAGTGCTTCATCATGCACAGTGTGGGTGAGTGCTGGGAGTAGGGGAGCCTTTGCCATCTACCCAGTGTGCCCTTCAACCTACCAAATAAATAGAGTAATTTAGCGCAGGCTATCAATTTACTAATTGTGTTCACAGCGCTTGTGAACTGAAGAAAGACAAACATGGACAGAATCAGAGAGTTGATTCATCATTATTAGCCTATTCAAGCTTAGTGTAGTTGGAAGGGTTGCTCAGATGAGTCTGTGACAGCAATGTTACTGTGTATAATTGGGCAAATCCAATAATAAAGGAACCATTTAAACCAGTGGGCTTTGGAAAAAAAGATGGCAGTGCTGCTGTCTGTCTGTCCGTCCGGCCCTCCCCCCTTCGTCCGTCTGTCCGTCTGTCCGTCCGTCCGTCTGTCTGTCTATCTATCTATCTATCTATCTATCTATCTATCTATCTATCTATCTATCTATCTATCTATCTATCTATCTATCTATCGTTTGTGTCCAAGGTTTTAATTCAACAATAGTCACCATAGATGTCTTGTGTTGGCAAATTTTGTGCCATTTCTCCTCTTTAAAGAACATTTCAAGTTAAGTGGTATCAATGACATCTATATTTCACACACAGTATGAAGTACTCGCACTGAGGCTGGCTGAACACATAGTGCTACATTGTCACATTTTGCATTTGCTGTTCTGTTAATGGGATACAGGCATACATCTGACTCAAATACACACAATCTGCTGCTTTGTCAGTAGATCAGACTAAAGAAATATGCTTCTGATAATCTTGCTAAATAATGTTGGTTGTTCTAATACATTTAAAAACTATATATGTTATGTATTACAACCCAGAACTAAATAAAAATGAAGGTTTAGTAAACAGGTAAACATACTTTCAAATAACATTCTTAAGAATGGATAAGAAAAAACTTTAAAAAAAAAATCTTAATATGAAATATTGATGGATGAATTGACAACAGTGGTTTTGTGTATTATCAAATTAATAATAAATAGAATAATAGCCTTCATATTCCATTCTTATTTGCTTATCCCTAAGCACTGTAATGCAATTATAGCCAACAAATAATGGGTCGAGTTTAAATATCATAGGCAGGCCCAGCCCTCAAGGAGGTTGTTCTGATTTCAAAGTCTGATATTTGTGTGTAACCTTAGGATTTACTAAAATTAGGGGTATGACAAAGAGGGTCAACATCGTGATGGAAAGTTGTATATTTCTCCTTAAAAATCTGTGCCATGGTGCCGTGAATAAGTGGAGATGCAAGTGGAAAAATGCTTTAAATACTTTTCAAGGAGAATGGGTTCTTCATGAGATGATATTAAGAAAAAACACTGAAAAGAATCAGACTGCAATCCATCTTCATTTGGGTGGCACCAGATAGAAGTACAATTACCAGAAATACCAAACTAGAATGTCAAATATTTTTTTAAATACCGGTACTATAGAACCTATTAAATATTCTCAAACATGTTTTCTCTTATGACATGTGTGGTGCTCAGGTTGTAGGCTTCATCATGTTTTGTAGACACCCTTGTTGTGCCATCTATATGGTCCTGTACTCTTAATGGTGGCCTAATGCACTAACTTTGGACTCTCCCCAACACCTCTTGGCAGACCGGCACAGTCGGATAGGGCGGGCTTTTTGTGGCTGCCACTATTCCCTTTCTCTAACCATGTTGCCTTGTTTCCTAACATATCTACTTAAGTCACATGCTTTCACGTTTTCTCAAATTAACAGTGAACATGAAAAGTTTGTAAAGGAGTGCCTGATTTTAACCCAACAACTTTCTAAACCTTATTCTTTAAGTTGTTTGAATAATTTCTCAGCACACCCCGTGATGCTTCTATAAATATCACAGTAAATGTGAAGGCACTGTGAAATGCAATCATTACAGGATTAAAGCGAATAAAAATCTTCTTGATATTACCATCATTATCCAAAATGCACCAAATGTTTTTAAGAGATCTATTGTGATTCAAGAAGAAATAATTATAATGATGCTAAGTGGTTCTGCCTAACTAGTGCAGTTTATTTATTTATTTATTTTTTATGTCAGGTCACATTTTCTCCAAAGCTGTAGTTACCAAGAATCCTAATATGATCAACCCCCACTCCTGCCCATCACATCCATATGTGTTTTTGAACATCCTATTACAGATTTAGTCTAATTGTTACTCTTATTATAATGTTTACCCTTTTGAATTTTTTTCCCCACTTGATTGTGGAGTGTGACTGTGGGGGTTTGTTCTTCAGCCACAATAGTATTAGTGAGATCAGATACTAATGTTGGGTGAGGAAGTCTAAGGTGAAGTTGGTGTTCCAGTTCTTCCCAAAGTTGTTCAGTGGGGTTGAATCAGAGTCAGGGCTTTGTGCAGGACACTTGAGTTCAACTCCACCAGACATCACCATATCATAGCTCAGTGGTTAAGACAGGGGTGTCAAACTCAGTTCCTGGAGGGCCGCAGCCCTGCACAGTTTAGCTTCAACCCAAATTAAACGCACCTGATTAAGCTAACAAAGTCCTCTAGGCTTATTTGAAAACTACATGCTGTGTAATATAGTAGGGTTGAACTGTGCAGGGCTACGGCCCTCCAGGAACTGAGTTTGACACCCCTGGGTTAAGGTGTTGGACTGCTGATTTGAATTTGAATCTGATTCAGTGACTGGGGTTCGATTCCCAGCACTGCCATGCTACCACTGCTGGGCCCCTGAGCAAGACCCTCAACTACTTGGCTGTAAGTCGCTCTGGATAAGAGCATCTGACAAATGTAAAATGTAATGTAAATTTAATATCTTCATGTATCTCAGGTGTGCTTGTACACAGGGGCATTGCCATGCTGGAACAGTGTTTTCGTTCCTGTGAAGGAATAATGTAATTCTATAAAATGCAACGGCATTTTTAGACAACTACCAATTTTGTGGAAACAGTTTAAGGGAGGACATGGTTTTTGATAAGGCATTTGAATGCAAATCAGGAATGTGACATCACACAGCATCATTTCACTTATAGAAATGCTACCTTTCTATCAAATAAATAAAATACCTTACTCTCCAAATCCAAATTCATTTTCTCATATACTGTAGAAATTTGAAATGAATAAAAATAAATGCTTTGAGTGTTTACACAAGAGTGAACATTTTTTATTACAATCTGTGAGCCTGCCAGCAAATTATACCGCTAAAAATATCATGTGCAAGCTGTCCACAGTTTTTAATGAGGTGTTGATTTAATTAAATAATGCAGCTGTGCCTCCTGATAATGACTGCATTCTAACACAACCTTTTTATTTATTTATATATTTTTATAAATGCGCCTTTCCTCACGAGATTCTGCTAATGGTCATAAAATTCAAAGAATGTTATATATAATACTCTAATGTTATGTCTTATGTTAAATTACAAAAATAGAGTCTTTAGTGTATTTGAATGAAAGCTGGCAAATAGTATGAAAAACTGCATATCTTAGGGATGTCTCAGCTGTTTCCTTTTTTCCTGACTCTCAGGGGCAAACGACAGCAACGGTTACCCAAAATGAAATTCAAGCCTCAATGTAGGTGTCATTAAAATGGGTGCATTTTAATTGCATCTGCTAAAAATTCCTAGACTTATTGTGAATAAGTTGTGTCCTTCTTTTTTTAAATGGCTTGTTGCCAGTGTTAACATTTCTGCTTTTTGTAGCATGATGCTGTCAAGCTGCACTTTTAATTGTAAGAGATGGTGAACTCACAGTCACATAAATTTAAAACATTCAGTAAACAATTAGTTTGAGAAGCCACCATGGGTATTGCTGTTGGAGCTGCACTAATCCAAACTTTAACATTGTGGCCAACAATATACATTATCATGGAAACACCATAATCCTACTGCAGTAAAGCATGTTGGTGGTAGACTCCTTATTTAGGGCTGTGTATCATTAACAGGGACTAAGAGAGTGGTCAGGATTGTGGGCAAGACAGGCATAGCTAAGACATGAAAACGGAATTGTAGCTGGTGTTTGTATTTAAGCAACCAATGTCTGCTCTTTTTGTTTACGTAATCTTTTTTCTCACAAGAGGAACAATTTGCATCTTCAGATGTTACGATATTGTGTAAATAAGATGGGAATATCCTAAATCCTGAGTCTTGAAATGTAAGTCTATTTCACATCCTGGTTGTAGGGGCAGTTCAGCAGTATAAATACTTATGCAGCACACTGTATATAAGTAACTGGACTATTTTTACCATCACCCTAGAGTTCCTGTCCAACAGGCGAATAGAAATCACGTCTTTGGACATTTTCTATCAGTAGAAACAAATGAATTATTTATCGCCACAAGTCAGTGTGAGACATTTTTACTGCTGTTCGGACCTTACACAGTATTTTACTGGTTAAAGATAACACCATTCAAATGTGAAAGCACTTGGGACATCTTGGAAAGACAAAATGGTTTGATTATTACTATTTACTTTGAAGAAGCAAACGTGTGATTTTAACATTTCTATGAATATATTGCCCCTATCATGTTAGGTAAAAACAGAAAAACTACGCATCTGTAAAGTGCTTAATGTCTACATTCATTTGAGCTATTAACCACCAATGTAAAGTGAGACTAGACAAAGAAATTTGATACTAGTTAATATGTAAAAATCCTAATTTACAACTACATGGTTGTTGTTGTGTTGCGCTGTCTACAGTATACTTCTGCACTAGCCATGAATCATTGCTAGTCCGGAGCATTCCTATAATTTCCATCTTGCGGTTAAAATTTACTCCTGTACCTCTACCAAGAATTCATATCATCTCCACCATCCTCTATGACTGATTTAAGAATAAAAAAATTAAGCTTAGGCTATTTATAGGGAAACGGAAGAAGAATTTATGCATTGCAATGGGCACAAGAATGGTTTGATAAAGCCAATATTCAGCGCTATTACATTTTCCGAAACTTTCAGCCTTGAATAAACAACTAGTTATGCAGGTAGGTGTTTCACTCAAGAGCTTTGTTCGGCGATACCCATTCATGTCCAAGTGATGCTACTTAATTGCTGGTTTAACTAGCACAGCTTAAAATATGAGAAAATTATAGAGGAGGCTTTTCAAATGGGAGTAAAATTTAAAAAGGTAAAAGGGTGGAATCAAGCCTATTTTTTGTCTGCAATGATGCATTGTTGCATTGTTCTTCCTTATTTTACTGTAATGCTGGTGCTATTCTACTGTACCTGCTATCTAAAGGCACCTTAAGTAGGAAAATGCTATTAATAAGCAGCAGGGCTAAGTGGTTTGTACTTTAGGAACCTCCCTTAGTGTAATTTTTTTGTGTTAATTACTTCCCCGTATGAATAGAACAATAGCCTGGTCTTTTCCCCACACTGTTCGGGTCATGGTGAGAAGGGTGACACAGTTCAGAGGGAAGGTCCTTGTGCTGAATAGGGCCCTTGTAGCACTTGTAGTAGACCTTGTAGTAACGTGAACAAAACAGGCAGAATGAAGGCATGCTTTGTCAGTGGTTTTGGGTGCACTGTATGTCATTTGTGATCTTGTCACATGAGTGACACTAAACTTATATAACAAGCCCATATGGCATAGGCAAATTCCTTCATGAGCTTAATCTTGTGTAATGCACATAATGGAAGTCTGAAAGGCAAAGGATAATATGCCTCTGAGACCAGGATAAGCTGTAATAACAATATAACTGTGATGAGGATGAATGAAGGAGAAACTTTTACTTTTTCAGTACAGAAAACTACAATTAAATACTTAGGGGATAAAACTGATCACTTGACGAATGCAACGGGATGAAATCTTTTGAAAAAGTGGCAGAATGAGCAGTAAGTTGACAAAGGGCTAATAATGACGTTTCTTAAACCACTCGTTTTTTTTTTTTTTAGATATCTTGGTTCTGCGGTCAGGAGCTTATTGGGTGTGTTTTGTATATAAAGAGGAATCTAATTCCACCTCTCTCCTTGTTTCGCTTATTCTCATTTCTGACTCATTCTCATCACAAGAGCCAGTGAGCTTTAGATGATTACATAATCTGTGCTCCTCCCCTGGGGTCATGGCAGCAGGCTTTCTTTAAGGCATGTGCACTGGCATGTTGAGTTAGTGCTTTAGCTGGACATTCAGCCATGTGTGTCCTTAAGTAGGACATCACAGTCGGCGTCATACAGCATGAGTGATGGCCATCTAGAGAATCTCTTGCAAGAAGGTACTTTTTAAAGCTAGTAGGTTCTTTTCTATTTGACAATAATATTTTCCAGACCTTTTTGCATCACCAGTTGTGTTGCTCTTGGCTACAAATTTCAGTAAAAAAAGGTTTAAGAGTACGAGTTTTTCAAATATATCCTGCCACAGGGTGTAAAATATTTACTTATGCCTACTACATGAGGAAAGTATCTAGTCAAGTTGTTTATCTCTAAAACGAACACATGCAAATGGTTTAGTCTCTAATATGTTGTGCAAAAAACTTTGTTTATTGTAGTAGAACGATTTGTATCTTCAGGGAGTTTAAAAAAGAATTATTAAACTCCGTGCTACCACCTAAATATTACCAGCTACCAGCTAAATATGAATAATCAAACGGATTTGATTTTCATGAAAATGCCCTTACAAGGAGAAACGTTTGTGAGGTTCAACATTCCTAGGACAGTATAATGGGATCATGGTGTAACGCCGAAGCATGTGTTTATTGTATTTGTCTGTGTGTGGTGAGCATGCTTCACTGCTCACACACTGATTGTCACGCCTCAAGCACCTGAGTTCATTTATGTTGAGTACCATGCCTTAGTTTTCAGCACACGCACCTGTGTTTAGTTTAGCACTAACTATGTGTTGTATAAAGGAGGAAACGTTGAGACAGCTCAACGCAGATCGTTAGTTTGTGTTCCTTAAAAGAGGACGTGCGTTTGTGAACTGTGGACTCCAAATAAAGAGCCATGTCTTTCAAGTCTGCATCTGCGTCGTATCTGCGTCCCGGTTCAAGACTCGCTATCCGAAGACAGCCATTCGGAGCGAGGCATGCATTACACATGGCTCTGTTAAGTGGAAGAAGTGCCTGTTTTTTCGGTTGGCAGTAATTCTGGATAGTGGTTAGTGCTACATGATTTACTAATTGTTGATTTATTGTGTTAATTGCTTTATATTTCATCTTTACATTATGTATAATGTGAGATGCGAGTACTACGGTATGAATGAGGCTGACTGACTGTTACAGATGACTGGATTTAATTATGTATTGACAGTAAAGCGCCAAAGATATTAAAGTGGACATGTCATATTCTGCTATATGCTAGCTTTATTGCCTCGGCCGCTATTAATTTTGATCTTCTTTTCTGCAGCTATTTGGTGCATGCATTATAATTTATTCTGAAAGCATATAATGTTTTTTTGTATTTATATTCAATCAATAAGAACATTCTCCATATTAGAAGTGTTATCTAAAACGCACATGGATTTAATTGGAAATATGTCAGAGATGTACACAGAATACTCTATGTTGCCTAAAAAGACAAACATAGTCAACATTTGGCTATTAGCTTTTGATATGTATTCATATTTATTACTTTTGCATGCATAT
Source organism: Liobagrus marginatus (assembly GCA_028566295.1). Classification (NCBI taxonomy): domain Eukaryota; kingdom Metazoa; phylum Chordata; class Actinopteri; order Siluriformes; family Amblycipitidae; genus Liobagrus; species Liobagrus marginatus. The sequence continues at coordinate 13,414,595 of JAOUQX010000043.1, read as the reverse complement.
ATTCAGTGTTTGAAATGAACACGCGCCAACTTGCCAAATTCGGGGAAAGATCAGCTGGTGCAGGTAATCAAATCGGCTGTCAAATCACTAGCCAATTTGGCGGCTTACTTACGTTTACTCACTGGGAAAGTACGTGTAAGTCAAATCGGCACAGATTTAGCGCAAATACTCAACTCGTGAATCATCATGATATTATATACAGCGTATTGCGCAGAATCAGCGCATCTCTGACTTACTTGAACACACGTCACTACAAATAACGACGCACTTGTTCATTTTATTGACACTATACGGAGATTTAAAAAACAAACATTAAAATATGGCGATAGGTGACATAGTGGCAGGTTGGTTAGAACTCCTGCCTCACAGCAAGGAGGTTGAGGGTTCGATTCCTGCCCAAGGTGTTTCTGTGTGGAGTTTGCATGTTCTCCCCGTGCTTGCATGTACTCCGGGTACTCCGGTTTCCTCCCGCCTCCAAACACATGTGATTGGGCATTGGTGAATTTGCTACTCTAAACTATCCATAGGAGTGAATGTGAGTGTGAATGATTGTCTGTCTCTAAGTATTAGCCCTGTGATTAACTGCTGATTGTCCAGGATTGACCCCGCCTCACGCCCTAAGTCAGTTGGGATAGGTTCCGACAATGCTGAACAGGATAAGTGCTAGAAAATGAATGAATGAATGAATGTGGCAATACTTTCCCTGGGGTAAATATCCAGGTGAAAAAAGAAAAGACCCACCAAGCAACAAAAAAAAAAAACAAGAAAAGAAAATGAGAAGTTTTAACACCCAGCTGGGAATGAGTGGCTATTCTTTGATGCAACAAACAGTATGATGTATGTATATATGTCTATATACACATATTTGCTGCAACTTAGTTAATATGTTTGTTTGTTTTTCTTTTTGGCTATTAGAAGTTCCGAAGGTCTGGTAAAATTTAGTAGGGAAATTGGTTGGTAAGTGAAAAAGTTCATTTTAAACCCTGCATATAATGTATCACATAATCAGTTTAAAAGCTACAGACCGCATAGGATAACAATCATTATGGTCATCACTGATGTCCATGTCAGCGTAACATCAGAGTAATTTTGGGGAGAATGGGATAGAATTGTGAAAGAAAGAGCAAAACTTTACAATTGCAGTATATGAGTAATAATGCATTAATATCTGAATTAATACTTACTTAATTTTGAACTAATGACTTTGTTAAGGCATGCACAATCCATCCATTGTCTACCCAATCGCATGTCTTTGGAGGTGGGAGGAAACCGGAGTAACAGGGGAAAACGCATACGAGCAAGGAGAGAACATGCAAACTCCATACAGAAAGACCCTGGGCAGGAATCAAACCCATGCAGCCTTGACCGTCTTGCTGTGAGGCAGGCATACTAACAACTTTGCCTCCTTAACAAACATACAATACACAATAATAAAACACGCCAATCATTTCATCTAACCTCTTCTTTAGTATTTGGTCTGGGCGCATAGGACTGCTCTTTTTTGTCACAAGTGTGAAAAGTTTAGAATCATGCACATTTATTTCATGTTTTATCTTACACAGCATGATTAATTTAATTAATACAATAATTCAAATACAAATAGCAAACAAACATACTAACGCACGTTAGGGTACACTTTGTTAGCTCAGCTTTTAATTTATTATGATTAGGTCATGCCTAAACTCATAATTATTTCAGAATTAGGTAATCATAAATTCTTGTAATTATGAATTATTTATGTGTTATTTTGTAAATTATTACTAACTTACCTCAAAAGAGTCATTAGGGAAACAAAGACTCATTATAAGTTGCTGCCGTGCCACAGGGAGTAGCATTGATATCTTACAGCGCAAGTGTTTGCAATTTAATCCTGACCATGGATCACTGATCACTAATCCTGCGCTATTAATTTGTTGCTTCAATCTTTTAAGGACATCTGGTCACAGCGTAGTATTTATGACTTGCTCTGACATTTATTGGCAATTACATGTAGATGTAGTGTACTTTTTTACTATTCATAATTTCTTTTGGTTTATAATCAGGCAATGTGATCAAAGAGATCCATGGTAATCTGGTATAATTGGTATAATTTTGGGAAAGTAAGGTATCTGATGTTGATTGAAAAACACAGCAGACTCAAGACTAACTGTGTTTAGGTCTCTAAGACAAGATCTGTCTTTACAGTGTGGTGTGATTTTATAATTGTCAGCTCTTGTTAATGGGGACAGCACGATACAGTAGCAAATGTGTTGCAGAAAATGAACATGGCTCATGCCAAATAATAATGTCCACTACATGAAGCTAGACCAGACATGGGCAAACTACGGCCTGCGGGCC
>JAOUQX010000043.1:13317122-13346745 GCA_028566295.1 Liobagrus marginatus | reverse complement strand
AGTTTAATTTATGATAGATGCTCTCTGGGAAGATCCTTTCCCTCGCTCACGTGCATCGGGGTAAAAAAAGGTCGATAGTGGGCGCAAATTTCGGTCAAAAAACTGTTCGCCAAGCGAAAAGTCCAATGTCCGAGCCGGTCGATAAGCGGGGTACCACTGTACTTAACAGTTTCACTTTAAGTGCTACTCATCTCAAAACCTTTCTAGGGCTCGGGTTAGGGTTAGGGTTATCAACCCTTAAATTATCAACCATGACAGTGCTCCTAATAAGCCATGATTATTTACCTCGGCCATGTGAGTCTGAGAAACAGGTTTTCTGTGATGCTACATTGTCTGATGTATAAAGCCCACTGCCAACATTTTTTATGTTAGATATGTTAGGGGTGTGCAATATGACGATATTTGAGCGTGAACGATTAAAATGTCTCTACGATCCACTTTTTTGGAGAGACCGTTGTATCGTGAGCAGATACAGAGCAGTAATCTGCTTCCACTATAAAATATGTTCCACTATACGTGTGCTAGATGGCGGTGTGTTAACAGGCTCGTATATGCTACACGTGAGTTAAGAGAGATTTAGCAATGTAGTGGCAATAGACGAAAAAACAGGAATTGGTACCTAAAAAAGAATTCAACATCAATAATATGGAAATGGTTTGAATTTTCCGCAACAGACACAGCGCAAACTACAGTTATTTGCAAACGTTGCCATGATAAGATTCGCACATCGGATGGCAACACAACGAATCTATTTAACCACCTCAAAAGAAAGCACACAGAAGAATATGCTGACAGACAACTTATGAGGGCGCCTGCCACCCTGCACGTCAGAGTGCATCAGGTACAACCAGGCTAAAACAAACAACGTTAAGGAATTTGAGAAGGGAAGTCCGTATGACAGGACAAGTAAGATGAATCACACTGGACTTTAAAAAGATATACTTACGAGATTACAAAAGGTAGTTAGCATTTTGTATTTAATTCCATTTAGTTTTTTGTTAAGCTATTTATAGTGTTGTTCACTTTTTAAAGCCAGTGAAGCCAATATTTTGGGAGTTATGCTACACTCTCTGAACTTACATTTATCTGGACTAAGTTAACATTTTTATTTAACCTTTTCATACCTCAACAATAGAAAGCGAAAAGAAAATGTTGAAACCTAAGAGAGGATCTGCCTAATATGCTATACTTTGACTGTTAAACTGTTACCAATGTTGGATTTATTTATTTTTAAACAAATATTAATTTTTTGATAAGTATTTGATTGTAACTGAATGCAAGATTTGTTTAATGTTCTTTCTTGCCTTGAAGAATTGCACTTGCATTAAATATACACTTGATTATAATATGCTTGAAATGTCCTTTGGCCTGAATAGTGTAATTTTTTCTACCTTTTATATATTATGTATTATAGGGCTATATTTTTATATAAAAGGCTATATAAAAACAAACATTAAAAAGAATAGTGACAAAATCGTGAATCTTCCTGAAAGAATTGTGATAAGACATTTTTTCCATATCGGCCACCACTAATATATGTTGGGTGAAGCCAAGCATTGTTTATATTTACATTTACAGCATTTGCCAAAGTATTTTAAATAGGTTTCCAACTTGCACTGTTAAAACAAACTATGACCACTGTTAATGCATTTTTTGCTACAGTAACTTACACGGAATGCTTGCTAGCTAACTCACCGAAAAATAATCTGTGTGCCAGAACAGGCCACAATCTCTATTTGTAGGCAGGAAATGGAGATTTATTTAACCAATGTATTAATCTGGATATGACTTATATAATGTTATTTCCCAGGCTTGATAAATCTTTCAGCGAATTACATTAAGCAAAAATAATAAAACAATTGGCATATGACTCAACTCCCAGATATAACGTTACTTCAGAGGCAATAGCCCACATAAGGCTTTAGATGTTCAGCAATAACAGTCTCAAACACTGGCAGTACCGAAGAAACAAGTGACACTGATTGTAATTATTTAAATTAGTGTCGCCAACGTTTTGTCAGGATATATAAATATAATGCTTAATTCCATAAAAGCTATAACTTATAGCAGTTAACGTTACCTGACCTACACCCTGGTTAGAGGCCTAACAGACCTTTAAGATAACAACCACAACATTTAAACTAGAACGCACATTCAGGTAATGATAAACTGCTCATTTAAAAAAGAGATAACATTTTCTACTTTAAAACAGTCAATAGTGTGTCATTATGTTATTTTCTATAACGTTTTTTTTAGCTAGGTAGTTAAGTGAAGTTTCCCAGAACATGAGTTATTGAGATTAGCTGTGCAAGTTAGCTAATATTCTATTTCGTGAATTGGCAACAACATTCACGTGAGAAATGTGTTCATTTGTAACAGTGCCAGCCATGTCAAGCTGTTGACAAGATACCTTTACAACACCTGAGCTAAACATTAGCTAGCTAAGACGCTTGCTACCTAGCAAAACACGAGTCAAAATAAATAATTAGCTAGACGGGGTCTAAGTCGGACACGCCTTGCACAAGTCTGAAGCGCTGCTACGGATCAAAGCATCGACGGACATTCTCAATATATCATAAATTAATGCTGATGAATTTGTTTCTTACAATCGTGACGCTGGCTTTGCGCAAGTCTCTGTTCTCCTCCTGCAAGGCTTTACACTTCAGTTTGAACGTCTCCAGCTCGATCTTCAGCACTTTGTTCTCCTGCTGCAGGGACGCAAGGCGATTTGTCAGCTCCTCCAGACGAAATGGGGAAATCACGAACCCCTGCTGTTTGTTGGAAGCGGAAGACGTGGAGCACTGAGGAGTAGCCGAGCTGCAGCCCGCTCCATCAGTGTCACTCTCACTCGCGCTGTCCGCCATGATCACTGCGAACGTCTGACACAGGCGGCGGTAATGTGAAACTCAACAGCGTCATTCTGTTCTCTTTGCTGCACTTCTCTTTTCTCTTCCCATCCTCATTCAATAACTAGCCCCGCCTTTGCCCGACTCTTGTGATTTGAGTGGCTAGGAATATCAGCGGAATTCATCTGATAGGCGTAAACGCAGCTCAGTGGAAAGTATTCAGCCAATCACAAAGAAGGAGGCTGGAATTGGCGGAAAGCGAGTGGGGAGAAAAAATAACAGTGGCGTGCAGGATAGAAATGAGATGGAGCGACGCCAGAGAAACTTTGCCTGATCCTTATTCTGATCTAAAAAAAACAACAACAAATAGTCAACATATACTAGCACTGTCAAATATCTAAGTGTTTAATTGCATATGAATCGTAAAATGTGCAGTAAAGATTATCTAATAAAATAATATAGTTTATTGTAGCATTTAACTTGAACTAAGGTTATTAGTATTGCCACTTTTCGATGAATAGTAGAGTCAGTCCTATCCTGCTGAAAAATACAGCTTGGCCTGCAATACCAGGCACCAAAATTGTTAATCCGAGTCATTGCTGTCAGCTTGTAGCTTGTTTAGTTTGTTTGTAAATAAAGATCATTTCTTTCTTCCGACAGGCAAATTGCCTACTACTTTGACCTGTGTTTTGCTGTCATATTAGGGACTTTAGGGAATTTGGGATTCTAAATTCACAATGTAAAGTACACTCTTTGTAAAAATGCCTTTACAGATTAAATTTCCAACCTTTTCCTAATTGTTAGGCTGTTGGAAGTCCCCAACCACCATTTACTACAAGTTTTTAAACTCGATCCTGCAGTGTAAAAGCTGTAAAAAAAAAAAAAAAAAAGTTTACATTAATTTATCCCAGAAAGCAACTGGAAATGGATATTTGTTGTGCCCTTGGTCTACAAGACCTTCGCCTCTGCTACTGGTGAGTCTGCGGTATCACAGATCGCTCCTTACACTTCAGCTTCTCTCTTTTAAGACAATTGTAACAGTTCTAAAGCACCTTTTTTTTTTTTTACTAATATACCATTACATTATATCGTACATATTTTCTATTGTTTGAACACCATTTTGTTGTTTTCTGTTCGTTTGGTAGCATATTCAACCATTTCCCTCTGCTATTTATACCTACCTCAAAATCTTATAACAAAATAAAATTGCTAATATACAGATTTTTTTTGTAGGGTGGCATATCAACATGCGCTAATTTATCGAGACATTGTCCTTCTGCGAATGGAAGAGTAAATGTAAGGAGTTATGTCTTCACCACTAAGTTATTAAAAAAAAAAGATCTATCTCTATAGCTAGCTCACTTGCTAGATAGTCTTAGAGAACGGTAGGTTCATCTAGTCTTTCGGATGAAAGTTCCAAATCCACCAGACAAAAGTTCTCATCACAGTTTGAGTTTAAACACAATTTATTTATGCTTAAATAATTAATTCAATCATCCAGTGTATGCTTTCTCATACAAGTTTGTTGCCAGATCATTTAACAAATACCTGAAGGTGATCTTTCTTTCTCTTTTTTTTTTTTTTTTTTTTTAGTATATTCAACATAAGGAAATATTTCACCAAACCCAAATAAAAAATGCCCCTTATGACCACAGCAGCCTCGGAACCTAGTAACACTGTTAGAATGGTTACAAACGGTTGGCTTAGAGAAAGACCTTTTAGTGTTAATACACATGAGACCAATTCAAAGTTAACGGTGTGACAGTTGATGTGACTCTCTTTCTTTCTGTCTCTCTCACACTCCAAGCATGTCCGTGACTGCATAGCATAGAAACTTTTAGCTGCAAGAATTTTGTATCCATTCACTTCCTGCGAGTCTGTTGTGGTACAGTGATGTCATTATAAAACAGTATTAGTGACAAATACCAAGGCTATGAGTGTGCACATAGAACATTTACCACACCTCTGGTTATGTAGATAGGAAACAAATCAAAAATATGGTGAATCACATGCATCAAAATATTAGTATTCTGAGTAAATCTTTATGCAACTGCAGTTATGTCATTTTCGTGATATGTTTAAAAAGAAATGTATCTGTTGAAATCAAGCAAACTTGTTCTTGTGTAAAAAGTTCTTTGTTTTCTTTGTGAAGTTACCCCCTACCCTCTAGCGTTAAAGTCAGATTTTATATCAGCATTCGTTTCATTTTATCATTCCGTTTTCAACACACGTTGTGACTTGCTCTTGCCACGGCATTCACAATTTCGTGAGCTACTTTTGTACATTTCTGGTTCATGTACAGGATCTTTAAAAACAACATTATACAGGCCGACACTAGTCCGAGAAAGGTGGGGGTGGGTGGGAAGAAAAAGTAAGGCGAGTGTAGATGGTGTTTTTAAAAACATGTTCTTCAGTTTCTGTCAGTCCACAATGCTTTTCGTACCATCTTTGGCCATGGAAATGCTTCAGTGCCATGTTTGTAGTCACTGGCACTCCTCCAACGAAAAAGAAGCTTCATGCCACCAACAGTTTTGAGCTAACGTGTCATTTAGTGGCATCGATCAGATGCGTTGTGTCGTTGACAGAAAGTCGGAGGTTTTCCATGCTCATGCGAAATCATAAAGTCCTCTTTCTAAAAACCATGCGGTTATGTAATGGCTGCAGACGCACAATCCCTTGTCTTGATCTCCTGCATTGTGTTTCCCGTGATCCATTTCCCAGGAAAACAATGATGAAACAAGTTCAGATCTCTGGCTAAAGGAACACAAAACATCCGAGAGTGTCTGTTAATGTCATGTTCAACTTGAGTCGCTTTTTTATTTATAGATTAATGTTAGTAAAGTAATATGGCTACGAGGAATCCGGATACAGATCTAAATCTCTATTTAGCAAGATAGTGTGACAATACAAGATGAAATAACTTTCACATGACTGCAATCTATCAGCTGATTATACAGTATGTTACTTATTTCCTATAAATGGTTGTTTGAGAAGTAGATACTGAGATTCCTTTACTCTTTGACAGATTGGGTTTTGCAAAGTGAGCACAGAACTTTGATGATGTCAATGACTTCGAGCACTTGTATTAATTAGTTAACATACCAACTAGAACACACAGCTGTTATGATTGACCCTTTTTTCCTCGTTGTCTCCCTTCTTTCTTCTTGTCTCCCTCTCCGACCTGCAACAGAGAAAGAAAGAAAGAAAGAACGAAAGAAAGACAGAGATGGTGAGACTGAATATCGTCATTAATGACTTCATCCACAGGTTAGGCCACAAAATTGTTCTTTGGAGTGTAAGCAGGTAAACACCTGCAAACAAAAACGACACACTCAAGCAGGTAGCAGTAATTTTATTCTAACTGATGAGTTAAAAAAAAAAGGAGAAAGTTCAAAACAACACTGTGACATGGCCGCTCGGTAAGGGAACATGGCCGTCGCTCTTGTTGATACATAAGATTGCAGCATTTGTCCAACACGTGTCAAACATCAAGCAAGTCACACACAAGCGTTTTTAACTCTAGTAGAAATCAAGCCTGCACACGGCACACCCCACACCTCCCAACCTCAGAGTTTTCGCTTAGGCCCTCAGGGTTCTTTGAGGGACCCTCTTTTTCTTCAGCAGGCTGCTCGGCCCTAGCGGCCTGTCTGGAGCGCCTGCTCTTCTTCTTCTTTCCTTTTTCATCTTTTCCAGGCACACGACGCACCACTTTGCGGATGACCTGAGAGAGATGCTTAAGTCATGCCAAATAACACGCTTCTAATACAAACGAAGACGGATATACTGTATGTACACAGATGGGCGGATGGACATGTGACAAATGACTAAAAAGTGCGGAATTTGATTTGTGAGGTTACTTTTCTGGTAACAATGTTTCCCTCTTCATCTGTGAACTGCTCCTCTGTTACTGACTCGCCAGGAATGTTTTTGGCCTGATCACCCTACAGAAGACGTATAAGCAAATGTACTCATTTGTTATTCAGCACAGCTTAATATGCTCATACAATCACGCAGACTGATGCAAGCCACAAGCAGTGTCATGAAGCAGGACATGATCTGGACTTTTCATTTCACCACCACAGGCTGTTTTTGATGCAGTTATCGCATGACTGACATCAGTAGGGCAGACAGAAAATAGTCTATATGTCTATATAAGGACTTATTCAGACTGGATTAGTTTTACATGGGGATGTGGAGCAATGTCCAAAAGTACAAATGGGATAAGAGTCCATTATATTCTGTGAGGGAAGCGATCTTCCTTTCCTTGTGGCATATGACCTAACTAATAATCAAGCCCAGCCCTACAACAAGTGAGTACAATAACAATCATTTTATTTCGGGTACTTAAATGAACTGTTATAATGTCACAATCATCATAAAGATACTAGCATTTTTACAGAAACCTCGCTCCCATGCAAATTGTATAGAAATTCTACAAATGTCCTCTGGAATCAGGTACATGTATGGAATCTTATGTCAAAGAATATATTATTAGAGAAAAAGAACTACATGTACTTTCCATTCCATTATTAGAAAACTGAAAGTGCCACTAAACGAGATGTGTCTGTGTATCGTTATGGAAATAACAGGTTTTGGAAAGACAGGACAGAAATACAAATAGACAAGGAGACAATAAAAGGGTATAAGAAAAGACGTAGGGGTGCTAACCAATGAAGACAATAGAAGAATAGAATTGCATCACTCCATTCCCACATGTACATAAATGAGCACACACGAAGATCACCGCACACCCTGCACTAGTACAACCAAATACCTTCAGAATCACCCTCCTTCGATACACCCTGGTGGTGACTGTGTGTTCCTCGTCCGAACTGGACTCATTGTCTTTACGTGCTTCCTGCTGAAAGCAGTTCAGTATATTTTGTTTGACTAGATTAGGTTTAATCAAAAAGGACACCGTAATCAACCAAAAACTCTGGGTAATTACTGACACATATCTATTACCTGTTGAGTTTTTTGAATCTCAGCGACATTCAGTGTTCTGAGTCTCATTGTTAAGTATTGAATGGATATAGATAATAGTACCTTAGCTTTCGGCTCTGCTGTCTCTTTGTCCATGGTGATCGGCCCAGCAGCGGTTACATTTGAGGAGTCCCTGCTGCCCTTGCTCGTCGCCTTACTGGATGGTTCCTGGGCCTCAAGTAGAGAGCAGGCTCTGGCTTGGAGCTCAGAATGTTCCCCGTTTTGTCTCTCAGTTGGCTTTAGACTAAGACAGACAATTCAGATGAGCTATGAACACATTCACTGGTGTGCGGTGTGCTGTGATGGCCTCATTAAAGTGTCCCAAGTAAGTATGCTAGGTTTTCAATTTAATGTTGACAGATCTTACCTCCTATCTTGCATTTGTGACTCAGTGTGCAGACCTGAAGCGGAGATCTCCTCACTTATACCGGTCGGCCCTTCTTGCAACCCTGCAAGCGAAGACATCTCTTTTTCTGCCTGTTCCATTTGTGAGAGATTTGCCTGTACTTTTTCTTGGGTTATCTCCACATTCTCTGACCCTTCCTCCAAGTTAATGCTTTTAAAATGGGACTTTTCCTGTGTCATCTCTTCCTCTTCAAAACCAGACCTGCCACTTTTTCTAGCCCTGTGGGCTTCGTTGGGAGGAACCACTTGCTCTTGCTGGGTGCTCTGCATGAACACTTCCGGATGTTTAGGTATCCCATCACTCGCATGGGCCTCCAGGTCGTCTTCGGTTGAGCCCCCTTCTCGACTATAAGAGCCTCTTCCTCCTATTGAGGAATCCTCAGCTACCACAGTAGGGGGTGCTGCATTGGAAGAAAGCACTTCCCTAGACGTTCTTGCCAACGACAGTTCATTTGGTCTAGCGGGGGTTCTACTGGGCGAGACTATACTACCTTCCTCGCTAAAGAAATCGTCCTGACGAAGAGGGGTGGGGGGTTCATAGGACAACTCTGAGGGACTCTGCAGCTCCAGACTGATGTTGTGGTAACCTAAGTGATACAACACAGCAGGACTGAGCTGCATGCAACACCACAACTCCAAAATGCCTCTACCAGTTCAACAGATTTGTTAGGTGATATTTTTGTACAAGCACAATAAACAAAAAAATGAAACAGGTAATGATATTAAAATGAAAAATGGCAAGTAATGATATGTAACAGATTAACTGACCAATATCCATTTGATGTGACTGTCACAAAGAATGTGGCTCTAACATGTAGGAATTATGGGGTTCAGATATAAATGGATAAAAAATTAAAAAAAGCACACACACAGCATTGGAATATTGCAAACAGATAACACAGTTATAACAGGTAAGGAGGCAGAGTGTAATGGGGAAGAGGACGAAAAATCAAGGACGCCACAGAGCATAGTTTTAAAAAAAGGAAAGTGATAATGCAGAGTTAGTTGGTTGTGAATATTAGAACAATGAAGCTAGCAGTTAGCCACACTGTCAGTTGAGCTGACAGCAAGTAAGGAGCTGCAATTAAAATGAGCATTATTTATGCAGTTGTGAAACTAGAGAGCAAGAGAGGAGGCAGCAGGAGCTATGCCGAGAGCGCTGCTCAAACACGCACAGGTGGTGTTGTGGGAGCGGAAAGGTGGCTTTGAAGAGTAGCGGGTCTGGTTTTGCAGAAGACTAGAAGAAGGCACTCTAGCAGGAAGGTTCAGAGAATTGGGATGCTAGAAAAATGATCGAGCTCTACAGGCATTAATAAAGCAGACATTCCACCATGCTACATAAACGTCGCATTAAAGCAGTGTAGCTAGCATTATGTTTTCATGTATTAAGGTATTTGCTCAATTAAGAAACTGACCAATTTGCTTAATTAAGAAACTGACTATAAATTATTTTTTTTTAAAGAATACCGTTTATACATATAAACATAATGGTATGTAAGTTGAGCATGGACCAAATGTTAATCCCATCATATAAAAGTAGCAATGACTCATTCTACAATTCAGACAAATTATAAACCAGAATTAGTCAGAAAATTGAAATTAGTCAGAAAATGAAAGAGCCAAATAATAAGGTATTCATTCATCTAAAATGGGATTAAAATTTAATATCCATAATTACAAGCAATATAAACAATCCGTACAGTTAAACACAATTATATCACACTGCCTAATGCTGGTTAGTCACACCAGTTTGAGTTAGGAGCAGCAATAATAATTAGAGTATCAAAAGCGTTCATCGATTTGTAGGCGCGAATGAAGTACCACCGAGATTGGAATTTTGAGTTGGAATTTAGATTAGTAAGTGTTTAGCCTTTATGATTTTCTACTTTTGCCACGATTCAAGAAATAAATAAAAGGAGAAACAGAGTTCAGCTAGATGGGGCTAAACTTTACCATCAGCCTGATCCCGGAAAACTGCGTTATCATCTGCAAAACACCTTGTGCCTGAAATGTTACCATAATCAAATATTGGCCCTTCCAGCAATGTCACAATATCCATCCGATTGATCTTTGTCAGTGCTGTAGTTAAGGCATCCGCTAAAAGGATAGAAAAGAATACACTCAGTTTCAGAACTTATTATGAGCCTGAAAAAACCCAGATTGGAATTACAACATGAAACATGATATACTCTAAGGCCAAAAGATTGTTGACACTTTACCAACACACCCATAAGTGTTGCCACAACTTTGGAAGCCTCTAGGATGTCTCTATACTCTAGACTCTATGCTGTATCATTAGGAGTTCCATTTACTGGCACATAGAGTCCACTGATGAACTGGGACACCGACTGCACCTCAGAACTCCTTACACAAAAATAGTCAGAACTCGCTATTGCTTATATGGTTGAACGAAAAAAAAATCCCCAAAGCCACGCTCCACAACCTAGTGGAAGTGTGGGAGTTAATATAGGAGTAAGAGTAAGACTAAATCGGAATAGGATGTTCAGAAAACACATATGGATGTTCTGATCAGGTGTCCCAATACTTTTGTTCATATAGTGTAGACTGGAATAAAAATATTACTATGTAGTAAATAAAATAACTTACTTGTGGCATTTTTACCATCTCTGCTGACCCATTTCTTTAATAGCATGAAACTCTGAGCGGTCAACGAGTTGGGGTTCTCCACACGGATGTGATTTATCTCATCAACGGAGAAATCCATTTCCCTGGCCATCTCTGCAACACATTAAAAATACATTACTAGTCAGTCTATCTTCCAGATGCATGTACAAAATACTGCATTACAGCTGTGGCAGAGAAATGCAGATAGTACTGACTGATCCATGCAGGATAGAAAAAACTGCTATATTACTCATTATAAAAGCCACAGGTCAGCAACAGCACTATTATATACTAATTTTTTATGTGTAACAGAGTCATGTGACATTTCAGTCAGTTTTAAGCCTTAAGGTGGAAGCATTGCATAGGATAGTTTCTTTTACCAGTCCAGCTAAGGCCGAGATGATCAGCCACAATAGCCATTCGCAGGTCGGTCCTCTCGCAAGGACTTTGAGGGCCTGTTAGTGAAATAAATATCAATGAGAAGATAAACTCTATAACAAATGCAATTTAGCATGCTAAAAAATTTGAAAACCTATGATGTATAACCTTTTCCCCAGATATTAACTACATTTCTGATATGTGGAAGAGAAAAGAGGACAAATGCAATGCTTTAATGCGTCTGGTTAATATCTGTCAGTGGTGTTAAAGAGTAAGTTTGCAAAGAATAATTTTATGCTGATCAATTATAATTCCTCTTACAATGTGAAAAAAAATATACAAAAAAAAAACTCTCACTGGATACATGATAATGAACGAGACTCACAAATGAGCAATGGACAATTGTTTCAAATGTTTCTAAAGCTTCCAAAAGTCAAATCATTCATTCAAGCTACTGCAAACTGCTTATCACTCTGCTTAGGTTGACAACCTGTACAGCGATCTGTCCTCTCATATTGGCATGCTACAGTAAAGCTGACTACATCATATACAGTGAAGTTATAACAAGAGACACAAGTACACAAAGAGAGGAAGATGAAATAATGATAGGAAATACATCTACAGTTCAATCACGCCACAAGCAATCACAATGGTTCATGCAACTAAGATCATACAAATGGAAAATTTTACAAACTAGGCTCGATTTCCACGCTGGGGGCCACTTGAGACCCAGCACCCTGACTGCCTTCACTTCCACTCGTCCTCTTACTCCTCCTCCTCCTCCTGTCTCTGCCGGCCTGCTCAACATCTGCTCTCACGTCTCTAGAAGACCTGGATGTAGTAGAGGGCTGGGATGCTTCTGACAAAGACGTGTTCCTGGATGTGCTCCTTTCTTCATCTTTATCATCTCCCTGCATCTTTTTGTCTTCATCGGCATGGCAGTCCAAAAGCTTTATTGTTTCACTAGCTCTTGAGTTAGCGATTTTTCTCACGACCTGCACCTGCTTCTGATTTGTCTTACTTTGTGATCTGGTTGAAGAGTCTGTCTTTGACGGATTTCTAGCTACAGATACCCGAGTTCTTCTTTTCTCTCTCACTAATGTACCTGTCCTACATTTCCCCATTGAAAAAGAACTGTTAGCATCTTTCTTAACCCTCAACACTGGGATGCGGGATTTGGGCTTTAAAATCGGGAATGGATCTAATCTTTTGCTGGGGGCCGGTTTGTTTTCTTTGTTCGAAAGCTCTAAGTTTATACATGCACTGATTTTGCCTTTTGTTGCTCGACTTTCCAAAATCGGCAACCTAGACTTTAGCAGCTTTTTTTGAACATCCTTGCATTGTGGAATTATGCTTTCTTTGTGCACAGCACTTTGTTCGTGGCATTGTGGAATTACCTTTACCTTGTTCTTATCATTGCTCTCTACGCTACTCTCTACTAAATCTGAGTTTGTTTTGATTAAATCTGAGATAGGCTTAAAGTAGCTAGCCTCATGATGTGAGTGCTGATGCTGCTCTATAGTGCTGTACCGCCTGTACTTATTTACATCACTGGAAGCTTGTAGATTATTATTATTATTGCAGTTCTGTGTCGGGATACATTTATGCTCTGTCTTTGATAAATCTGTCTTTTGCTCGCTTTGGCTTTCTGTACTTGTTTCTGGTTTGAAGCTTTCTGAAGCTAGTGATGTTTTTAGTGTAACACTGTCCCAGTCCATACACACCAAATTTTTATTCTCACCAGAAATGTCTTTGACTCCTATCTTAAAAGAGGAACACAAATTAGAACTGACTTCTGAATATGAGGGTGGCTCCATAATGTTGTCATGAGATGGAGTGTCCGAGCAAATCTGAATGATATTGTATGATATTACTGAGCTGTTATCCGTCTTAACCTGTGCATGCTCTACTTGCTGTGGTTGTGTTGTGACTACATTTGGATTTGTGACCCCTTCCCTTTTATTCCCAGATCTCCGTCCATATAAATGCTCACCAATCTGGAAAAACTGCAGCCTCTCTTCAACAAAATCCCGTTTGCTCATGTCAATTGCACCACTGCGGGTCATCTCAAACATCTTCCCTTCATGGAAGGGAAACGGGTTCGGTTCACTAGTTGGTGTGCTTTCATCAGTTGGAGTTCTTGCAGGAGTCGTGTCAGGAGTAGTCGCTTGAGATTTCTCATCTATAGCTAGCCCAAAAGGCTTGGGCTCATCATCTTTAATTCTAGCATCGACAACTTCATCATCTCCTCCTTTACTCGACCAGGGGTCAAAGTCCAAGCCTTTGGTTGCGACAGTTTTAAAAGGAGTATTAAACTCCTCCTCAAGTTTGTAGCTAAAATAAGTATCTGACAGTCCTTCTTCCTTCGATTGCCTTTTGTCCTTTTCATTGTCCTTTCCATTTTCTGTTTCAACAAAAGGGTCGCTCTTAGTCTTTTTGTACTCCTCTGTTGGCGATTCCTCTTCGATGACCTCTAGTTTGCCTTGGCTGAAAGAACGGTCACTAGGCCTAAGAATACTTTCTGATCCCCAAACATCTTTTCTGTTGTCATTGGAAAATCCACATGTTTTTATGTCTTGCTCATGAAGGCCATCATCCTCATCCTGAAAGTCATATCCGTCTAGAGAATCAATCTCTGTGGCATCTGTGTCATGAGAAAACTCGGCAGTTGTTGCTATCGAGCAGTCTGTAATAGACTGATCGTTGCCATTTTGTTCATAGTCATTATCCTCGGCTTTGCCATTGCCGTTTGTCCCAGGTTCTTTATGATTACCATTTCTGTTTATTTTTTTGAGTTTGGATTCTTTCTCCTGGCCCTGTTCATCAATTTTAAACGTATATTTCTTTACAGGAATTGGCTGAAATACTGATTCGTCTTCACTTGAGTTACTGTCATTAGCTCCTGGAGGCACAGGGGATGGAGGATGGACTCTAATTATGGGCTCAGCAAGAAGATGCTTATCATGCTCCTCCTGGAGGTTCACCTCCATCATGTCAGTGTCCATCTCTAAGGAAGGAGTGGAACCTTTCTTCTCTGTGTGTGAGGAATCTGAGTCCAAGGGAGGGGGTGGAGGAAACTGTATATAGGCAACCCGTTTATCTTTAATTGTCTGTCTGGTATCCTGACTCCTGTTGACTGCTGTGGTGTTTACAACCTTTTCTGGAGGAGGTTCTTTAAATGAAAAGGCGTTACCTTGCTCTGAATCCTCTGATTCTTCTGAAACTTCAGCTATTGGACTAGCACTCCCAGGAATGAATGCCATAAAACATTCAGGGGTTTTTGCAGTGAGATCATAACTGACTTCCTCGGAGCTAGGTGTTTCTGGGGTCATGGGACTTTTTCCAGAGCTATCAAGAAAAGATATTTGTTCTAATGTGTCATCATCTGGGCTTCCCTGAGGAGATGTTGACTGTCTCTGTTTGACTGTGTAAATTGTTCGACTCTCTGAACCAACTATTTTCCTGGCTGATCCATTTGTCCCTCCTGCTACGTCTTTCTCACCTTGTTTTGCTACTTGTACGCTTACATAAACTGGTAATGTTTTAAGTCCTTTAAAACTTTCTCTGGTTGTAACTGTGGTAACCTTTTCTACTGTGTCTTTGAAGTTACCTGAACCTGCCTCTCTAATATCTCCACCCTCTACAGAGCCTTCAAATGATTTTGCTCCAGCCTCTTCCCTAGACACTTCCAAGCGGCCCTGAACTCTTGTTTTAGCTAAAGTAGGTATATGTGATGCACTCTTTTCCAATTGTTTACCAAATGTATCCTGTTTCGCCTTCTTTCCTTGATCAGCATCAGGAAGAGTAGATGGCGTTCTCACAGGAATTTGTGATTCTGTGATCTTTTTTTTAGGAGTCTTTATTTGTGTATCGTCACTAGCTATGCTGTCCTGTTTTGATGTCAAATCTGTTTTTATCTCATTTTTAAAATGCTGTCCCTTGGGGTCAGTGGTGGTTGTGCTCTGCCTTCTAATATCACTAGCATTTTTTATAGAGTTGCAGATTTTTTCTCTACCACTCTCACTACTTCTAATTCTACTGATGGCAATTTGCTCATCTGTGTCATCTTTTGGCTTGCTGACCTCAAACTGTTGCTTGTTGAAAATGGAGTTGGCTGTTTCTGATGAACATGACACATTGCCAAACTTGCTAAAAGATGAACTTTGCCCAGAGGTCACTTTACTTTTATCATTGTCTGCAGGTTTGTTCAGAGGCTTTCCCTCCTCCTCTACCTTTGAAGCTTTTGAACCAGCAAAAAATTGATAAACGGGTAACCTGCTTTCCTGAAGTTTTTTTACAGGTGGTTTTGATTGTGTACTTGGCATATTTTTATCTTGATTTTGGACCTCTGTTTCAAATTTAAGCCTAACAGAGCTCACTCTTGAGGTCTTAACTTGAACAGGGGAAGAAATATCACCTGCCTTTCCCTGCCAAATGTTATTTTCTTGCTGAGATTTGTCCTCATTTAACCGTGAATGCACACACCTCTCTGGGCTGCTCGGCAAACTAGCGCTTTTTCTTTCATTCATACTACCAAACATTTTCTGTTTCCCTTTATCCCATTCCTCAGGGTTGACCTCAGTTTTTGGCTTTGTTTTCTGCGGACTACTGCACACTGAGCTTGGGCCTGAGCGTGTCTCCCTAAAGTCTCTCATAGGAAGCTTTTTCTCAGGGGATTGAAGTTCATCATTTAGCTTTTCTGTTTTGTCTCTAAAAAACTGTGAAACTTCACTGAGTTTTTCTTCTGCTTCTTTAACAGTTTGGTCAATGCGATCTTCATATATAAGTTTCTCTCTGTTTCTGTCTTGCCTATCTTGGGTGAAGCGCATCCTGACTGTATGTTTGGGGCTGCCTGGTTCTGTTGTATAGTGCAAGACTGTCAGTTTATCATACTGGTCTTTATGGAAAAAATTGTCGGTCGAGTCCCTTGCTGACCTGTAAACTGATTCTTTCTTTGGACCATAAAATCCTTCTGCTCCTAATTCAGGGATGCGGCCATGTCCCTGGTTAATGCCCAAATCCTCAGTATCAGATTGTGATGTGTCTAATTTTTCAGAAAGAAGCATTTTCTCAGCAAATCTATATGACTCTCCCCTTAGCTCGGACAATTCATCGTCATGATATTCAATGGACTGCTGACTTAGGAGTTTAAAAGCTTTATACGAGTCATCAGCAATGAGCTGAGCAGAACTGGGTCGACTTTCTTCGTCTTGCGTAACAGGTGTATTAACCCTATAGGTTTCCTGGAAAGAGGGCACTGTTTCCTTAGCAGTAAACACTTCATCTTCTTGCAAAGCCCCAAAATCACCTTCTATTCTGTTCGAAAGTTCTCTCAGACCACGGCTGCCTGGCAATACATACTCAGGGTGTTTCTTTGTCTCTCTGATTATTACCTCTGTTGGGTCTGTTGTGTTGCCCTTTTCTATATGAACCTCGATTATTCTTTCAACTTTGGGTTTTGTATCCTTGTCAAGGAAACGTGGGGTTAATTCATCTCCCTTGATAGACTCCTTACTAGCATTGTGTTCAAAAAGCCCAGCCAACTCTTTGGAAGGGTCTCTCCCTGACTGGAAAGCTTTCATTATGTCTCGAACTGACATGGTTTCTTCAATTCTGTCAGAGCCTGCATCTTTTAACTGGGGTTTATGATAGACCATTCTAGTGGTGGTGGTTATATGAGTTTCCTCTTTCAAACACATGCTTTTGCTCATTACAGAATCGTCATCTGAACTGACTTTTATCTGAAAGGTCTTTACTTTATCTTTGATTGAGCCAGCAGAAGACTCGGGTTCAATGCAAGCAGGTGACTGCAATGCAGCAGCTTCTTCCAGCAAGGGCTCACAGGCCTCCTCAGGATGTTCATAGCTTCTAATGACATGAACGACCTCTGTTCTGGTTTCTGTTATGACTGGAGGAATAGGGACATCCGAAAATAGAGGTTTGGGTCCTGTGCTCTCTGCACTCTGAGGAGCCGAAGGAGTCTTTTCACTTCGGGTTTCAAAACCACTGTCTGAGAGTGGGCTTTTATCCTGATCATGGGAAAAGTCATCAGGTGATTCCAAAATGGCATCTGTCCCGCTGTATGAATCATTTAATTTGCATAAATCTTTCTCTGAAGGAGAGGTGCGCATGCCTGGAGGTGGCATTTTAAGTTTATGCTCAGATTTGAATGTCCGTTTCTGTTTTTCCTCCCCCTCTTTCATTTCATTATATTTGCTCTTTTCACCAGCAATTTTTGAGAGCGAACTAGCACCAATGTCATTCATTAAGTAGTCAACCACCTTGGCTAAATTTAAGTCTTTGTCCTGCACTAACTGTGGTCGAACTGGACGGGTGGATTCAAAAGTGGGATGAGATTTCAGGACACTCTGTTGAGCCTCCTCTATTTCATCTTTAGAGAACACTTCCCACTCATCCTCAGTTGCTTTGTCCTTAGAAAAGACTTTTGTCTCACTCAGTACATCCTTAGAGAGGATTTCACTAACTTTCACAAGATCTTCTTTAACTTTCTCAACTAAACTGATAGGTTCCTCATCCTCCATTTTTGATTCCCTGGTAGCCTGAGACTGATAAGTCTTCGAAGCGTTAGTGTTTGATACATCAGTTTGCAATATGGCAGTCATTTTTATAAGACCCTCTTTCATGTCTGCCACGTCACGCATAATGTCTTGACTCGACGACATTTGTGTGGTAGTAGCTGACTTAAATGCTGCTGAAGGGATATAGAGTTGGGGTTTCGAAGGTTTAGATCTGGGGGTAAAAGATGTTGATTGAGTGGTTGTTCGTGGTACAGTTACTACTGTGTCTGATATCTTCTTCTCTTGGGGCTCAGGGTAAACATTTACTACAGAGAAAACCGGTACAGTCATAGCACTAGTTGATAGTGGGGCAGTGGAAGGCCCAGGGGCTCTATAGGAAGTATACAATGAGTTTGAAACATTTGATCTCAGAGGAGATGACATGGATTTAATTGTGTCATAGCTTGATGTATAGCCAATTAGAGTTTTTTCAGCCTCACAAAAAGCTGCACTAACACTGGAAGCAGCCGCTTGTGTTGTAGCTTGTATCCTTTCCTGCAAACTGCTACTTCCTTCTGAGAGTAGACGGGGTGATACAGAAGAATAAGAAGGGTATTTGACTGGCGACACAGATCCATTAAGAAGGACTGTTTCAGAAGAGGCAACAGTAGACCCAGATGGTGAGGAGAAAGATGAGAGAACTGTGCCATTGGAGAGTGTACATCGGTCAGAAGTCTTCATAGACGATAGACTTGTTAAGGTTTTAAACGTAGGTGTTGCTGCAGTAGGTGCGGAAGTAAGAGCTGATCGGAGTGACAAAGCCGAAGTATACAAATTAGCAACTGACTTCGGAGATTCAGGAGAGGTCACTGTGGTGAACGTTCGATCAAGTATAGAACCAGATGGTGGTACAGAGATTGTTCTTGAAGACAGTGAGGCAGCAAGTCCCTTGATTGACACAGGATCTGTGCCAGTTTTAAATGAAGAAGACATGAGACCACTAGAAACTGGAGAAGGGTACTGGCCTTGCTGAACAACCGTTTTTATAGGGGAAGAAATAGATCTGTATGTTCTAATGGGTGATGCTATGTCACTAACAGACTTTACAGGAGATGCATTTGTGGTTCCCAGGTTGGACTTGAGGGGAGAAGCTGAGGTAATTGACCAAACTGACTTTAATGGCGAAGCAGATGGCGTGTTGGAAGGTGAGCTTGAGAGGGAACCCAGTCCACATTTTGTTTGCCCAGGGATGGTAACAGGAGCAGCCGACCATGCCTGGTAAGATCTTGTTGAAAAGACAGGTTTGTGAGGGTAACCAGCAGGCAGTGTTCTTGTTGTACTGCGCTCAACTGTTTCTTTAAACACAAATTAAAATCCAACACAAAATCAACAAAAATGATTGAGAAACAGAGACCAGAGGGAAAATAGGTCAGTGGTGCTTGTAGCATAGAAAAAAGAAGTACAATGCTTTCATGGTGGTACAAATGAGTTGACTGATGATGAGGCAAAATAAAAGATTCATTGTGATCCATGGTCCATAAATGGCACAAATAATATAACTGATGAATGTCCAACAAAGGAGAAGACAAAACCCTCCCACCCAAAAAAAAAATCACACTATGACATAATAAACAATAAAACGAACTGCAATAAATCAAACTGTAAAACGGCAAGACAAATGCAAAGAACCCAAAGAAAGACAATTTTTCTTTTGACTTTAGATGTGCTACATTCCCCTGTTACTGGCTACCTTGATTTTACTAAAGTGCCTTTTATCTGTTTGGGAAAAAAAAACATTTTCATTCCAAATTTCGGGTATTTTGACAAACCAGAAATTACTAAATTACTAAGCAAAAATATGCTTTCCTATTTTTTGTGGCTTCAGCAAAATATACTATTACAAAAATCAGGCTAGTTGAGTAGTTCCTGAGTCCATAGTAACTTATCATGCAGAACTGAGGACTCTTGGTGACAGGCAATTCAGTGCAAACTGTGAAAGCATCTGAGAGAAAGTCTCTTCATGACTCTCCATGCATCTCTGTTAAAAAATAAATGAAAACTCTGCACAATCACAAAGCCAAAAGGAGCAATACTAGTTGAATAGTGAGGGATGAAAAAGGAGAAGACCATGACGTAATATGTCAGGTAAATATTAAAAAAAATATTATGGATATTAAATGGGTAATTCCATTGTTTTCTTGTCAATAAGAAATGAGAACATGAACAGTGAACGATATCTAACAAATTGAGCAGGCACAGCACAGCAACTTAAATAATATAATAACCCATGCAAAAAAAAATTAAAAATAGAACAAGCATGAGGACTTTGTTATGCATGGCAAGAATGTGCAGATATAACATTTGCATTTTGAATTGGTAAATAGTCTAGACTGGTCACATGTTAGCTTTTATGTTAAGTATACACACTACTACAATGTTAATGAAATATCACACTCACTCAATCCAGGCTCAGTCAGATAGCTGTACCGCTTACGTAAGGCTAGAGATGCAAAGGTATGACGTCGTTCTGGTTTTTCAGTCTGCAACAACAATAACAAAAATGTCCTATAAATACCCCCCCTTATCAGCCCTGAAGGTCACGCTATGCTAGAAATCTGAGTTTAATCTCAGAATTTTTAACGTCACTTTACTACATAGAATTGTCTGACTGTGCCATTATATAGAATCCTATTTCAGTAATGAAAACTTCAGCTAAAGTTTTAACAAAAATCTATTTGCTGTACATCTAAGAATGAAACAAATATTTTTATTTCTAAATGGGGCAGTTTGTGCTCTACTGTAAAAGATTAAATCTAAAAAAAAAAATAAGGTACCAATCTTAAACAATTGAACAAAACAACAGGTTATCTTTTAAAAAACAATGTGACAAAGATGGATAAATAAAAATGATGGCAATCTTTGGCCAGTGATATGAAAAATATGTGATTTTACAGTGTATGGAGTTAGGCCAATGCAAATTTACTAAATCATACAATATAGCCCCATGACAGGCAATAGCTGCACAATGTGTGGTTTGACAGAGCAAATACCTAAAAAACTAAAGCAAATGAATCACCAGCACACCACATGGAACTGAGGGGACAGGACTATTACCTCTTCATCAGGATCTGAGTCCATATCCTTTTGGTTCCCAAGATGCATTGCAGAAACGGGGAACAACGCAATGGAGAGCAAGGGGTAAGAAACATCAGGATGTGAAAAGGGCGATTGTGAGCACACAGAAACAGAGCCACAGCAAAGCCATAGCAAAGAAACAGAAACGGAAATTAAAATCAACATAAAAAGATACAAGAAGCAACCACAAATTATACCACTGAAAAAAAGAAGCGTAAGCCTGTGCACCATCAGCCAAAGCATGGTTCCAAATCAAAATTCTGATTTGGTGAGCCATAGCCACAGCAAAGACCAGAGAGAAGCTCAAAACAGATAAAAGACACACTCAGGCAGTTTTGACCAAGTTTATCCCGTATCACTGCAAACACTGAGCTACCTTTTCCTGAGTATGAAGATGAAATGATATGGCACAGATGATTGATCATTTCAACCTTACCTTTTTGAGTGCAGGCAGAGTGATGTTTAAATTACAGACGGCAGTCTGGGGAAGCCCCTTCGCGTTTTTAATCTCTCTGAGGAAGGACAGCCGCCCACAAGGTTCTTGGCTGTTGTCTCTCACCTTTGTTGATTTAGTGTAAAATAAGCAGATATGCATGAACTACACATGAACAACATTACCACAGCCTGCTTTTAATAAAGAAAAATGGTAAATTAATATATAATCCACTATAGTTCAAAAAGTTATCTAATGTTATATAAGATAAGCGTATGTTTGATGGTTTGACTCCTAGGCAACGGTGTACACAGTGCAAAAGCTCAGTGCACAGTGCATAACCTCTAGTGATCGAAATTTTCCATGTATTGTGTCAGATGAAAGTTTAAAGAAGAACCAACTACATTACCTTTACACAGAATGGCAGTCTGTTCTCTTTAAATGCATAGAAGTTAAGAAGCAGCTGCTGTCCGGCTTTAATCAGAGGGGTTAAATTTCCATAGCAGTCCACATAGATAGGTTTTCCTTCCAAAACCTGCAAAAGCCAGAACGAAAGATCTATTATATGGTCTGTGTGCAAATCAACCAGTTTAATTAAATGAAAATGATTCACTTTCATTCAGCTTGCATCTACTACATCAGTACAATACATAACACACACAAAAAAAAAACCCAGGGATATGATCAACAGATTTCTTTTGTTTGTTTGTTTTTGAATGACCAACCTCAATGTCTTTGCTTCTGGCCACCTCCTCAAAGTTTTCTTGCTGCTCCAGGGTCTTGTCCACTTTATCATCCGTCATGCAGAAGCATCGTAGATGGGATTCCACAGGGTCGTTCATTTTGGCGAACACTACAAACTTAGCCATGTAGGGCACACAGATGAGTTCCCTATAGAGTTGAGTAGCCAAAGATACTGTTTCTGGAATCTGATGGCAGTCTGCAAGCCAGAATCTGGTAAAACAAACAAAAAAAAAACACAGAATGGGTAGGACTGTAGTTAATTACAGGAGCTATCTGTGATTTAAAAAGTATTATTTGAATCCATATACACTGATCAGGCCTAACATTATGACCACCTTCCTAAAAAATAATTTAATAATTTCTTAAATAAATTATTTAATAAATAATAATGAATAAATAATAATAAATAATAAAATTTCCAAGATGGGCAGTAAGCACGCAGCGGCCACTCCGGAACCAAAATGGTACTGTTTATTTTGTTTACAGCCCGACGTCTGATATCGCATGGATACCTGAGACAGTGGTGTCCTTGTGTATGACCGCCAGACATTATTTGGAGTTAAAAGTCATGTAGAAAGCAACCTGCACAAAGATGTGCCGGGGAAGCTCCGCGAACTCTGCTTGTTATGGAGTCCAGGCCCTCTGCACTCGGCGTCGCTTGATGCCGGTGACCGAGAGAGAGGACGACGAAAGCGGTGCTCGAGGAAGCAGAAGCACGGCAGTCGGGCGGGTGTCCACGCTAGGCTAAAAGCAAACCATAGCCGGCTTGCTATCCCGTCCATTCTTTTATCCAAAGTCCGCTCTCTGGATAATAAATTGGACTACATTCGACTCGAACGGACACAAGGTGAGAGTTTAGAGACTGTTCCGTTTTTGTATTTATGGAAACGTGGCTCAGCGACACAGTTCCGGACTCAGCCATCCAGCTAGACGGGCTAGCCTCGTTTCAGGCAGACAGGAATTCAGCCCTGTGTGGTAAGACTCGCGGTGGTGGTGTCTGTATTTACATCAACAGGGTATAGTGCAAGAACTCTCTGCTTGTTTCTAAATACTGCTCATTGCTCGTGGAGTTTGTGACTGTTAAATGTAGGCCATTTCACATTCCACGGGAATTCACAACAGTTTTCATTATCGGAGTGTCAGCATGTGGACTGTTCGATGAGAGGGAAAAACACGCTGGACCTTGTTCATACAAACATCCCTGGCGTTTACCGTTAACAGCCCCACCTCATCTCATACTCAGACCACATCTCTGTTATGCTAATGCCAGCATACAGACCACTCGTTAGGCGCTCAAAACCGATTATAAAGCAGGTGAGAACCTGGCCAACAGGAGCCATCTCTTCTCTACAGGACTATTTCAAGTGCACTGACAGGAATATGTTCAGGAAGGCTGCAACCAACGGCGAGGACTTGGAACCAACTAACTTGGAGGAGTACACAGCATCAGTGACCAACTACATCAGCAAATGCACAGATGACGTGACCGTCTCCAAGTCCATCACCACATGTCAAAACCAGAAGCCGTGGATGACTGCAGAGGTGCATGCACTGCTAAATGTGAGAGACTCTGCCATCAGAGCAGCGACGGGACGGCCATAAGAACAGAAAGAGCCAAACTGTCCCGTGCCATCAGAGAGGCGAAGCGCGCACACGCTCGAAAATCCACAGCCACTTCCACGACAGCGGAGATACACAGCGCATGTGGCAGGGACCTGGCGATCACTAACTACAAGACAACTTCACCTGTCTGTGATGGCGCCGCCTCCCTCTCAGATGCGCTGAACAACTTCTATGCTCGATTTGAAGCACAGAACAACGTAGCGGCTAGGAAGACCACCCCTCCTCCCGACCTGGTGCTCCGTCTAACCAGTGCTGATGTGAGGGATAACTCTACGTAGAGTTAACCCACAGAAGTCTGCTGGTCCAGAAAACATTCCTGGCAGAGTGGTCAGGGAATGCGCAGACCAGCTAGCGGATGTCTTCAGAGAAATCTTCAACATCTCCCTGAGCAGCGCTGTTGTTCCTACGTGCTTCAAGTCCACGACCATCATCCCTGTGCCAAAGAAGTCTTCGGTGTCCTGCCTCAATGACTACCGTCCCATCACACTCACACCCATTGTGATGAAATGCTTTGAGAGGCTCGCCATGAAGTACATCAAGAACCAGCTACTACCTTCACTGGACCCTTTGCAGTTTGCGTATCGTCCAAACTGCTCTCCGGATGACGCCATTGCCACGACCATCCATCTGGTCCTCTCCCACCTGGACAATAAAGAGTCATATGTACGAATGCTGTTCATAGACTTCAGTTCAGCATTCAACACAATCATCCCTCAGCAACTGATGGCGAATCTGAACCTGCGACCTCAGTCAGTCTGGATCGGACACAGCACCTCCAGCACCAGCACACTGAGCACGGAATCTCTGCAAGGCTGCATGCTCAGTCCCCTGCTGTTCATTCTGTTGACTCACGACTGTGCAGTGATGCACAGCTCGAACCACATCATCAAGTTTGCCGACGACACGGCCGTGGTGGGTCTCATCAGCAAGAACGATGAGCCAGCATACAGAAAGGAGGTGAAACAGCTAACTTCCTGGTGTGGAACAACAAACTGTCTCTGAATGTAGACAAAACCAAAGAAATGGTTGTTAACTTCAGAAGAGCACAGAGTGACCACTCTCCCCTGGACATCGACGGAACCTCCGTAAAGATCGTCAAGAGCACCAAGTTCATCAGTATTCACCTGGCGGAGAACCTCACCTGGTAACTCAACACCAGTTCCACCAGCAAGAAAGCCCAGCAGCATCTCTACTTCCTACACAGGCTGAGAAAAGCGCATCTCCCTCCCCCCATCCTGACCAAGTTCTACAGAGGGACCATCGAGAGCATCCTGAGCAGCTGCATCACCGTCTGGTTTGCGAACTGCACCGTATCGGACCATAAGACCCTACAGCGTATAGTGAAGACAGCTGAGAGGATCATCTGGGTTTCTCTCACCACTGTCACGGACATTTACACCTAACACTGCATCCGGAAAGCCACCAGCATTGTGGCAAACCACACACACCCCTCACATACACTCATCACCCTCCTGCCGTCTGGAAAAAGGCACCGAAGCATTCGGGCCGCTACACCCAGACTGCCCAACACCTTATTTTACACCAGCCAGTTTACTGCGCTAAATAATTGCTGCTAGTTTAACTTAAATGCTGCTATAATTATTTAGTACATTGCTCCTTGTTGCACAACCTTCGCCGCTATGTTCTATGTTTTATGTAACTGTCCTGTTGTATTAACTGTTTGTTCTGCGCTGTTTGTACTTGTTGCACTCTGTGTTGTACGTAGCTCTTTGTTGTTCTTTTGTGTGTTATGTGACTGTGTGTTGTTCTGTTCTGTGTGACTCTGTGTTATATGTAGCATCATGGTCCTGGAGAAACGTTGTTTCGTTCCATTGTGTATTGCAACAGCTGTATATGATGAAACAACAATAAAGCTTCTTGAACTTGAACTTTGAGCTAATATTGTGGCGGTCCCCCATTTTTCTGCTAAAACAGCCCTGACCCGGCGAGGCATGAACTCCACTACACCCATGAATTGTGCTGTGGTGTCTGGTACAAAGATGTTAGCAGCAGATCCTTTAAGTCCTGTAATTTCCCTCTCCAGTTGCATCAATGAGCCTTGGCCTCCCATGACCCTGTCGTCTGGTCATCACAATTTGGCCCTTAACTAACTCAAATCCTTATGCTTGCTCATTTTTACTGATTCTAACACATCAACTTTGAAGGCAAAATGTTCACTTGCTGCCTTAATAGTAATATATCCCACCCACTAACGGAAATATGTCCCGTCCACTAACGGTAATGTATCTCACCCACTAATAGTAATATGTCCCACCAACTAACGGTAAAATATCCCACCCACTTACGGTAATATATTTCACCCACTAACAGTATTATATCCCACCCACTAACGGTAATATATCTCGCCCGATAACGGTAATATATCCCACCCACTAACAGTAATATAGCCCACCCACTAACAGTATTAAATCCCGCCCACTACCAGTGATATATCCCACCCACTAACAGTAGCATACAGTGGGTACGGAAAGTATTCAGACCCACTTAAAATTTTCACTCTTTGTTATAGTGCAGTCATTTGCTAAAATCATTTAAGTTCATTTTTCCCTAATTAATGTACACACAGCAACCCATATTGACAGAAATTTTTGCAGATTTATTAAAAAACAAAAACTGAAATATCACATGCTCCTAAGTATTCAGACCCTTTGCTGTGACACTCATATATTTAACTCAGGTGCTGTCCATTTCTTCTGATCATCTTTAAGATGGTTCTACACCTTCAATCGAGTCCAGGTGTGTTTGATTATACTGATTGGACTTGATTAGGAAAGGAACACACCTGTCTATATAAGACCTTACAGCTCACAGTGCATGTCAGAGTAAATGAGACTCATGAGGTCAAAGGAACTGCCTGAAGAGCTCAGAGACAGAATCGTGGCAAGGCACAGATCTGGCCAAGGTTACAAAAAAATTTCTGCTGCACTTAAGGTTCCTAAGAGCACAGTGGCCTCTATAATCTTTAAATGGAAGACGTTTGGGATGACCAGAACCCTTCCTAGAGCTGGCCGTCCGGCCAAACTGAGCTATTGGGGGAGAAGAGCCTTGGTGAGAGAGGTAAAGAAGAACCCAAAGATCACTGTGGCCGATCTCCACAGACGCAGTCGGGAGCTGGGAGAAAGTTGTAGAAAGTCAACCATCACTGCAGTCCTCCACCAGTCGGGGCTTTATGGCAGAGTGGCCCGAATGGAAGCCTCTCCTCAGTGCAAGACACATGAAAGCCAGCATGGAGTTTGCTAAGATGGTGAGAAATAAGATTCTCTGGTCTGATGAGATCAAGATAGAACTTTTTGGACTTAATTCTAAGCGGTATGTGTGGAGAAAACCAGGCACTGCTATCCTGTGTGCCACCTGCTACCTGTCCAATACGTTCCCAACAGTGAAGCATGATGGTGGCAGCATCATGCTGTGGGGGTGTTTTTCAGCTGCAGGCACAGGACAACTGGTTTCAATCGAGGGAATGATGAATGAGGCCAAGTACAGGGATATCCTGGACGAAAACCTTCTCCAGAGTTCTCAGGACCTCAGACTGGGCCAAAGGTTTACCTTCCAACAAGACAATGACCCTAAGCACACAGCTAAAATAACAAAGGAGTGGCTTCACAACAATTCAGTGACTGTTCTTGAATGGCCCAGCCAGAGCCCTGACTTGCCCCACTTGAGCATCTCTGGAGAGACCTAAAAATGGCTGTCCACCAACATTTAGCATCCAACCTACAGAACTGGAGAGGATCTGCAAGGAGGAATGGCAGAGGATCCCCAAATCCAGGTGTGAAAAACTTGTTGCATCTTTCCCATAAAGACTCAAGGATGTATTAGATAAAAAGGGTGCTTCTACTAAATACTGAGCAAAGGGCCTGAATACTTATTAATGTGTGTACATTAATGAGGAAAAAAATGAACTTAAATGATTTTTGCAAATAGCTGCAATATAACAAAGAGTGAAAAATTTAAGGGGGTCTGAATACTTTCCGTACCCACTGTATCCCACCCACTAACAGTGATGTATCCCACTCACTAACGGTAACATATCCCACCCACTAACAGTAATATATCCCACCCACTAACGGTAATATCTCACTCACTAATAGTAATATATCCCACAAACTAACACGTGCCATGATAATGAACTAATCAGCGTTAGATGCTACGCTTGAATCCGTTTCTATGGAGATGGTGTTAATAAAATAAATAATACATATAAATGGATACATTTGTGATGCTTTTGAGAAACGTAATAAAACCTGAGTTAAATACCTAGCAGATACGTTGGTAGTGAACGAGACACAGTCATTTGAGAAGGTTAGCGGAGTAGTGCCAGTGATGTCTTCCCATTGTGCGGGGGAGGTGCCACCTGTAAAAAGGCCCACATAAGCATATATGTAAAAGTAAAGACATGAAACTCATATGAAACCCCTAAACTTGGAATGAGATGGACACAGCTTTTGGGAATCTATTATACAAGCTGATGACAAAGGAGTGTCAGGGAGGCATTGCCATATGAACAGATCTCACCTGTGATGCTACATAGAAGACGTAAGCAAGGTGTTGTATCTCCTTTATAGCCGTTGTTCATGCCTTCCCCTGATCGTGGAGGCACAGGAATTGTCATGGTGATGGGTTTGTGGAACTTCCTCCGGCGTGGTTCCACTGTCACTATGGGGCTAAATGTGGCTCTGTTGCCTATGATCTTCTTCACTGTCTCGTCTGGAACTGGCTGAGTCTGAACAGAAAGGTGTCAGGTTAGACGTTCTTTCTGTTACACAGGAAATAGACTTTTGCTCAATTTCATGGACTTTTTGTTCGATTTCATCCTTTACTATTTTTTTTTACCCCTTTTTAAATAATTTCACAATTTCCACCACTTGCTGCTAGGTCTTTGGCCAGTTGTTTCCTAACATATGATAAAGGCTAGCACAATTTTCCTCTAAGATACAAACAGCCAACAGCTGCCTCTTTTTAATCCCTTTTATTTTTTAAACCTATTACATCTTGTATTCAAACTAGCAAACTGTCATCATTAGAGTGAACACATTGCTAGGCCCACTCATGTTTAATATTTATTTCTGGATATTATCTGTCGCTATTTAATATGAATATCTAAAATGCTCATAGTAAAACTGTACAAACTCTGAATGGACATTAAAGTGTTTGTATACCTGAAGTCCAACCCTGATCTTCTTTGTGAGAGCTCCTTCAGGAAAAGAAGCCTGGACTTTCCGAACAGTCGTGCTGGATAGAACCCCTCCCTCAGGACCCATATGGTTTGTCTCCTGCTTGATCCGTGACACCACGGCAAAATACTGTGGGAAGTCTTTAGTGGTGATTCGACAGATTCGTTTCTTCTCCAGTTCTTCGACACTGTCCAGTTCTTCAGGGACAAACCATGTACAGTTATTATGTTGTGTTAGGTATATTAAGGGAGAAAATATGCATTCACCTAACACATGCATTGTTGCTCATGTTCTTTATGAAGTGCTGCACTCTAATCTGGAGAGTTTACAAAATGAAAATCTAAGTATAATCTGGAAAATGTGGTATGACCAGCCATTGACCTTCACAAATCTGTCCATTATGAGTGGCTGATTTGGCTTATGCATTTGTGTATTAATGTGTTGTATTAAAGTTCAAGG
Source organism: Liobagrus marginatus (assembly GCA_028566295.1). Lineage (NCBI taxonomy): Eukaryota > Metazoa > Chordata > Actinopteri > Siluriformes > Amblycipitidae > Liobagrus > Liobagrus marginatus. The sequence goes on along the minus strand of JAOUQX010000043.1, from coordinate 13,317,401 downwards.
CACATGAGGGTACTGGCTTACAATAGGCAATGTAAGAAGACTCTTTGGAATAAACCACTTTACAATGTCCCAAAAGCTAACAGGGCATCTGCAGTTAAAAATTGATGACTATGCAAAAACGGTTTGTACATATTCAAACGACACATTCAGAAAGGGTGCTGTAGGTATATGGTACTTGTTACAGCCGCCATTTATTGTTGGGTATTGTTACAACCCTATAGGTTGTTGTTCCCTATGTTGTCTGTGTTTGTGCTACCTGCAGGGTAACTTCAGCTGATT
>JAOUQX010000043.1:13220668-13231721 GCA_028566295.1 Liobagrus marginatus | reverse complement strand
CATTTGGTCGTTCAGTGGGCGCAAATTTCGGTCAAAAAACTGTTCGCTAAGTGAAAAGTCCAATGTCCGAGCCGGTCATTAAGCGGGGTACCACTGTATTATAATTTGGGTGTAGAAAGCCGTCTTATACGCCGTAAAATACGGTACTGTAATATGTTAAAAATAATTTTAAAAGAACATAAACTGTATAAAAATATAAAAGAACATATAAAAGAACATTTATTATAAACGTTTGAAAATAACTACGTTTTTAATATCTTTTATGTACAGTACAATAATGACTTTAACCAATGAACAATGACTTTAACAAAATGTATACAATCTGGCAACTAAGCTGGAATAACCGACTCAAAAATGGCTTTTGAAATACTGAGCTTATGTGTTGATGATGCCAGTATCCGTCTGGATCTGTGGAAGTGGTTGACAATTGTTACATTATTGTATGCTATTGCTAAGTTTCTTTACCCGGAAATAATTCTACTTTTACTCTAACTTAAAGTTTCTGTCTTAAAAAAATGCATATGCACCTCAAAAGTATGGGTGTATTAATAAAAAAGTAATTATGTTTAAAATATCAATGCTGTCATGCTAATACAACAATTTTCCAATTTGTTTTATTTGCTTTCTAAATATTCAAATGACATAAATTGACTTCATTCATTCACTCATTGTCTACTGCTTATCCTGTTCAGGGTCGTGGGGGCGCTGGAGTCTATCCCAGCTAACTTAGGGTGTAAGTCGGGGTACATCCTGGACAATCAGCAGTTAATCGCAGTGCTAACACTTAGAGACAGACAACCATTCACACACACATTCACTCCTATCGACAATTTAGAGTAGCTAATACCCCTTTGCCCAATCGCATGTTTGGAGGCGTGAGGAAATCGAAGTCAAGGCGAGAGTGCCCTTGTGGAAAACCCACGCAAGCACGGGGAGAACACGCAAACTCTACACAGAAAGACCCTGGGTGGGAATCACAGCCTTCTTGCTGTGAGGCAGGAGCACTAAACACTCTGCCACCGTGCCGTCCCCAAAATTAATTTCACATAAATTAAATACATTTTCTCATTTTATTACTGTGTTCACAGAGTTCCTGACCTGTGGTTTTATTTTAGACAATACATTTGGATAATTAGATAAAACGTTATTTCTACACGACTAACAAAGGATGTTGTATTGATCATCTAGGTCACAATATGAGCTGTATTCAGATAACATAGTAAGTAAGTAACTGATCAGTAAATATATGTAGTCGAAGAGTCATTGCAGAGCTTCATTAACAGCATAAACAGTGCCCACTAGTGCCATTATGTAATCATAAACACCGTTCTGTTTTAGCTTAGCATTTCCGGATAAATAATAGAAATGGTCATGTCGGTCGTGGAGAAGTAACTGTGAGTCGTTCTGCCCTGCTGCTGCCCCCTTGGTGCACGTGGTGAACATGTCCAGTGCTATTCAGAAGATACACTGGGCATCTCCAGCTGGCATTGTACCAGCACTGTGCACTAGGGGTCAGATAGCAGGACTGAACACCTACATATGGGCTCATCCCAACTGGTAACTGCACCTTGCCAGCTCTTCTGAAACGGAGCTTATCAGTCTCAGCTTTCACTTAGTTCTTCACAGGAAGTGTGTCATGTAATGTAGAGTCTCCATCCTTAATCACCGTATACCACTGAAGCAGCACATGGGCATTTCAAACTGCCTTTGATCTCACAATGGAAATGATATTTCAGCAAGATAATTGTGTTTTACAAAAGTGGCTTTATTATATCGCTTAGTATACATTTGCTTTAAAATCTACATTTCCAAATATTAGGCATTTTCACCCCACACTTAAATGTAACAACTGAGCTGCAAAAGAACCAATTAAATAGTAGGTATCTAATATAGAAATATAAATGTTTGTTTGTTTGTTTGTTTGTTTGTTCTTTATAGGAATCTGTACAAACTCAGAACACTTACCCTATTCAACCAAGGGAAGGTCATAGACTTGGTCTTGTCCGTAAATGTTGACCAGATCACATCCAGCATGCCTTCGAAATGGCTCGGTTTTTAAATAAAATACCCTCAGGAATGGGATTTTTTTTTAAATGTCTTTTACAAAAGTTGTTTGCGGGTCCATTTGCATAATAAGATGTCTGTTTTTTTATCTGTACCCATGGTACACTGAAACTACACATTTACCCTTCGTTGCCCCTGAAAAGTGCACCATTTGACCTACCTGCACCAAACTTGGTACATATACCCTACTTAACCAGGGGAAGGTCATAGACTCGGTCCCATCTGGAAATTTTATCTGGAACACATCGGGATTGCATACAGAATAGTCCGGTTACTAAATAAAGTAAAGCACCTTTAGGAGTGGAAATTTTGAAAAGAAAATCTTTTGCAAGCATATTTCAGCGTGGTCCATTTGAATATCAAGATTTGTTTTGGTCTGGGCAAGGCGAGTTCTTCAGCTAGTGTTTACATAAAGCATTGTTTTTCAGGTTACAATCGATTTAAAAGTCCAATGTTAATACAAACACTCCATGCAAACACCTCATTCAGAATAAAAATATCCAAACTGATTGAAATTTTGGGCTAAAACTTTTCATAAACTGATTAAATGACTTTTTTTTCCATGTACACGAGTTATTCCGATTACTTTGAGTTTACATCTTTCTGTACATGCCTTGTCTAACCGTAATGTCCAGGAAAATGACCGGCGTGTCATGCAAAAGCTGTTTCTAATCTAGGTAATTAAATTCCAGTATTACAGCTGTCTCCCTCCAGTCCTTACCACGGACCTTCATCCACAGGCTTCTGCTCAACAGAAGTGGGAGGGGTAGGAAATCGATGGTTCATACCAAAAATATTATGTTCTTTCACTTCTTTTTTCTAGAAATTCCAGCAACAGTGCATGCTCACAATGCCTGCAACTAATGCAGATGCAAAATTTATGGTGCGACAGACAAATGGTATGCATGCCACAAATCTATTCCGACACATGTAAACACCAAACCAGATTAGAGAAAAATCCATGTAAACATTCAACCGGAATTCCATTGTTCAATTTTGTTATTCCATTGGGAATAACAAAAAAGTGTGCATGTAAACGGGGATAGCGATGTAACACTGATTTAATACTGAAAGACATTATTAGTTGTCTGCAGGATAAAAACCTCTAAAGTTACAACAATTCTTGGAACATCTTTCATTAATTCGTCTATAGCAGGGGTCGGCAACCTTAAACACTCAAAGAGCCGTTTGGAGCCGTTTCCTACAGAAAAAAAACACAGGGAGACACAAAACCTTTTTGACATCTAAAACGTAGATAACGCTGCATGTATCGTTTTGTGCCATTATGGAAAGTATAGAAAAAACTGTAGTGTGTTGCATTTATGAAATCAATAAACTGCGACCGAGTAAACGAAATTTTATTTCTGCAGGCAAACAAAAATATTTTTTTACAGTTTGAACTAACCTTAACAAAAAAGACGTTGTGGTTACTTTCAAATAAAATGTTCAACGTCTAACTGAGTCTTCTTCGTATTCATGACATCAACATTTTAACTTGCCGGCTGCAGAAAACCAAAAATGCCGTCTGCTTCTGTGTTACGTCATCATTTAATCGCGGATTTCGCAAGTCGGCAGTTATGACGCATATTTAGAGCGACAAAAAAATTAAACACGGTTTATTTTAATGTTGCAAGAGCATCATAATCTTGGAATTTAGAATTACATATTTTTTTTAAACTAACTAAAATAAAAATAAATTTTATATTAATTATTTATTATCTATTTTCCAAATCTACAGGGAGCCGCAGCCGAGGGATGAAAGAGCCACATGCGGCTCCGGAGCCGCGGGTTGCCGACCCCTGGTCTATGGTATCCCGAAATACCCCTGGAATTAGGGAACTATAACAAGGCGTCATACACTCATAATCATTCAATCAGCACCCACCAAAACTTGAACAAAACCTGTCGAAATAAAGAGCAACTTTATTTTGATGCCCAATCAAATGGGGTGATACATTAAAACGAAAAAATGATCCACATGAATATGCAGAAGCAGCGCTCATCATTTTAAGAAACAGAACTGAAAGCCAGCTCTGTCCACTCATTTTGCTGTGCAAAAACATAGTAATTTATAAAGCAGGGTCTCTTTGTGGTTTTGTGCACTGAGTGCATTCACAGCTAATGCTTAGTCAGTTACCATTAGGTTGATTTGAGAGCAGAGACAGCGGCCAACTCAGAAAAACGCTCACAATTACACTGCCTGCAGATATATACACTTACATACAGACTTGTAGTGCCAGTAGTCAACCAGATATAATATGTGTGAGTGTGTTTGTGTGTGTGTGACTGTATGGGTCCCGAGGCAATTTTCACATCCCAAAACACCTCTTCAGATATAATAACCTCAAGACTGATTCGCCAAGTTGGAGCAAGCTATTTTCCTGTGCCTCAATGAGTACAATTAACACAGATGAGCTGGGAAAATTGGCAAAATAAAGATTTCATCACAACACACAGCCTTTGTGCATACTTGCAATGATCCGGAGACTTTTGGTTGAGTTTAAAAGACATTTTCATTTATTCTTGTCACTTGATTCTGTTTGGGGTTTTTTTTTTGCCTTTTATTCCACGTAAAGTTATATAAAGCAACATATGGACAGGATCTCAGAAACATTTTGCTGGTGATTTAATAACAAATCTAAATATCATGTGTATCATATGGAAAAATGCTATTAACTGTAATCTATTACCGTTGTGACAAAATAACGTATAGTACGTTAAATATAACCATAAATATATATTTCTTTATACCTAAAAAAATTCCTCTTCAGTGAAACTTTTAATTAATTGAATCTGTGAGTTAATTAAGTGTGTGTGTGTATATACTGGACACAGTATATTGTAGCGGTGCCGGTCCTGATATAGTCAGCACTTCGGTTTTATTCTACTGGCGGTGAAAAACCAAGCTGTAAGCAATTAGTTACCTCATGTTATTGAACTGTACAAAATATACTATAGAAAAAAATCCCCTTCATTAGCTTGTGCACAAAGTTGCAATTTGTCTTATATTGTGTTCCTGCAGGTTTACTTGGGGACTTTGAAGAGCAAGGGCATGCGATAGAGCTGTTTTTCACAGCTCCTGCTTTATAAATCAATGGTGTAAGGTGGAGTGCGCTCTCTGGAGACCAACCATTGAGGCTGAGCAGTGTGGAGCGTTTTTTCCCCAAGCTCTCTCATTATCAGCTAGAGTAGGGATAACAGCACTCTTGGATGAGGTGATGATCCAGGGTTTTTTTTTTTTACTGAGAAAGAGGTCGTTCTGTGGTTGAGCTGCTGGATTAATGATTGGATTAATGATTGGATTACTGGTCTGATACTCCTGTGCCTTACAGCAAGGCTGTTATTCAAGGCTGATATGTTATGGTTGTGTAAGTGAGGTAAATGTAAATCACTCTGGATATGGGAATTTTCCAAATGTCTTGGTTTTACCACCAAACATTTGATTTCTTGATTTCTTTGACCCAGTCGTCTAGCCATCACAATTTAGCCCTTATCAAACTCACTGAAATCCTCACACTTGCCCATTTTATCCCAAATGTCCACATGCTGCCTAATACATCCCACTTACTAATGGTGATATATCCCACCTGCTAACAGTAATATATCCCACCCACTAACAATAATATGCCCACCCACAACCGTGATATATCCTGTCGGCTAATGGCAATATATCCCATCCGCTAACAGTAATATATCCCACCCACTAACAATAATATGCCCACCCACTAACCGTGATATAGCCTGCCGGCTAATGGTATTATATCCCACCTGCTAACAGTAATATATTCCGCCCACTAATGGTAATCTATCACGCCCACAAACGGTAATATTCCCGACCCGCTAATGGTAATATATCCCACCCACTAACCATAATATATATCGCACGCTTACAGTAACATATCCCACCCACTAGCAGTAATATATCCCACATACTAACAGATGCTAACTAACAGGTGCAGTGATGAAGAGATAATCAATGTCATTCACTTCAACTGTTAGTGCTTATTATGTTATACCTGATCGGTGTCGATGTTATGATATTTCTGAAGCGGCATTTGTTGAGTACTTTATAGGGTTAATAAATTCATCCAGTCATTCATTGTCTAGTGCTTATTTTGTTCAGGGTCGTTGGGGCGCTACCTGTCTATCACAAGTAACTTAGGGCGTGAGGCGGGGTACACTCGTGACAATCGCCAGTTAATCGCAAGACTAACACTTAGAGGCAGACAACCATTCGCATTCAATCCTATGGTCAATTTAGAGTAGCCAATTCACCTATGCCCAATTGCATGTGTTTGGCGGCGGGAGGAAAACTGAGTACCCGGGGAAAACCGGACATTTTGAACATTACAGAATGGACCGCTTTGAAAGATTTGTTTTTACTTGTGCTGCATGGAGTTTTCCAAAATGGCAATTTATTTTGTTTCATCCACTGCTAAGGAGCAAAATGTAACATGAAAAGATGCAGGGAGAGGAAAAGAGCTCTTGACATTTACTGCTAAATATGATCCTATATGTCAACAATGTTTTATTCAAGATGAACCATACTTTTTCTTTTGACAAAGGTCATTACACAAATGTGGATGTGTATAAATGTATCAAATATTATGGTACAGTTTAGACATGCCTTATCCCAGTGGCATATGCAAATGATAACCAAGTGCATTGTGCACTGTGAGCTCACTTTTCAGATATTAGCCATTGTTTCATTGCTGATGACTATCTGGCCAGTGTAGTACAAATCAGTGTCACATTCAGTCAATGCAGCGCCATAAATAAAACTTAAGAACTGCTGCTCAAGCATCAACGTGGCTTGGAATTTGGACCCGGTGTTTTACATTAACCAGGCCAGAGATATACTGCGGCCACGTCCTGTTCAAGGGAACCGACGCCAAATTCTGCATTATGCGCAGCGTTCGCCTCAGCAGAACCCAATATGTTGGGACAAAATGTGCATGTTGGCAGCGAGCAATGCAATAAGTACAGAAGCACACTTTCTCAATGCCTACTTTAATTAGGCATCATGCAAATCTATGACAAAAGAAATCGCTTCATTATTCTGGCAGGGATTTTCCCGATTCAGCAAAAAATCTGTAGCGATGAGAATAAGAATTGATTATTGAATGAACTGTGATTCTCTTTCAAGACTGTGTATTGATCAGCTAACATTGTAGGACCTTTACAAAGCATTGTACATGAGGATGAGGTGCTAGTATTTGTAAAATTCCAATTCACCCCTTTTCCTCTTATTCCTGGTGATTGATGCGATATGATCTGGTATAATGTCTGTTTAATTAAACTGGAAACTATTGACAGTGAAATAATGTTAGCGATCAATTATACTGACTAATGTATATGAAAGGCGATAAGTAACAATAGCATTTCATTCATGGTGACAGCCTCGGTTTAATATGTTTACATTATTTATCATTAGAAAAACAAACTCCCTATCTGTATAGTAACCAGACAAACCAGGGTTTTTCTGTAACATTTCCCATTTAAACTACAAAATGGTGGTCAGGATTTTTTAAAATATATTTTTGGTTTTCTAAATTTGATATTGCTACAATTTTGCACCACTGATATAGATATTAAAGCCTAATTCAGCACAATTAACTTTGGCAAAAATATTTAATTAAGGCTAAAAACCGGCTTTTAATGGTCTGCGCCGGGCAAAAATATTTAAGCTCAAACTGAAACATTTACTGATCTTGTCTTTAAAATAAATGCGAAATGATATTATGCGCAGCAACCAAACAATATACAGTACTGTATTTTTCTGATCCTAAATAATTTTTTTAAATGCTATCCATTAAAAATGCATAAATTAGCTTTATAATTTTGATACTGAAATTCTTTTTAAAGCGTACTGGTTATACATTTCTGTGTGGATTTCACCTGTGTGCATGTGGATTTGCACGAGGTTCTTAGGATTTGACTTCCATTTCCTATGTCCAGGAAACACCCCAGCAGGTAAACAGAGTAGAATAAATAGCTTTAAGATGTGAATAAGTGTTTGTGTGTGTGAATAGTGTCACGTGATGGACTGGGGTCCCAGTCAGGGTGAATTTCCTCCCAACTTACCCCTATTGTTCCTGGAATAGGTTTAGGGCTCAAAGATGTGCTGGGTGAAAAAATACAGTTAAGGTTTGGTGAGTTCCCAAATAAGGTTTGGTGAGTTCCCCTGGTGAGTTTCCATGCTAGGGAGTAAATCTTCCTTAATTTGAAGATAATAAAAGAGCGATGTTTTTCAGGCTGAACAGCTTTCTTCTACCAGGTGGTCTCCATCTGAACTCATATTACCTCTGCTGTCAGAGAGGTTAGCCAGAAAGCCTGGAAACTTTGTTGCCAGTTTTAACATAAGCGTTTCTCCAGACCGAACGTACGATCAGGTTCCACAGACACTGGAGAACCTGGGAAAGCCGACGCAGGAAAGACAGATCAGTTCCTGTTTGTGTGTTGCTGGACATTCCAGTTTGGTATATAATCCTAGCACGAATCTGGGAATAGCACCGTCTGAGTTTATAATGAAATTGGTGTTACTCATGTACTCATTCTTCACAATCTTGACCCTTATATCTCTCAGATTTGTTTCAAATTTAATTGTGCAAGTGATTGTCTGGCTACTTTCAAATCAAATCTTAAAACGTACTTTTTAAATGAGCTTTCTCTGATCAATTTCAAATTATGTTAAATAGCTGTTGTTTTGTTGTATTGCTGTCTTGATTTGTTTTATGACCATCTACCAACTGTCCTTGAGTGTTTGTCCTGGAGAGTTTTGAAAGGTACCTGTAAGTAAAATGTATTATTATTTAATTATTATTATTACTGGGAGAGGAGCTGGGAGTATGAACATGGAGTTGGAGCACCTGCTTTCTTAAAAACTCCAAATTCCATTCTGTTGGACATGTAAACACGTCACTTGTGAAAGCTGCATTAGAGTTGATTCTTCGAAAAATGGCGGAACAATTGGTTTTTATACCAAGTATACTCTATAAACATATTCCATGCCCGGCACGCTGTACGTGAAGAGGAATTTTAGAGGTAATCTATAAGCTGAAATAACTAAGCATACGGTGTGATATTTGCTGTGCTGTTTTTGTTAATATTATTGATATTTCCTGCAAAAAGTCACTTGTTGCTTGGTGCATTGATGTAACCGGAAATAGAAAGAATCCCTCACATGTTAAACCATGATCAACCATACAAAACAGCGAGTGCACAACATCGACCAAGGACACTATCAATCCAGAAGAAAGTGAAAATCCATAGCGATCTGGCCATGCTCATATAAAGGGTGCGGTCATGCCCTGCTGAGCGAATGCAGAAATGGCAGGATAATGTCATTTTACTGCTTTCAAAGCTTTATTCCAGGAGAGCCCATTATACTTCGATTCAGTTACCCATCTTCTCATCATGAAGCCACTGGCCTCTAGGGGTCATTCGCCATTAGACGCTAATCAATTTCGATTTTATGCTGTTTTGTATGTGTGTTATTGAAACATGGTGCCCAAAAGAGTCCTGATTCTCAAAACAGAACTGTCATAAAAGATCATGTTTACTGGTGACAGGAATGCATTTGACTACAAGCTGTGTCCAATATGACTAAATAGTGGCAGCTCCCTGGAGTTATTAACAACTTCCTGTCCCTAAATAACTTAATGACTTAATTCTTCGAAGAGGCAACACATTTTAAGGATCCTCAGCAGCCTACGAGACACTTGCTGTCTGGTGGCTTTAATGGATTACTCCAGCTTGGCTCTCCTCCCCTCTGCTATGCCCTCTGCATTAAATATCTAATTTCAAAACAAGAATGCTCTTACACAATGAAGCATTATCATAATTCCAGCACCAGGAATGCTAAAGCGTTATCAAAGTATGAATAGTCACTGGAGCTGTGGTCTCGTTGAAAAGCTTTGATTTAAAAAAATGTTTCCAGATAATGATTCATTAAGATAATCAAAGTGCACTTAAAGCTTTGAGAACAGGAGCCTGAACAGACATGCGATCTGTCTTTGGTGAAAACATGCTGGTTCATGGTTCGAGTTCTTCACCTAAGGCATGAGTCTTCAAGCATGAAATTCTTGCGACGCGTTAAAGCAGCACATCCAGCAGGGCTATGTTCTGCTTTATGACTAATCTGAAATTCCAAACTCTGTGTTGAACTTTACACACAGACTTTACTTGAAGTGATTTAAAGGTGTTCTGTCATGGTATCTTTAATCTACACAGGAAGAGGAGGATCTAAAAATGCAACGTTGCTTGGCATGCATGCCAGCATAGCTCGAACCTCAGCTCTCGCTTGCTGTAAGCTGCCAAAGCTCACTTCCTGTGTCGCTCTCCAATTAGAAGCAGCCAAACTGGTTTGGTTTCCAGTTACATTATAAATGTCATCCATGGTCTGGGGTCAGGCTGAGGTTTACAGGATGTTGAAGTCTTGTAAACGTCTGTGTAAATACCTCAACAGTCCAAGTGAGATCTATGCTCTTTAGAGGTATATAGCATCAAATTCGAATTTTGTTTATCACATACACACACATGCACTGAATTTATTTTATTCCGCATATCCCAACGTATGAATTTGAAGGCTTAGGTGATAGCGCAGGGTCAACCAGAGCATGCGGCGCCTCTGGAGCAACTGAGGTTAAGGGTCTTGCTCAAGAACTAAGGGACTACCTTGAACCCCAACGCCCTGATCACTGACCCAGAGCCTTGCCATTGAGCAACCACATCCACGTTTATACTGTACATGATTATAGATTATAATCTGTTAATAATTGAAAGAATAGCTCAAAAAAGGTTGATGAAACTGGTAACTGCTTTTAAATCTGCATTAAGAAAGAATAGCCATAGACTCATCATGTAGACTTTTGTGTTTGAGATTTGTAGTTTTAATGTTCTGTGCATTTTTTTTTTTTGGCCATTTTGGACAATAAACTAGATGACAACATAGCTCGTTACGAATTTTATTCAACCTAACATATATATA
>JAOUQX010000043.1:13192997-13204786 GCA_028566295.1 Liobagrus marginatus | reverse complement strand
TTTTATTTTATTTTATTTTTATAAAATCTTGTTTCTCTTCATTGTAATGCTTTAGCAATACTATACACGTATATGGTCATGCTAATAAAGCTTATTGAATTGAATTGAATAAGGTCAGAGTTGCAGAGCAAATTTCTATAAGCTGGCATACAGTATTTACATTAAAAAAGAAACTAGGTTCTTTACAGAAGTGTAGATGTAGATTAATACGATTTTTAGTAATGTTTTGAGTACAAATATAAACGAATAAACAAAATTAGACAAAAATGTGCTGCACCCCGAATTTCAGAAAAGTTGGGACGTTTTTTAAAATTTGAATCGAATGAAAACTAAAAGACTTTTGAATCACCTGAGCCAATATTTTATGTACAAAATGAGCTCATTTCGAATTTGATACCTGCTACAGGTCTCAAAATAGTTGTAGTAGGGTTATGTTTACCATGGTGTAGCATCTCCTCTTCTTTTTTGAACAGTTTTAAGACGTCTGGGCATCAAGGGTATGAGTTTCTGGAGTTTTGTTGTTGGAATTTGGTCCGATTCTTTCCTGATATTGGTTTCCAGCTGCTGGTTGCCTTTGACGTATTTTTCGATTAGTGATGCGCCAAATATCTCTCTCCAAATGGCCTCTACTACGAAGCCATGCTGTTGTAATAGCTGCAGTATGTGGTTTTGCATTGTCCTGCTGAAATACACAAGACCGTCCCTGAAATAGATGTTGTCTGGAGGGGAGTATATGTTGCTCTAAAACTTTTATATACCTTTCAGCATAAATAGTGCGTTCCAAAACATGCAAGCTGTCCATACTGTATGCACTTATGCACCCCCATACAATCAGAGATGCAGGCTTTTGACCTGAACGCTGATAACATGCTGGAAGATCTCCCTCCTGTTTAGTCTCCCTCCTTTTTAGGACACGGCGTCCGACTCGTCTGCCCATTGAACACTTTTCCCCTTTGAAACAATCCATTTTAAATGAGCCTTGGCCCACAGGACACGATGGCACTTTTGGACCATGTTCACAAATGGCTTCCTTTTTGCCTGATAGAGCTGTAGTTGGCATCGGCAGATGGCACAGCGAATTGTGTTTACCGGGTGTGGTTTCAGGGAGTATTCTTTGGCCCATTTAGTGATGTCATTAACACAATCATGCCGATGAGTGATGCAGTGTCGTATGAGGGCACGAAGACCTTGAGCATCCAATAAAAGTCTTCAACCTTGTCCCTTATGCACAGAGATTTCTCCAGTTTCTCTGACTCTTTGAATCTCTCTGAAACATTGTTTTTAAAGTATTCCACAATCTTTTTCTGCACTCTTGCAAAGATTGGAGAACCTCTGCCCATCTTTAATTCTGAGCGACTCTTCCTCTCTAAGACATCCATTTTATAGCTAATCATGTTACATACCTGAGATAATTTAACTTAATTAGTTGCTAGATGTTATCCCAGCTAAATCTTTTTTAAATTCCTTGCTTTGACCCGCATCACACCACGGTGGCAAGGAGAAACTCCCTAATGTAATTTTAGGAAGAAACCTTGAGAGGAACCATCCTCATGTGGTGAACAGTAGAATGTGTAGTTACAGGTGATATGCAGTGTAAATGTAAATATTCATGTACATACATACATACACCCTGGACAATCTACAGTTAATCGCAGGACTAACACTTAGACAATCATTCACACACACATTCACTCTTATGGACAATTTAGAATAACTAATTCACCAATGCCCAACCACATGTTTTATAACTCTCGTAATAAAACCGCACAATCGAGCCATTCCGCTAATTCTTCCTGAATGGAACGTACCGTTCTGTTTGTTTTTCCTGAATGAAACCGTAGCGCCCGCTATTAATAGCACGCGGCTCGGTGACGTCACGGCGGGCGGGAGGGCTGCGTCAGCGTCACGATGAGGGCTGCGGCTGATTCTTTATTAACGCTTGTGAATGGAGAGCCAGAGCGCGTGAAGGCTGCATCCAGGCGAGCAAAGCATCATTAACGCTTCAGCGTATAGGGAGTAATATTTTTCTTTTTTGGGGTTGAGTGAAACGAACGGGAAATGTTCTCGTTGCATTTGCACAGCTAGCACGCGGAGGGTTTATTTTGCAAGGGGAAAGAAAACAAGGCGCGGGTCGCCTTAGTGCACTTCTTCAAGTCCAGACAACAATATAAACGCACAAAGACCAGGACACGGTAGGTGTGGGGAGGGAACTGTTTTTGGTGTGTGTGTGTGGGTGAGAGAGAGAGAGAGAGAGAGAGAGAGAGAGAGAGAGAGAGGAAGTGTCCACAATGTAGTACTTACCTGTCCACTTACCTGTTCCTTGTTTACACTGGGGCTACAGCACGTAGCCTACCTGGTGTAAATATTCTATTGTACTTCATTCGCAGTTTCATTCTGTTGTTATGCATACATACACATTCATCGGGCCAGATTTCAAGCGTCATATTACTTTGCATGTTTAATGTTCAGCCATAAGCCAGCTTTATATTACTAATTGAAAGGTTACTGAACAATAAGGTAATTGCTTAGTTGTAGGTCACATCACGGAAACATCAATAATGGCTACCTTATACATGCAAGCAGATATCATGAACCTAGAAAAGTTTCCAGTGTGTTCGTTTTCAAGGTCTGGCGGTATGCATCAATGTTCTTTTGTATTGTATTCTGTAAAACTTTTGTGATTAAGTGAGTAAACAAAGGTATAAGTACATTTCCCACGCAACCAAATCATATTGTTTAAAACCCAATCTCAATGCCTAAACCTGCTCTGTTTTTGAAAAGACATCTGTATTTTTGTTGCATCAGTTCTTATCAGCATCAGGTTTGTTTGCGCTGGTCAAGAGTTCACCACACCATTGATTCAAAAGTCTGTGTTGCACAAGATTAGCTCTGAAGACATTCTTTGATACGCTCAGTGGACATTTTCATAGAAACAGCTGTATGCCTGCTCATTCATATTTCATCATTTATTCAGTCAGCTGAACAAGTGTAGTTCATAAAATCATACAAATTCAGCTAATGTTCATATCAAGCTGTAGAATATAAAGAATAAGAAAAAATCTGTTAAATATCAGGATTTCTTCAAAACAACATTTGAAATATTTAAAAGAAATAAAAGAAATGTTCTTTCTGTGGTTGAAAGGGTTCCTCTAGATATTCTTGTTCCCTCCTATAATCCAAAAACATGCATAAAAAATTGATTGGCATTTCTAAATTATATGTATTGTCTGATTGTAGTACGTAAAACACCTTTGTAAAATAAGTGCTTCAGAAATTGGATGGATGACTGGAACCATCAGACATAATCTTTTCTGTTGAAGCACAAGTTTGGATGACACTCTTAAGGTTTTGCACAAACTTGTGGAGTCTGAGCCAGGTTGGCTCCGCCATTTTAATTAAAGCAAGAATAAGATATTTCAAATAATAACACATAATTCCTAAAAAGGAACCATTGCCACTATATAGACAAAAGTGTTGTGACGCCTGACCACCAAATCCATGCGTTGTTGTTTTTTTTTTTAGAACATCCTAGTCCAGATTTATGATCACTCTTACTACTATAATAACTTCCACACTTCTGGAAATGCTTTCCACTAGAGATTTTAATTCTGAGGTGCAGAGTCAGGACTCTGTGCACAGGGGCATTGTCTTACAGGAACAGTGTCTGGTTAAGACACACTTATTTAGAAGTGCTGGTAATGTGTCCATAAAGTTTTGGCCATATAATATAATACAAGTTGGCAGTATTCAAAACATCCAACATACACACAGTTCTGTTGTCTTGATGTCTTATCATGGACCTCATACCCATAATTCATGTCACTATGTGTTGTGTAAGGACTAGCGTGATTAGCAAAAATGATGCTGTGTCATGCTGTATAATCAGTGTCAAATAATCTTCAGTGAGTCCATGATTAATGACTGGGAAAATGATCATCTCTCTGTCATAATCCTATGCACTATATAGTTGTTGTATGATGCTGTGATGCTCTATAAAGATCTACAACGTAAATCTCCTGAAACATTCTTATAGAAATTATAATGTGTTTAAAGCTGTATAGCATGAACTAAACTTTAAGAGCTGACAGGAAAATACCCTATTTAAAATCACTGTTGGCTGTGTAATCTAATATAGTACTGTATTATCTACATTTTTTAAAATGGCTTAGGATTCTTTAACGACCTCATAGTTTAAATGGTAATAAAGTAAAATAAAATACGTTTTGAATTGTTCGGCTCAGCAGGAACAAGATACAGGACAACTATTTCGGGTGTGTGAAAGTCCTGTATTACATTTTCAGCGACTCTGAGCCAAGGTCAATGATGTTTGCAGATCATATATGTGTGTGTCTATATATATATATATTTATAGATAGATAGATAGAGAGAGAGAGAGAGAGAGACCTGCCATCTGATAGATGTGTTTTTTGCTCTTGGTGCCTCAATACAACCTTCAGTGGCTGAATTTTGAATCTCTTTTCTGTACAGAATACAGGGGTGCAGAATGGACTACGAAAGGCCAAATGTAGAAACTATAAAGTGTGTTGTAGTGGGAGACAATGCTGTAGGGAAGACTCGGCTTATTTGTGCCCGAGCCTGTAACACCACTCTGACGCAATACCAGCTGCTGGCCACCCATGTCCCAACAGTCTGGGCTATCGATCAATATCGAGTCTGCCAAGAGGTAAATGATCATTAGCCAAAGCTATTAAACAAGAAATGGGAAATCTTGACGTTAAGTCTTTAAGAACTTTTTGGATTTGTTTACTTGCGCTTAATCATACTGCGATGCTAAACATGGTTTTTGTATTGTATGCAGGTTCTAGAGCGGTCCAGAGATGTGGTGGATGATGTCAGTGTGTCCCTCAGGCTGTGGGACACTTTTGGAGACCACCACAAGGACAGACGCTTTGCCTACGGCAGGTATAGCAAGCTAAATTAGAACAATGCATACACATATCTGCAGTGCTACTGAAAGCAAACAGACAAAAGTGGAAGTTAAATCAGATTAATTCTCCTATTGATCCCTTTTTCCATAAAACTTCAGCGCTCCAGTCAAACTAGCACCTTTCTGTGATTAGACCCTTTTATAAAGATATCAGCCTGAAATCCAAAACGTTTCACGTAACAGATCTGAATATGGCTCGACTCATCACACCCATTATTTGATTTTGATTTCACTCCTTTGGCTTTGTGTTTTCTTCCGCTGTTCTGGTGTGTTTTATTATTTATTAATTTATAGCTAATTTTCATATTGTTATGAGTTTATATGAAACCGAGCACCTCATATCGAATCTGCGTTATCTGTTTCCTACAACCTGGCGTTCACATACATGGACATAAAATGAAGGCCAAGCCAAAGTTTGGGTCTTAGGAGGTTAAGGTAAATCATCGCTTACTGTTGCATCCTCTAACTGACCTCTAATTTATATGATTGCATTCGTATGACTAAACAAATAACAGATTGTGGTTCTATCTATGAAGGGATGAGCTTCATAGATGGTAAATGAATACGGACTATAACGCATGATCAGTTTCCTTGTCTTTGGGCTAATGGTATAAGTTACTCAACATGCCTCTTGACAACAGCTGCAAAAAAAGGAACTATGCTATTTAGGGGACAAGTGTTATATTGATATGTTCCAGCGAGTCTGTGGCAGATGGTGCTTGGCAGTTTGAGCGCTCGCTGACTGGAGAGTCTTTCTTGCTTCTGACAGTTGCAAAGTAGACGCATAAGAAAACAGGACAGCAGCAGTCACGCTGCTTGAAGTCCATGTCTGTTCCCTTAGAGCAAATTAGAAAACGTTTTATTCTTTATTTGGTGTGTTGGTCAGCAGGTTCACACCCAAGCATGCACATGGACACAGTGGCCTGGCCCCACCATGCTGCGCTCTCTGTCCTTGGGCCAGTTGTCCTCTCAATAGAATTACCTTTCTAGTCTGTGGTGCCGTATATCCTCTCCCTGCTTTACCATATCCTAAAAATAAAACAAGTGCTGAGGTGATGAACCATACAATCAACCCTGGATGCATGAAGAAGGCAGCCTCTGGAGGCGATCACTGGACCTCAACAACCTTTATCCATATTTACGTAATTATTAAAGCAACTCTGGACTTTGAAGACTTGCAGTGCAGTATTTCTTTCTTTATTTATTTTACTATTTCTCCTAAAAGCCCTCTGCCCTTAACTTCAAAGAGAAGTGAAACAAAGAAGAGCATCTTCTGATTGGATTGGATTGAATTGGATTGCGTATGAATTACACACAAGGATGGAAAAAATAGGCTGTAATCCAAAGATTATGAAAAAAGTTAAATGTTTAAAAAATCTACACTGATGTGTGAGAAATATAATTATAGCTCACAACAAATATTTGTTTGCGTAGTGTTTTTAAATTTGTCAATTATTTGCAAACGCTTGGAAAACTGGTTACCTAGCAAAACATGACCAGTACTGATAAGATTTCAACAGGGTTTGGCTGAAGAAGGTGCCATTTCTTTGCTAATTAGCAGTAGTCAGTGGTAATGAAGGTTGACAATACCAGATTCGTCATTAAGCTTGCTTGGTCGCTGATCGCTAACCCTCACGCCACTTCCTTTCTACTAAAAGGCTCCAGAGCATCGCATTGATCTTGGTCAAGATCAACATAGCAGTGTGCACTGCAGAGATATGTTATCAGCTTTCCTTTGGTCAGACAGGCCGTACTTTTAGTACCCCATTGATTTCTTGGAAAGGTTTTCAGCTCAGCAGCTGTAGGGTTGGGAATCAAAAATCAATTCTGATTCGGGAATCAGATACTTAAGATTAAGAATCGGATACTTGTTATATAATTAAAATTTCGATTTCCACTTATTGATTCCTGTAAGCACTTTGTTTTTGGCCTGGCAATCTGCCAAAACCTTCCGCAGTAATCGAAACATCAGTTTCCAAGATGGCCCGGGAAAAGCACTCAAACATGTAGCTACAACACCGCAGATAAAGCTGAGTGTGTTTACTGTAATAAACTAATATGTTTCACGCAAGGTGTCACGACTGTTAGGCCCACGTACTGTGGCCAGGTCGGCCGGCAGAGGGCAGCATAAGACTGTGTAGTGTTTATGTGAGAATCACACAAACAAACCGTATCAATTGTAATCGCGACACCGAGGATAAAAGCCGGAAGCTTCTGTCCCTCGGTGCTGATGATTATTGCAGCCTGCCCTGCATGGACGTCAAGCATAGGCTTTGTTTATTTGAAATGGAGTTTAAATTAACGTCTTCGTTTGAGCACTATGACCGCTGCGCTTGTGTCTACCGCGCCTCGCGCTACGGAGGCTGCACAGCACGCCCCTTGGGGTCACAACGGCCACTATGACTAAGCATTTGTGGTTAGTCCACCGCATCGAATTAAAAGAATACTCTGTGTCTGATTGCGTGTCTCGAATGCTGAGTTCCCTTCATTATATAGCATTCTTACTGTGACAATGCCACAAAGATGTCGTGTTTGAGACAACAATCTCCCTCACTTCGAAAGGAAACTCACACAAGAAAATGCGGAATTTATTCTGTTGCAGCCAACAAGTGTAGCGTATTTTAATTTAACTTTTTGAACATGTGTAGCTGAGCAGCTTAGTTGTTATGTAGTTGAAACTAACGGCACAGAAAATAAATGTTTGCTATTGTAACGTCGCTGTACAACCGAAGGGCTCTCTTTGGATCGCCCGACGTGAACCAGGCAGTGCACGAGACTCAGACGCAGGTCGTGAAAACATATTTTATTTTAAAGGTGCACAAACCTAGTATCTCGTAACCAAACTCAGACGTACGACAAACATTAACTCACGCCGGTTAAGCCGGCGTGGTTCCTTTTATACACACACTCATTAAACATAAAACACATTCAGGTGCGTGTAATTATGTGAGTGGGCGTGTTGCTTAGTGTGTGTGTGGGCGCATGTGACACAGTGACATGTGCTATGTGAGAAACACACACACGGTCTTGCAGCGCCCTCAGGCGGGTCCAGTCCATAGTCCTTTCACATTACAGCTATATAAATGTTTGACTTTTGTTGTTTTGGTTTTATTACATTGGAAGAAAAACTGGGAATCAGTAGGAATCTGAAACAGAATTGATGAAATTCAAATGATACCCAACCCTAAGCAGCTGCCATCTGACCTGTGCATACAGTAGCTATGTATATAATTTTTCCTCTCTGACTTATAATAGTTTTAGCAAGTTTAAAACAGCCCTGGATTAAGAATCTAACTCCAAGATATATGTATATATGTGTGTGTATGTCTAATAGTATTGTATGTTTTACAGAGCTGTAGATTTGCACTGAGTGATGTACTTCATTATGAAATGCTTAGGGTTAAGTCCTACCTCCTTGATGTACAGTAAAAGGGAAGAAAATGATTAATCTGATGCTAGGGCCGACTACTACTGCGGAGCATTGTTCTGTCCCTGTCTTTGTTCGTAGGGCACCTAGGACCTTAATGCAAGTCTGATCATAATCAAAACACAGTAAGTCTGCAAGTCCACTGGCTTCTTGATAACCTTCTGCATTTGCACTTTGACTGTGTGACGTGATGGCTGCGTTCATCGCTTACTCTGTCAGCGAGTGAAGCGCAGTTCATTGGTGGTCTATGGCAAAGAGGTGCTTATACATTGTTTACTGTTCTTGTGTGGTTGCCAGTGTTTCTCCTGTCAGCATAGACAGTGTACTTACCTCAGTATAAGAAGGTATGCCAGCCACGAATCTGTATGTATGCATGTCCTCCTTCTTGATTTTCTTTTTTGTTTTATCATTTTGTTTCCCATGATTGAATTGGTCCTCATCGAGGCAGCCCGCCAAAAAAGGCATTGCCAAAGTTGTTGCCAAAGCATTGCTGCATTTGACTAGACATCCTCAAGGACATGGGTTTCAACCAAAGGCAATCTTTTCCCATCCTGTCAGAAGGTCATGGTCAAGCCTGTTTTGTGCCTGCAGGCAAGTCCTTTCTCTGCATGCCAAACAAACACTGCAGGTCTATGGTGTTGCTATGGATGCCGCTTGACTCCTGTCATGTACAGCATACTTGGTGCACATTCTGTTAGCATGCATCGTCAAGTGATGTCTTGCCTTTTAGTAGTATGGCAATGATTTATGGCTGAGCAGTTGCTAGAGAATCTTTTTTTTTTATTTTCACACTTCAAGGTCTGATGTGGTGGTTCTGTGCTTTTCCATTGCCAACCCCAACTCCCTCTATCACGTGAAGACCATGTGGTACCTGGAGATCAAACACTTTTGCCCACGTACGCCTGTCATCCTGGTAGGGTGTCAACTTGACCTACGCTATGCAGACTTGGAGGCTGTCAACCGGGCTAGACGGCCGTTAGCAAGGTACTTTTTTCTATAGATTTTTACTGCAATTAAAAAAAATTAAAATATATTGTCTAGGATCATTCATATTTCTTAACTTTTTGTTGCGTAACATAATGAAGTAAAGTGTCTCTCTCTAGCAAACACTGTTTCATTTAACAAATGTCTGCATCATTAAAGTATTTCATGTCTTAAAACAGGCATATAAAACCAGAAGATATTTTACCCCCTGAGAGAGGACGGGAAGTAGCTAAGGAGTTGGGGATTCCATACTATGAGACAAGTGTCTTTGATCAATTTGGCATTAAAGACATCTTCGACAATGCTATTCGAGCTGCTCTCATCTCCAGACGTCACCTTCAGTTCTGGAAATCGCATCTACGGAGGGTCAAGAAGCCCCTCTTGCAAGCTCCATTCCTCCCACCAAAAGCTCCTCCACCGCTGATCAAGGTTCCAGACTGTCCCCGCAACAACCAGGATGGCCCCAGAAAACTAAAGGAGAACCCTCTATGTGCTGATGTTATGTTCATTGTTCAAGAACATTTTAATGTGTTTTCACATAAAATATACCTATCTACCTCATCCTCCAAGTTCTATGACTTGTTCCAGATGGATATCTCTGAAGAGTCCCAGGGCATGGTTGTGGCAAAGCGTCACAGGCGCGAGCAGCTGATGCGAACCCTTAGCCTTGACACGGAAGAAGCCATGGCTGTGCTGTCTAACCTCTCGCCTAGTTCCCTACGGGCTTCCAAGAGTGACGGGACTCTGAAGGTAATGAGTCTAAATGCCAAGCATCATCAGAACAAGCTGCCCTTGGCATTTTGGTGCAAGGCTTTCCAGAGCATCCACAAGGAATCCGTGGTTAATCCGGTAACGGGAATAGCAGCTGTTATTACGGTGGTGAAGATGGACAACTCCTTCCAGTTGGGTCCCTTCAGCGCAGTGCTGCGGTTTCTGTACACAGGAGAACTGAATGAGAGGGAAATGGACTTAATGAAGATTGCTCAAATTGCTGAGATCCTAGAAGTGTTTGACCTAAGAATGATGGTGGAGAATATCATGAACAAAGAAGGCTTTATGAATATGGAAATCACAAAAGCGTTTCATGTGAGAAAAGCCAACAGGATTAAAGAGTGTCTTGCCAAGAGCAGCTTTACAGGTAAACGGCAGGAGTCACATGCAGATTAGTTGCATAAGTAACTAAGAAAGTGTTATCTGTGCTAAAACATCTTGCAAAATTATTGTTTTGTATTGATCAATGATTTTGCTCGAATTTCTTTTCATGGTCCTTCTGACATTTTGAAAGATGTGGTGTTTAGGTTGGATGATGGCACCATCAATGCCCATAAGCCTTTGCTGATCTCAAGTTGTGAGTGGATGGCTGCTCTGTTTGGAGGCTCGTTTAAAGAGAGTGCAAATAATGAGGTGAGTGTGTAAATCCCGCCTGAAAACTTTCTCCTGAAAATTTGCCCTGTGTGTTTCTTTCTAACAAGTGTAACCAGACATCGTTTGGAAACATGTGAGCTTTAGTATCATTAATTGCATTTCCAGTTATTACCATATACTTGCTCAAGCCAGTTGTTCGGTCCAAAAGTCTTGCAACCCCCCCTTCCCTCTGGGTTCATTCCCAAATCACACTGCATTAATGTCCATTTTCTGCACTTCATTGAAACCCCTTTGGCTGTACTGCTATGAATACATTGCATTGGTACCTCTGTGGTGCATAGTATGTTCTTAAATTTATCATATGGAACAATCAAACACACAGAAGGGTATGAAAAACTAAATGAACTGTCTAGAATAAGATTGGTATGTGAGCTTCTCATAATCCCTCTCAGGATCAACACCTATTAACTGTTATTTTGGTATTAACTCAACTTTATTTATATAGCACCATTTAAAACAACGAATGTTGACAAAGGTGCTGTACATTATATAAAGTATAATTAACATTTATTATGCGTGGTGTATTCTACTGTCCACATTACCAGACATGGATACATTGTTATTGCACATTGTGTATGTGTATAATTAACGAGTACAGCTCATCTTTGTCCTTACTCCTGTGTGTTGATTGTTGTCTTCCTGTCTTCAGTTTCTAGCCACAGCATTACTGTTGTAATATTTTATTTTCAGATATTTTCGGTCTGGTTGGCAGACTGTTCTACATCCATTAGTGACACTAAGGTGTTTAAAAAAAACCTTTTCAGTCAGGCTGCTTGCGTCGATGTACTTGCCATAATGCTTACTGTTAGGTTTGGCGGTATCTATCCGTTCTGGGCGGACTCCCGCGCCCGTCCGAATGCCTGCTTGGACCGGGCGGGGAGAACTGCGTTTCAATCCCCCCTTGGGGTGCAGAACGGGTCCGGTGCTGTGCGCGCAACTTCTCGTTTCTGCGGGTAGACTGCCGCACGAGCGGGGACTGGAGGTACCGTGCGCTCGACGAGCACC
>JAOUQX010000043.1:13054261-13077827 GCA_028566295.1 Liobagrus marginatus | reverse complement strand
CTTTATCTTGCATGTACAGATCAAATATTAAAGCACTCACACCGATTTTACAAGTGTGTTTGTTTTTGCATGTGTGCTTGTGCGTGTGTGTGTGTGTGTGTGTGTGTGTGTGGAAATTGAATCCTGATTGATTAATCTTCCCAGCAGCAATAGTCTCCCTAATTTGTGCTCGACTCCGCATGTACGAGTGCTACATATTTATTAAGTTTCATCTCTTCTCTCTGTTTTCCCGAGAGGCCCCTGCTTAAGATTCTCAAGGCCAAAATAAATGTAATAACAGAGAGGAACGATGGCGGACAAGCGCTTTGAGTAACGTTTGCATCCTTATTGTGCTTTGATGGGAAGAGTGTGTTATTGTGCCTCTTTCTTCTGCGGTGATATTGATTCTTGTTCTTATTGTCCTTCTCACAGTAAACCTTTGGACAATGTTTCAAGCTGCTCAGAAGCTGGGAGGATACGAGCTGGTAAGCGTTCACCCCATAAGCTCAGAGGTCCATAGCAAGAAAAACAGGCTGGAGGATTTGGCTAATTTCTCATGCTGCCATGAAACATGTGTTTTGCTAATTTTAAGCCTTGTCTCAGCTCCATGTTTGGGCCGTTTGACTCACTGAAACCTCTATTTAAAAAAAGATGGACGAGTAAAAAAAACAAAACACATGTAACCCTTTTTGCCCGAAAGGAAATTGGTCAGGCTTGTTTGGTGCACATATTGAGCCTCTTAAGGTGGTTATTATTCCAAGCTCAACAAACAGAGAAATAGTTTGGCAGCGCATCTAACATCCACGCAGAAATAAAGTGGCCAGAACATTTAACATTCAGGCCGAAACGATTTCCACAAAATCTTCAGTGATGCTGAGTGCGTTTAGTCAGCGAGAAGGAAAAAGGAGCAAGAAATGCATTTGAGTTGTTTAGACAAGAAGTGAACAGGAAGCCACTCAAGGCCTCTTTATTTTCGTCTTTTTCTCGTTCCCGCTCCCTCAGGAGGCTTTTTATCGGACTTATCATTACTACAGGCTGTCTGTTCCCTGAGTCACAGGAAACACACTGCTGCTTTACGTATGTCTCGTAATGAAATGATTGCAAATTTCTAGAATTTAGGTTTGGTAGCCAGCTCTATGGAATACTGTTTGGGCTGGAACACAACTTTAGTGTGATAAAATGCACCAATGATAACATCCATGCGTCAGAACTCGTCTAACATACGCAGGCCATCTAAAATAGTCAAAGAAAATAAGATCAATGATCTCTGCTGCTGTACGACCTGTGTGCTAATAGAGCAGCATGCTACAACATAGAATAAAGAGCAGTGGATGTAATTGTCTTAAATATGGAATTGTTTATGAATGACTGTCAGATATTCCATTATGTGTGCATTCCTTCATCCAATAGCTCGCCCCTCACTTGTATAAAAATCCCTAAGTTCTTTCACAAATATTCGTCGTATGCGTTGTCATTATTATAATCATGTTTATGATTCGATTAGAGATGCTTTCCAAAATATTATGAGTAATCACGCTGTTAGAGCTTGAAAAATGACTTGATAGCACAAGCCAGCCAGTTGTGTGTAGAGTACATGCATCATAGAGGTGATCAGGTCCAATTGATTTAGTTGTGCTTGAGTTGAACAAGCAGACAAATATTGGTGTACTGCAAGCAGCATGTTCAAAACTTGATACCATTTCCATTTCCAGCATTGTGCAGTCGTTCTCTTATCCACAGTCACTTACATTTATCATATTGCTTTATCCAATTAAGCAGTTGTAGGTAAAGGGCCTTGCTCAAGAGCCCATTAGTGGCAGCTTAGTAGTGCTGGGAATTGAACTTATGATCTTCCGATCAGCAGTCCAACACCTTAACTTCTTTTTATTAGCATTTCTGTACAACTCCTCTGCATCTAATGTAAATAATAAAAAATAAGGACAGTTAATATGCGGTTATTGAAAATGAATCACCTTCCGACTGATATATTGATTAGTTTATTATAACAGCATGCTCCATTGTGCTTGATTGCTTACTTAATGGACCCTAATCAGTGTTGAGTACTATCACTGAGCCAGGCATATTTTTTTTTAAGTAGCTTGTACTAATGTTATCGCATACTAATCATGCCAAATGTCTTTCTGTCTCAGATCACAGCACGACGGCAGTGGAAAAACGTATACGACGAGTTGGGCGGAAACCCGGGAAGCACCAGCGCCGCCACGTGTACACGAAGACACTACGAGAGGTGCGGCCTCCATTCACAACGCAATCCGATTCAACTTTGAAGACGGTCGACTGTAGGCACACAAACAGAAATGCAAAGCGAGGTTATGGAAATGCGCCCAGACTGGCTTTCACACATGTCATTTACACCATCGTAACCAAATTAGAACAGCTAATAAAATACCATCCTGAAAATCAACCACCGGGTTTACAACCTTATCGTACCACAAAAGAGTCAGATTATAAATATTCTAGGTGCTTGACTAAAATTCTTCTTAAAATCTAGTTGCGTTCTGTGGCCAGCCAGTATTGTTTTTCCTTAAATCTAACTCTAGAAAGAAGCAAAAATATATTATATGTATAACATGGGGACACCCGATAATCATGTCCTATTCCAGATTTTTGTCTCGTTTTTGTCTCGTGCTTTCTACACTTCTACACCAACCATAACACATCATGTCTTCATGGAGCTCAGGGGCTTTGTGCACAGGGGCATTGTCAGTGTTTGAGTCACTTAGTTCAAGTAAAGGGATATTGTAGTGCTACAATGTACAAAGCCATTCCAGACAGTTTGGGGAAGGACCAGTCCAAACCCTTAACCACTGAGCTACCACTTGCCCTACACTTCTTTTTTTTTTTTTTTTTTGGTCAATTTTGTTTATATTAGACAGATATTTACACTGGAGATTGGAAATGTATGTTGATGTTCCTAGAGATTCGCGTCAGTTGAGGAAAGATGGTGCAAGGAGATTTAAAGTTTAAATTAATGTGACCCACTACAGGAAAAGAAGTCTGTAAAGTGCCTATTTTAGTTCACTCGCAGTCAGTTTTGGCGCGGATCAGCGCATAAGTTATACAAAAGCCCTTCTTTCACTTATTCCAAAAGCAATCCAATGCGACCTTTAATGTTTGCAAGAAGTCCATGTTTGCTGCCGGATCTTTGAACGAGTCGAGTGAGGAAGGTCAGGCGAGTGGGTTCTCTCATCGGGCACACTGCTCTCAATCAATACATGTGTATAATATCATACCGCTCAGTGAATAACACACTGCCAAAAGCCCAGGAAATATCCGTGACCGTATGAGGGGCAACACACTGTGTCCACGTCTAAGCGAGAGTAATTAACTGAATTATATTGTCCGGGTGTTAACCTTTTCAATACGCCAAATAGTATTCTGTGTGTTAACCTTGATATATATTTAATATTCATTTTAAGAGCAGCAAAGGGAAGCGCACAAGTAATCGTAAAAGTATTCGTGGCTGAACATCCACTTTTAATCGGGCTATATTTTGACAATTTAACAATAAAACAAAGTGTTCCCATTTCTGGGTAAGAGGAACAAACTCATTCTGTAGGCTGTAAAAGAGCTTAAAGCGTGATGACATTCTTTATTTAGTAACCAGTTGTCAGAGTTGCTGAGTTATAATAGGAATAAAACACTCCACATTAATTCCATGTTGAGTTGCGCCACATCACACTATAACATATTGGATTGGTGTTGGTACCCTGGTAGAATACAGGAGTGGCATTAAATACCCAAAATGTGTCGTCCCAGTGACACAGAGAAACATGCATTAGTCTCTGCCTGTGTCGCTTGCTGTCCGTCATACTGATGGGTGACAATTGACCAAGAATATAATCAGAAAGAATTTCACACAGAAAAAAAAGAATCAAGAAAAAACAATGGTCCAAACGTTGTTTTTACATCCTGCTAACAACGCCCTCAAATCGACTCTTAAATGCGAAAGTTTTCGAAATATTTTTCCCTTTGTTCTTGCAACGTCCATAATCATTAGAAATAACTCTCCCAAAGCGATTCTTAAAGCTGGCTAGCATTAATACTCCTTAGCATTTACAGCTCTATCAGCAACAACCACAAGGTTCAGGGAAAACGGCTCTTTCGTCTGGTTTAGTTCATTTACAATCTCGTTTTATGTTTTACAAAGAAGCCAAAGAAACATTCACTTGTAATATTGTTTTTAAGTTTTTATCTGCTATTAATTGTAATCTAAATGAAAAAAAGACTTGTTTTTCCATTTCATCTGCCTGGAAACAATCATCAAAGTAGCATTCATGCTTTATTTCTCCGTTTTTGTTACCGACATCAAAAAATAATAACCGCTGCGCTGTAAAGCGCCTTGATGTCAGATACTTTGTTTCGATTCCTCCGTGTTGTTCAGAAAGTTCTCTGTTAAGGATTTAAGGTTTAGGTGAAGGGCACCAGGCTACATGAATTTGAGGTGAGGTTACACTGTAGCAAAGTAATAAACTACAAGGAGCAGAAGAGATACTTGTGTTGCTTGTGTTTAAATGTAATCTAGGATACAATGGTCATTTTACACACGCTGTTTTTTTTTTTTTTATGTTTGTTTTTTTAGGTCACTAAAAATTGCTCAGAGCACAAAAGCTGCAAATCAATATTTAACTTCCTTTCCAGTCCTGGTGACCCCAGCTGTCTCACTCCTAATGATATTTCTTTAGCTCTGTCATCTCGGTAACTGTCTGCCTGTTGAAGAAGAGAGGAGGGCAGGAGAAAAGGAGAAGAAAGAAACATAGATTGCAAATTGGGTCATAAAAACGGTATGAATAACCTTGAGAGAGAGACTGCGGCATACCTCCCGCCCTTCCCGCTGCTTTTTAATTATATAGGTCAGTGGCACTGATCAATCAGGCCGCGCTTATTTATTTAATCCCCCCACCCCCTCCTCCCGGGGAGGTCGCTGTTCCAGAAACGGGCCGCCCGTGACTTCCGTTCAGCAGATAACCGCATTCCGTGCTCCTTATCTCGCAGTGTTCGATGCTTATATTATACCGTGTAAGTCCTCTGTTAAAGCCTCTGTATTTACATCCTCTGTTCTCTAATTATCCTGCCATGGATTTGTTCCTGGCTTTGCATTAAGATTGTAGATTTACATAATGTCATTACATTATTTGGCTGTTCGTTTAGAAAGATCAACTGCAAAAGAAGAAAAAGAAGCTAATCTGGTGCACGATTAAGTGCACCGTGGCTTTCCCAGGAGGGGAAGGGGGGGGGTTGCAAAAAGAAACACATCAGTTCCTCGCAGCGCTTTATTGATTTTTCTTTCCTCTTTGGAATTAATGTTTGCTCTCAATTCGAACGAGGCACGCTTCATGCATGGCTTCCTTGAAACTATAGCCAGGATGACAGCGTTTTAATGAGAGCCCTTTAAGTAAATTTTAATGGCGTGTCTTTGGAACAGCATCGTTTTCTCTGGGGCTTCATATCAGCTCTTTGTATCCCCCGATGAGGTCAGCCTTTGCAGTATTGCGACGGATATCGAATGGATTATCCTTCGCAGAACGCACAGTCGTACTGTTTGTGCGTAATCCAAAGGATTCGCGTTGACGGATGTTTGCGCTCGTACCCTTGATGAAATGTACCTAATGGAAAAGAGGCTGCTTGGCGCTCCGGCTGTTTGAAGCTGGCAAATCCTTATTAAATCCCTGATTGATGTAATTATTTTAGCGTTGCCGTTTGCACGCAGATTTACAGGCTAATTTGCCTAGTAAGATGCCATCACGTCTATTGTTCCATCAGACAAAGGGGTTTGATTTATAGCCCAAGTTTGAATAATTACGTCAGACGTCCGACACTATTCTCAACATAGGTGATGTTGTGCTGCGTCTTCTTCGTCAGCGTGCAGAATAGAGTAGCAGTCGTGCCAATCATCAGCGTAAAGTTGTAGACTCAGCTGTTGGCGGGCGGCGAACTCCATCAAAGTTTGTCGTCTAGGTTTGTGTAGCAGCTGTAATGGATTTCCTTATTCACTGTGCCCAAGGATGTGTGACTGACCCATATTAAACATTTACCAAGGTTAGCCTTTGCTTTCATAAGTGCTCAGGTTCCTCATCACACGAGATGAGTAAAGTAGGCTCTCCAAGCTTTGTATTAAAACAGATTTTTTTCCCCTCCTCCTTCATTAGCAGCTGCTCTATTGATGAATTTCCATATTCGTCTACGATCTGTTTTATGTTTATTTATCCCTATGAATTATTCTTAGAGAGACAGATGGGGACAGAGGCAGCAGCAGAGAGGCCCGTGTTTGTTTTGGGCCAAGTGAACCAATACGTTTAAAGGAAACAATGCACGGAAAATAGAACAAGCCTCGTCTTTTAATCACCACTAAAGAATCTGTCTCTTTATTTGGACAACGTCCGAGTAGTGAAATATCTACTTGCTGAGAATCTAAACGCGTAGGGCGTACAGTACGAGAATACTATTTATTCGCCGAGCAGGGTAATTGAAGTTGGCTTTTGGAAGTTAATGAGTTTGGACCTTAGAGGAGAGAATGAGGTCATGAGTCTAAATGCAAGGAGTGACAAAAAAAAGAATGCCTTTCTTGGCATTCTGTCATCAGCCTGTTTAACTGTGCTAGTGTAGATTAGTGCTGGGATCAAATGTCTTACAAACCTTTTCAGGAATCCAGCTAAGCTTATTGAATCAGGTTTGTTGTCTCTCTTTTTTCTCCAATATCTCTTCTGTTAATTGAAACATGCTGCACTGCTTTTTTTTTTTTTTTACATGAAAAAACATGAAAAGGGACAAAAAAATCTGTAGTTTTGATTCAAAATGTCACTTTTGGAATATTTCTCTTATTTTAACACAGCGTCCCTAAACTCTGCTGCATCACCCCGGGCTTGGCACTCAGCTCCTCTCTCTCTTTCTCTGTTATGTTTAATCACAGGCTTCCAGCTGTTTGTTTAACTTTCATTCAGCATCCGAGTCCAACCTGCTGCATTGTCGTCTCTGGTTTACAGCCTGTGGCGTTTTAGTAGCCGGTCATTACAGCCTCTTTTGCATGGAAGTTTAAACTCAATCAGATGACTTCTTCATCATGCAGCCGTGTTGATCCTGAGCATGTTTTCCCTCTTGGAGCCAGAGGCCCGCCATGAGATGGATGGGAGAATAAAATTGTTGATGTCACATCATTTGTCTCTGATATTATCGTAGCGGGACTTAGAGCGCTGCAGAGTGAGCAGGAGGACGTGCGAGTCTCTAAAACGCTGATGCTCCTGAAAATAGTTTCGATTAGCTTGTAATGTGAGTTTATAATATTTTATTCTTCTTTCTGAGGTGCTGTCAGAGCTGGAAAGTGTGCCATCTTGTGCCCATGGCTTAGAATCACTGAATGAGGATGAGTGAGGCATTGCATTAGTATGATTGTGTATTTGCCCATTTTGCATATTCTTTCTATTAGGGCACGAATGGAAGAAACGACATGCTCTGAGACGAAGGCAGTGCTAGCGGTTCAGTTGCTGATAAGTGTAGAGTTTTTAATAATCAGAGTTTGAATTGCAGTCTAGGATTGAAACTGTAATTTGCTTTGTTACAGTCATATTTCTTCTCCCACACGTGCAGCGTTTTGCACAACTTGGCTGTTGATGCTAAATATTTGTTTGTTACTGTGGCAACATCCTTTTCTTTTTTATCCTTAGATACAATTACATAATGGTTCCGTATTGATTGTGGCAGCTTGCACTAACAGCACAAATGTTGTTTCCAATAATATTGTGAAATGCTTGTAACTTACGTCTGTGCCATTTCACTGTAATGCAGAGAAGTAAAACACAGCTTCTGGCCTGAAAACACTCACTCACCCATCGCTTTTTTCAAACAGAGGCAAGGAGTAAATAAAAAACGGCACAAAAACAAACAGTAAAACTTGTAATCATTATTTTACGGGTCTGTGTGGATTTTTTTTAACCGGGCTGTTTTTTTGTTTTTTCGATGCCGTTGCTTCTCAGGCTGAATTTAGTGAGACGTGGGTTTTTTGAATCCGACCTTCGAGTATACGAGCTCTTTGTTAACTGGCACTGCTGAGGTTTTCACTGCCGGCAAGCCTATGCACTTCAGGCTAGTGCTCAAAAATAAACACAGGAGGACTGAAGGTGGACTCTTGCAGCAGGAAGACGAGAACTCAATTCAGTACTGCTTTTGAACAGACCAAAAAAAAAGATCACCTGCATCTGCATCTTTGTCACATACTTTAATCGCGGAATGCTAACTGGTTGTAATGTATTATTTATTATTAGTGGCGTTTACTTGACAAATCAGATACTTTAGGTCACTGTACAGTGTATATGGTCTAGCAGGGATAAGGCCCTTATAACGCCTCTTATAGAAGGACAAAAAAATAATAATAATGAAGTAAAAAATTGAATTATTAGCGAAATCAATTTCCCAAATATCACATTTTCTAATATAAATTGTCTAAATAATTTTTTTTTTTTGTAGAACGGGATGAACAGCAGCACCAAAAATAGTGATAGGTCATAATACTCTGACAGATATTAAGTAAAAGCTGGAACTGAAGTTTGTAAAGCCCAAACTGTAGACTCAGGCAGCAACAGTGACAGCATGCCAAGTAATTACACTCGGTAGTAAGTCGAACTACATTACTGGGCAAACTGAAGTACAAATTAAATGAATAAACAACTCCAGAAGCTTTTTTTTTTTTTTTTTTTACAAAAGGAAGTTTTGTGTGGTCTAAAAAAACAAATGAGTTTGTTTAATAGAAGTGAATCCCTACAGTAATACGGAACATGTCTGTGCTTTGGCCTTGTTGTTTCAGAAAGGCCCTGGGAGGCTTTCAGGGACGCCTCGGCTCAGGGACAAGGAAGCAGGGGCTGTAAACAGCTTCTTTGTGCTACTTTGTGTAATTATTGTGTTCGTTAAGCGGTGATTATTTCCAAAAAGAGCCAGGATTGGTCTGGTAATGAGACTTATGTAAGAGGCCAGATTAAAGGCCACCAGGAGATATGCTGCAATAGAATCTTATTACTCACTCGGCAGCACTCCTAGTGGAGACGGGCACACAAACACACACACACACACACACACACACACACACACACACACACACACACACACACACACACAGACGTTCATGGTTTTCTTCCATCTCTTTTGCCCTCATCTGTCAGTGTTATGAAAAGGACTTTATTCTCACCACGATTCCTTTAAGTAATTACTTGTTTAATTAATGATGGCAAACTATTTTGTACAAATCATTCCCTTTGCTGGATTAAATCAATTTGGACAAATTCACGTAGTCAAACTAATCATTCAAAGGCCGTGAATATATTTATTTGCTTTTATAATATGCACATGTACACGATTTGCTTGTCTAATAAGATGTATTCATACATAGACTCAAATTGCTCTTCTGGTCACGCTGATTTATTTACCCTTGTGGGCGCTGTCAGTGCATAATGAACAGTCTCTGGGTATATGCGCATAAATATTCCTGCTATGCTATTGCAATAATTACAAAAGAAGGTAATAGACATTATAAACATTTAGATGAGTTGTTTTATACGGTCATTCATATACATTTTGTTAAGTAAAGAAACGAATTATTCATATGAACGGGCAGGTCTGCCGCATTGCTGCAACCCGATGATTATTAGTGACCAGTGACTGCAAGGCTTTGCTTAGACTGACCTTATTAAACCCTTTTTAACGAGAACAAACTTAATTGCCAAACCAAAACATTCCAGTCTTTTACCTCGTAACCAGAGTGTATTCTCCATACAAAACAGGAGATTTAAGAACCCACATAAACTGAGCCACATTAGAAAATCTGTCTTGCTTAAATAAGCATAATACTGCACAGAAGCAGCTGCTTGGCCTAGGTTGCAGGAACACCTGAGTCTGGCCTGCGGCAAAACGGCCCGGCGATGAACCTGGCCAGACGGAGTGTCCAAATTGATGGTCCTAAAATAACTTAGCGCAGTGTGATTACAGATGGTTTCTCGGCTACATCCGACCTTCATCTTCTTTTATCGTATTTATTAAAACCATGCCCTCTCCTATACTAAAAGTTATTCAGCTGTCATGTTCATTTCTAGCAGAGGAGTTTGATTATAAAGGTAGGGTAAAGGAAACAAAAGAAATCTCATGGGACTATTTGGAGACAGAAAGAAGTCGTGCAGCGTCTCAGAGCTTTTATTGCAGACGCAGGCCTGATTGTAATAAACTGACAAGCATAGGCCAATGTAAAAGATTCACTCAGCATGTCTTCCCCTGTCCAAACACTGCATAGGCCCTGGCATCAGTATTAGGTTAAGCTCATGCTCAGAGATGTAATCAGTCATTCTGGGTATAGTGGGGGCTTGTTGAAAACATGGGGTGGTGTTAAAGGAGGGAAATGATCTATTGCTCAGGCTGTTTTTAAGGAAAGCAAACAAAATCCTTTTTCCCTGTGATTTGTTATGCCTGTAATGTGAAAACATTTTTTTTCATATGAGAAACATTATTTATTGGTTAACTAGATTTCTGAAATCAGCTACGTGCCTTCATCTGACGATCAAGAAATTATTTCATCATTTATTTTTTAATGTAGCTGGCTTTTTCCTCCTTCACTTCGCTCACTGTCTCGTTTGTATGAAAGCAGGTTTAATTGCATATTTCCTCTTCTTAGCCCGATACAAGTTACTACCTGCACGAGAAAATTTCAAGCCATGTCAATGTCTTAAACATTTAACATTTTTTAAAGGAAGCATGCCATGGCCTAACTTGTTAGCGAAAGAACATCTTTTCTATATATATATTTTGGTAACATGATAAAGAAAGGGAACTGTAACATGGAATATATATGGCCAAGTGGAACATTAGTGGTGAGGAAATGTATTCTGATTTTATTTCCCGAATTTACAGCAGGGGCCAGTTTCATTCTTATCTCAGCAGTCGAAACATAAAAAGTACCCATATATAAATATACAAATGGATAAAGGACATCTGATATCAATTGTTCCATGGACCTCTAAAACAGGGGAATTATAAGGTCAGCACAAGCCTGATGCAGCCGTTTTACGCAAACTGAAAATCATAAGACTCGGAGAGTGCACACAAGGAGCTGGGGACTTGAGAGGGGGGCATGGATGAGGTTCGGGGATTAGCCGCAAACAAGATAAGTCATTGTGCGCATTATTATACTTTTATTATATAAACATGAACTGAAACATTACAGTGAGAATCAGGTATTTGGCAACTGCTCGATATTTTGATTTGACCACGTGGAGCGAGCCGTTTTCCAGTTTTAGCAGCTGTAACATGTTTAAACTCTTTTGGTAATGGGATCTGAAGATTAATGTTCCCTCTGGGCTCCTGCTTAGCTCTGCCGCTGGCCAGCAGCCAAACCCCCAGCCAGCATAGTTCTTCTACATGCCTCCCCTATAAAGACCCTGCCTGAGCATGCTCAGTATGGCCCTGCTCCAGCTCGGAGAGGCCTGGACGGCCCGCTGTTGAGTAAACACTCGGCTGAGCAAAATAGCAAAAAACGAATTCCTCTGGAGAGCCTTGCAGATTTTATTAAACAGCAACTAGAAAAAAGACAGATGAAAGGAATGGGGAATCACAGAAGAAAATATTTTTAAATGATTAGGGCACAGAGAGCTTACAGATTTAGTGCATATTTGGATATGTTGGATATGTTTTAACATTCCAGTTAAAAATCTCAAATGCATTTTAATTAAATTCCCCAGACAGTTCCCAACAGCTTTTATTAATGACATCCAATAAAAAATCTAAACTTCGATCCAGATGAGGAGCATGGAAAATTACAGCACTATATTGTACATCACCTCATCCAATTCCCAGACCCTTTATCAAGCTTCTCTATCAGCACAAATCACGCTTCTATTGTGTCTGTTTTGATTTGAGCTGCAACCGAAAAGCTTTTAATTAGAATTGCATGTGTTATCTCCTATCTGGCTTTGCATGCTTCATTTGAAGGCATCTAATAGAGCTCCGATAGCACACACACACACACACACACATATCTAGCCAACATCAGCACAGCATGTTCAAATTATATCTTGACAACATCATATACTAATTGGAAAGCGTGCTAAGGATCGGTCCCGTATTAGCAGCTGAAAGTGCACAAACAAACAACCAAAAAAAAATAAAGACACAAACTAGCACTTGTTTTCTGGTTTTGTGTGTTTACCATAATAAAAATGCAATGTGTCGCGTGAATCCGTTTAGCATCCATTATCCGATTTACTAAAAGTGAAAGTATTTTGGAAACTTTTCCCCTTTTGCTTTGTATCTATAAAACTTGCCCGAGCAGCCAGTATTTGCAGAAGTCCATTTTCAGACAGAAAGACAAATTCGACTGTTCTGTAGGTTTAGTAGAAATAAGCAAGCTTGTCAAGCTGAGGCTTTGCCATCACTTAATGTTGAAAGTGGTGACCAAGTTGGTTTTGTATTAATTATTAACCACATGCTCAGACCTTTAAAAGCCAGCAGCATTTTAATGAATGTTTTATAGGTATAAGGGTTCATACGTTCCTTACAGACAGAACTGTTTTACTGTGTTCAGTTTATTTTTTTAAACATATTTTCAGTTTAACCTTTCTTAGATTCACTCGTAATGGCTATCACATACAAAAAACTAATTTGCATATTTTTTATCCCTACTTAGTACATGCTGTAATTAGCACAATTATACTTTATAAATCATCCACATTCTGCACAAGACAGTTATTGCTTTTTACACACAAATTATGAAAATATTAAATCAGAATCTAAATGATTTTCTTATCGTTACGGCTGTGGAGAGATTGAGCCCGTTAACGTGGTCAAAGAGATGGAGCAGGAAAGAATGCAAAGCAGTAGGTGGGTATTTAGTCTGGAGTACTGATTTCTGTCACTTTCTCTCTCTGCAGGCTAATCTTGCCCTATGAGAGATATACAAAAGGAGAGGAGGACAAGCCACTACCCCCTATCAAGCCCCGAAAGCAAGACGCCAGCATCCAGGATGGGGGCACGAAGTCAAAGATGCCATCCACAAAGCGAAACAAAGATGAACCAAACCCAAAAAGCTGGAATGAAAAGGATGCCTCGGCTAACGTCCCCGAGCCGGTCAGTCACAGATTCTTCTATTTAACATAAGCAAACACTTTCCTTTACACAATATGGCAGAATAAATAGGGGGAACATGACCAGGCATTTCTTGCATGATTATTTAAACTGATTTGAAAGCAGTGAGTGCTGTGCCACAGCATGGTAAATCAAAGTGCTATTTCCTTGCCTCAGTGACTCCAGTCCAATTTTTATGCTTTGCCTGATTCAGTTATATTCTCTGTGTGAACGTGTGCCTATGTGGAGAACACCGGCCTTTCTCTCTTGTCAACCCTCAGCCTCACAAATCAAGCGAGGGAGAAAAGATCATGTCCATAATGCTGTTATTGACGGGACCTATTGTGCTGAGCGCTACACTAAAGTGAGGGCTGGGCTGGGCTGGAAATTCCTGCGAGTAAATCTGTTTAGCCACTACTTGCCAAGTAAATTGTATAAACTGCAGGCTTATATTATCCCTAAAAACCAATAAATCCATGGTGATTTGCAAATGTCTGCTGAGTTTAAAAGAGAGAAAAAGGAATAAAAACGTGGGAGTGTGAGACACTCTGTAAGGGGAATAAAAATTGTGTTGCTATTTTCACACAGATAACAAAATGATTACAGAGAGGATGAAAGCTCCGTTTGAATTTTTCTCTTGGAGTGTCATATTTCGACACATTTCAGAGTTGCTAGACGGCACATATTCATTTCTGCTGTGCATGAAATGAGTAATCGGCTATGGTGTGGAAACAAAGAGAGCTGTTGTAGGGGTTGACTGCTTTTCCAGTGGCATGCCTGGCTCATCTGTCTGGAATGTTGTGTAATTTAAAAGCCCTCTCCAGATAATTGATTGTGCATTGTACAAGGGGGAAGATGAAATGGAATTCTGTGTCTGAGGCATAGCCAGCTCGGAAAAGCTGGAGACGGGGGGGAAAAAAAACATAAAATATTTCAGCCAAAGTTACACATCTAAAATGTAGCAGAAATTCTAAAGGAAAGATTCTGAGATATGTCTCTTGGCTAAAATGCCTTTAGAATACAAATATTATATAAGCATTGCTGCTTTGGTAATAATCTGAAGATTGACTTCAGATTCCTGCATCACTAAAGGCAATCAGGGCTTTTGATTGAAACATACCATGCCAAAAGGTGGTCACACCCCATTAGGACTGTGTCATCTGGGCTGTTAGTCACTAGCCTCTAAAACCCTGACATCAGCATTGTATTAAGCGCATGTCACTACATAGCCTCCAGGGCAACAGGCTCAATGATCCTGCAGGTCATTGTTCCTCAGCATTACACTGCTCAATACACACAATGTTATCTGCTTTTTTTTTTTTTTTTTTTTTTTTTTTTTTTTTTTTTTTACAAATTTAAGAACACGGGGTCACCTGCCACACATTTGTGCAATTTTCCAGTCACATATTAGTAGACCCATGTTCATGCAAAACATCATAAAAAGAAAAAATTTTAATCGGTTGATGCAGATTTTATCCATGTTTGAGAAATCATCTGGGATTTTCACATAGAATAGTCGCTAAATTTTACTCATAATGATTAACTCAGTGCTGTATTACAAGTGATAGATGCTTAAACAGAGTATTAATTAAGGAGTGTACACACTTATGCAACCACATAAGTGGTTATGTTCTTATTTTCCTCTCAACATTACCAGATTGATTTGCTTCAACAGGCCCTGTTTTTCCCTTTTGAAGCAGGGTAATTTAGGATATAGTATTGCATTGTCAATGTTATTAAGTCTTGGTTTTGTGGTAGATTATATTAGACCATCAACTAGCGTTCAATAATTCATCCAGATTTATTCATTGCAAGGAGTGTGATGCTGTCAATTTGCAATAGGGTGCATTAATTGTGGAGTTACACTGCATGTGCTAAACTCATTTTTGCTGAAAGTGGTATTTTTCAAGAGATTGTTTGTAAGAGTTTGTAAAGTATGCTGTTTTAGTGCCCAGATCAGTACTAACTGTCCTGTCTCCATTCACATTTATGCCCATAGGGTTCACTGGACCTACAGGACAAGGAGCAACTACAGGAAGACGTAATGGTGAAGCAAGAGGCACAGCAGTCCCAGGTTTCGGTCCCAATAAATGCTGAGGCTAGGAGTTCCACCACAGAGAATGGGGATGTGCAGCTGATTCTCAAGGAAGAGGAGAGGAAGCCAGTGCTGAAGAAATCCCGGGATGGCAGTCCACATGAAGCAATTAAGCATGCATCACTTCCCCAGGATGGTATGCCACTGAAGTCCGAGGACTCTGAGGTGTTTCCCATTGCAGCATCCATGCCACTACGCCACTCTCATCCCCTTCCCAACTGTTACACACAGGACCAATGGCAGCATGGGACAGCAGAATACATAGCACATCCATACACCATTGGGAAAACAGAACAGCCTAGTGTCAAAGACAGCCAGAACCATGTAGGAATGGTGCTACCCACCTTGAAGCAAAGACCTCCACACTCCCTCTCAGGGCCAGAGATCCCAACAGAGAAGGCTGAACTCCC
This sequence comes from Liobagrus marginatus, assembly GCA_028566295.1. Classification (NCBI taxonomy): domain Eukaryota; kingdom Metazoa; phylum Chordata; class Actinopteri; order Siluriformes; family Amblycipitidae; genus Liobagrus; species Liobagrus marginatus. The sequence goes on along the minus strand of JAOUQX010000043.1, from coordinate 13,062,230 downwards.
CACCAAAGAGGAAAGCTTCTGCTACAATCCACTTTTGTATCCTAGGGTCAACCCTGGTATCATGTCCCCCTTAGCTAAGAAGAAGATGCTGTCACAAGTAAATGGCACTGGCTTGACCAACCACTACCCATATGGTCCCCCTCCTCCGTTAGTCAACAAAAAGGTGCCGAGCAGTAGTACAGAGGAAACAGCTTCTGAACAACCGGGCCAACAAGTTTCTTCCTCTACAAGTGAGGCAGGTGTCATGATCAAACGTCCTTCTGTCATTCAGCATGCTCAGAGTTTCAAGACTCGCAGCAGTGAGGACAGAAGACCTGCTCTCGACCCCTCACATAGAGAAGTGTGTGGTGAGAGGGAGATATACCCTTCTGATCAACCCCAGCATCATCCTCCACACCAGCCACAGCCCAGCCCTACAGGAGAGCCCTATATTGTGAGAACTAATCTTCATGTCAGTGTGGATAAATCCAGTGAGGTACCTCGGCCTGGGCAGGTGCCAAGTTTCCTGGGTGATTTCTGCTCCTCACCACACCTGCATAGCCTCTACCGACAGACGGAGCACCATCTAAGCAAAGAACAGTTAGGCAAATACCTAAACAGAGAGACTTACCCACGGGACTGTGAAACTGCACATGGTTTCCCTCTGACTCAGCATCCTGACAGTGGAGGTCTGACTTATTCTACTTGTCTGAATAAAAAAGACAAAGGCCCTCCGAGTGAAAAGGAGACAGAGGAACAACCCACAGATCTGAGCCTCCCAAAACCCTCTTCACACAAATTGCCCCACTCCACCTCATCTCTGTGCAGCCTCCCACATTCCATGCAGCAGGACATTAAAAACACTCCTCTATTTCAGGCCGCTAACAGTCAAAGTTCAAGCCTGGACTATCACCCCAGAGCATGTCGGGTTCCTCCTATGTCTGTGTCTACTCCAAAAAAGGTGGTTGAACCCCAACTCAAAGCACACAGTGGCCGAGGAGAAGAGACTGTTAGCTTCAAGATAGATGAACTGGCTCGGCCTATCCTAAGCACCAAAAGTATCCCACAAAATGTTGGTGCAGCGCGGCCACTTAAACGGAATCTAGAGGAGTTAGAGAATGGACCTTCAGAGAAGAAGATTCGGGCTGTGACCCCCATGCACTGCTCCACGCCTAGAGATGTCCCGATAAAAGTGCGGACCCCGGAGCCTGACAACGAATCCATGAAGCCGGCTGAGCCGGCACACGCCGTGCACATCAACAACTATGCTGCTGAGGGTCACAAGTTCCCGATGCACTCCTCCATCTTCCCAGGACTATATCCTGGGGCATTTGTATCTCAGGTTCAGGAAATGTGTGACAGCCTGGGCCCTCATGCCCCCCCTGGTTATTCGCATCCACTGCAGTACTTGAAGAACCAGGCTGTCATTTCACCACTCATGCCCCAGTTCGCCATTCATTCCATAATGATGCAGAGACAGTTCTTGGCCCAGGCGGCCAATCCAGCCCACCTGTACAGGCATCCAATGGGGACTTCATATGGAGACATTCTCCATCATGGCCTTTACCCCATGACAGCCCTTAATCCCCAGCCAGCTTTCAGTCCTTCACAACTTTCCTCAGTTCATCCAAGCACCAAACTCTCTTAAAAAGAGACAGACATTCCGCTAGCTGGAATGGCCTTCTCCACACTCCTGACTCAAACCTACCTGGTCCCGATTCCCAATAAGCATGGCTATGCCATCGTCTACACAGCTAGCGGATATAGATGCTTTTATTTTAGGAGCAGTGTTTCTGTTATTTGTTCTTTTGCCACTCAAGTTTATGATTTGCACATTTCTTTGAACTTGGGCCAGCCAAGCTGATTGTGTGTTGTTCTCCCAGCGCAGTTTGCAGATATCAGTTGTCTTGTTTGAATAATGTTGCTTTGGCAAGGGTATGTTTTGATAAAAGAGCAGGAACTCTCATAGAAGATCTGAGTGTCCAGTGGATCTAAACAAGTGACAAATCAGTGCAATCACAGTAATGCTGTTGCAATCAATCTGTAGAACTCTGATGTGAAACACTATTGATGACAAAATTCACAGGATAAGCTGCCTGGTCAACGGTTGTATGTTTGCATATTAATCCTTACCGTGCGTCTTTTTTATACCCGTGTGGTAGCTTAGTATTTGAAGCCTGCAGGGGTTAAACTACTAAGATCTAAATATTGCTCTATTTACAAGAACCACAAGAAATCTGAACATTGCATTACACCGCTACATGTAAATAATACTAACTAAGCTTTCCTTGAAAGAATCTTACAGAACTCTGACAATAAAATGTGAGGTTTCACACGCTTTTCTGACCACCCATCTGCTGGCATCCCCTTGAGTTCTTCTCACATTTAGCAAAGTTCCCACCCATTTGTCAGGGCAAAGTGGAATGTGTTTGTCAAATGTAGAATTGAGGTGCTTGTACATAACCTTAGCTAAACGAAAACACTTTGTATTATATTCACTGGCTACATACTATTCTGACTGTGCTGAACCACAAGTTCTAAAATGGGATCGGATCACTTTGCTCAAAACGTGATGAAGCTTCAGGACTACTTCGGTGTCAGAAATTGGCTTTTGTCTTTGCAGACACACCTGTGATCACAGTTTACTCAGAGCAGTTATTTTTTGAATAGTTTCACCAGAGATTTACCAGGCTACACTCGGGGATGTGGGGGTGGTATGGGGGAGTTTTCAGAGCACTTACTGAAGCACACACAAAAGGTCCCTGCTGAAAGATGGTATTGCAGTGGATGTCAAAATTGGATTAAAATATTCTGCAAAGAAGTATTATGGCAACCATCAGTTTAAAAACAGTTGTGTTAAAACGAATAACACCAAAAAAGGTTGTCATTAAAAAAAGTTTCGATATCTTTGCACAAAGAATTTTGGAAAAGTTCCAATATAATTTGAAAGTGACACAATCTTCTTTGGGTTTTTGTTTCTTTCTGTATTAGTAGGGAAAATTAAACTTAAAAGTTCAAGAAATGTATTTACTCCAGCTGTTTGGAGTAGCACTCAAGGTTGCTATGTAACATTTTTAATGAGAAATAAACCATTTTATAAGTTGAACATGTATGCATTTTTTCCCTCAAGCACGATTGCAATCAAATTGCCTAAAAAAACAGAACACACGGTTGTACTTGCTTTTTGTCCATACACAGGCCCTGATTTACTAAACAAATTGTGTGTGTACCGGGTTAAACTGTGGGTTCGTTGCATCGCTACAATGACTAATTCAAAAACAGTATGTACAGGAATGTTTTATGATGTACTTTTTGTTCTTCAAAAATGTGGCAAAATCTCTTCGAGATTCTAAGAATACAGTTGAAACTAAAAGGCAACATAATTGCGTGTCTGTTATTACACAGATAAAAGGTTCTGCTTAAAATATCAATGTATTTAAAAAAAAAAAAAAGGTAGATGTTCTACTCATAAGATCCAACCTTTTCTCAAGCTGGATTTAAATGCAATATTACTATAAGCCATCATTTTAAGAAACAATTTGAAATACGTATGATGCTTTAAGGTATTTTATAAACTTTATAAACTAATACATTTATAATTTGTATTTAACCAGAAGAGGTTTCTATAAATATAATACTTTTTAATCCTACTTAGTTGTACACATTTAGGTTTCATCTATTAGAATCTCTTGGTATTACTGCTATGTGTACAAGCATAACATTATGATTGCTGACAGGTGAAGCGAATAACACTGATTATCTCTTTTATCACGGCACCTATAAGTGGGTGAGATATATTACTGTTAGTGGGTGGGATATATTACTGTTATAGTTATATTACTGTTAAAGATATAGTTCTCTGTATAAATGTTTTAAGTAAATCAGGGCTAGAGTGTACCACACGCTGCGAGGAAAACTTACATTTTTTTTCTTTTTAGAAGTATTCACAGGAAAAGAAAGTCATCTATGGCTTAGTATTGTAGGATTTTTACCCACACGCTGGAAGAACCCTGTATCAGAGCACATCTGCTGTAGTTTACCATGTTCATTATAACAGTAATGAGTGCTGGGAATTTCGAGGCCCCCATAATTAGAATGTTTGTCAGGAGCACTTAAAGTGTCTCTTTTCTGCGTTAAATTGTCACAACCAGCTGCACTTCAGACCTCGGTTGTTCAGGTTCTAACTCTTCTAAATGTACTGCTAATAGTGCTTTCCTTGTGACATGCTTCTTTAGGCTTTTATTTAAACCTTTGGCTGCAGGGCCAGTGTAAATACACTACACTGACTGATCAGTACCCTGCTTTTAAATGCCCTGATTATTGCGCATAAACCACCATAAGAAAATTACGGACATAACTATGTTCTCACTGTGTGTGTTTCCAAATTGTTACCTTAGGATATTAAATATTGGAATTGTTTTGCTAAGTGTTCTTTTTTTCCCCCACTTTCTTTAATTAAACTTTATATTTCATCTTTTATAGATCACAGCATGGAGAACTGGTACTTCTGGTCCACGTCATGTTTTATTAAGAGTCATGCGGTTAAGCAAATATGCTCAATTTCAATGCAGAAGTCTGTTAATAATGCATTTAATATTTCAGGAAAAAGCCAACCTTGAAACAGACACTTCATTAAAATGCAAAACACTTTAGGATCATGTTTCTCTAGCTCCTCATGCGCCCTCTAGTGGTTGAATCCTTTCCAGTCTAATGTTCAATGCATTATATATTATAGGGCCAAGTGAGCACACAATATAAAAAATAAAGTGAGCACACAATAGTGATGTTAGAAAATCACTCAATTCTCCAGCCACCATGAGCAGGACAGAGTGCAGTCAGCTAAAACGGTGTTCACATTTTGTTCCAATCTCTCTCTCTCTCTCTCTCTCTCTCTCTCTCGCTTTCTTTTACATACTACATCTTTTACATTTTTTGTAAACCAGTACCATTTGTTTGCTGATCTCAAATGAATTCAAAATAAAATCTTACAAGGGACCCCACGGCTTTAGACAAACGAAAGCATTTTTTGAGTTTAAGGCTTCTTTTTTAATTAGGTGCAGGAATAGGCACCAAACGACACACATCACATGATTTACAACTTGTGTTTTCTGCTCCAATAAAATCCAGGAAGGAAGCCATTTTTCAAGAAAGTTGAATGTTATTTGTGCTTCATATAGCCGTAAGCATATAAGCTGAAACAACAGCTAACCAGCTTAGCATTGTTACCCTCCAATCATGTTAACTGCTAACTGACCGTGATGCTAGTTTTAGTAAACTCATAAACACAATTCAAAATGGCATTTATAGCATGTAATTATTAACGCTGCAGTGCGTTGATAACGTTGCACGATGCAGTAAAACAGAGATGCACTTTAGCTAATCAACGATCAACAGCACTTTGGTAGCTGACCTGTTTTGTTTTTTAAATTGTTCTAAAACAGAGAATTTCAGGGTTAAGGATCTTGCTCAAGGCATTTAATACCGACATTTTATAACCATGGTGAACCAAAACGCTGTTCAGAAAGCAAAACACCACAAACATTGAGATTTCTGGCCTACTACAGCAAAAACCCCACTTCATGATTCACTTTTATCAGACAAAAAGCTGCGTAAACAAACAAGAAGGTGAAAGAGCTGGATAGACAAAACAATAAATTACCGCTGCATCTGTCGTCTTAGATAGAACAAATTCTATCGAGAAATTCCATGTTAGGAGAAGAGTGAAAACGATTAGCCAGCATGTAATTTAAATCAATGCAATTTTATTTCTATAGCGATTTTAACAATAGACTTTGTCCCAAAGCAACTTCACACAAAATAGACAAAATAGAAAAATTGTTTTAAAGAATAAAGATAATAATAAAAAAAAAGACACACATTACATATAAGTTTTTGTAAAAATGTCAATAAAAATAAGCAATACAATAAAAAAGGATTTACTTTAAAAATTGATGTTAGATTCCATGTTTATTATAAAGATTTGAAGGGCTAAGTGGTTTAGGATGGATTTCCTGTTATTAACACTGCTGTATTACTGTGTTCCATACTGAACCATGGTGTGCTTTTTTGTAGTAGTAAAAGCACACACAAAACATGTTCTCCAATCCTCGGCAGTCGGCATATCTCTTAAACACACACACACACACACACACACACACACACACACACACAATATCTAAGCCGACTGTAAATTCTGCAAAGAAGGTATTACAGAGAAGAAGTACGTACTCCCTGTGGTGACTCCACATCCCTAACATACAGTAGATTTTATCTGTAACAAACAATTTGTCATTGCTTTATCTATGTATGTTATAACTTCGAAACACATTTACTTTCCCGATTTTTTTTATAGATACCAGATTTCACTTGTTGTCTTAGTAATAAGTCACTGAACACCGAACTGCATTATTCTAAATATTACATTCTCCTATCTTTGAAAAAAAATCTTTAAAATGCAGACATTTGTATTTTTGACATTCATATGTGCAATTTTAATATCACATTCCAGATTTAGTTCCTTTTCCTGTTATAAGCTCCATACTTTTGTGCTTGTGTGGCTGTAAGCATTTTTGTTCATTCAGCTACAGAGTGTGTGTGCAGCCAGGTGCTGAGGTCAGGTAAATGGGTCGAGCACGTAGCTGGTGCTCCAGTTTACTCCTGGGTTATTCAGTGTGCTGGAGGAGGAGGTCAGGGCTCTTCCGCTACTCAACTTTTGCAAACCATGTTTTCAGGGAGTTTACTTACACACAGGCATTGTCATGCTGAAACAGTGTTTGTTGTTTGGTAATGCTACAGCCTACAGAGACATTTTGTACATTTGTATTTAAAACCACATATTAATGTAATGGTCAGGTGTGCACATACTTTTGCCATTGCGTGTTTATTTATAGACAGGTATGTGGCCATTAATTGCATATTTCGTTGTGGAAGGAAAAATACCAGTCCGAACAAATCCCATATCAATGTACAATAATGAATTTGTCAGTCGTAATGTGTGAGTCTGTGTGTAAAGCTTAGTGGGAGTAAATCATCCTGAGGCAGCGTTTACTCAAGTCTCAGTGCAGTTGTTGTGAACGGTTTTACATGGCTTTATGACCTTCTGTCAGAAAAATAACCTATTAATAATTAAAATAAATACTGCTACTACAACTACTAGTATTAATATTAATAATAATAATAATAATAATAATAATAATAATAATAATGAGGGAGATAAATAAGGAGAAGAAGCTACTATTATGACTACTATAAAATATATAAAATATTTATTTTATTTACATATTGTCATCACTGAATTTAAGATTATGTTCTAAGATAAAGAAACCCAATCAGTCCACAGCTGTATTTGTAAACAAAACAAGCCGAGACGTTGAGTATCAGCGACACCTACAGACTGAAATGCGACATTACAGATCGCAGAACTACAGGCATCACTTTGAAACATCACACCACACCGCCTCTGGGAAGAAACAGGCAGCAAAGGCAAGTCCTAAAGCAGTCTAATTTCAGCCAGTGAAGTCATTCATTAACTGTGGTATGATTGTATCAACATGTTCGTGGAGGCTGTTGGGAGGAAAAAAGTTGAAAACATTGAAAACAACACAGCAGGCTTTGCGACAAGCAACTGAATTGTATTACTGTGTTTGCAATGCAATCATAAAAGGAATCATTAGAAACATATATTTGGGGCAGTGTAGTAATATAGTAAAAAGGTGTGCTGTACGGCCGTGACTGGAATGAGGGCAATGTTAGTGTGTGAAGTAGAAAGCCTAAAGGCCCCAATAGATTTGGCCTTTGCTACTTCGCTATTTGCTGTAGACAAACACTGCAGATTGTGGCGTTTGTCACAATCTGCAGTGTTTGTTTGTCACAATCTGCAGTGCTTGTTTGTTTGTCACAATCTGCAGTGTTTGTTTGTCACAATCTGCAGTGTTTGTTTGTCACAATCTGCAGTGTTTGTCACAATCTGCAGTGTTTGTTTGTCACTAAT